>JAHRHZ010000222.1:32860401-33012430 GCA_024137785.1 Ginglymostoma cirratum
CCTTCATCAGAAAATCATTTTCTGATGAAGGGTTTAGGCCCGAAACGTCAAGTTTTCCTGCTCCTATGATGCTGCTTGACCTGCTGTGCTCATCCAGCCCCATGCTTGTCATCTTGTGATGTAATACACTTGTGATTATGCATTTTAACTTAATTCCTAGCTGCTCATACTCTCTCAGCAGAACTCTTTCTTACTTATTTTGACGTCATTGATAACCCATGTGGACAATAGAAACTGTACATTTCTCCTCCCCCTCAAAATTCCTCTCCAACCCTGATATGTTGTTCTTACCTCGGGCAAGGGCAGGCAAAACAACCTTCAAGACTGATGTTCTCAACTGCAGACAATAAGTCTATCTCCCGAATTCCACTGTTCCCTACTACAACAATGCTGATCTTTTGCTCCCTCCATTTGAATGGTTCCCTGTACCATGCTGCCGTGAATCGACCTGCCTATCCTCCCTGTTTTTGCTTTCATTCAAACTGGCTGCAAGAACCTTGAACGTGTAGGAAAATCATTATGGTAGAGTTTCTTCCATGGCTATCTTTTGGATCCCCATAGTTGCTTCTCTTTCACTCACCCCCTCCACTCTTTCTCTGTGCCCTGTCCTTGACCACAGAACAAAATCAAAAGTATCTAACCTAAGAGGTGTTACTGCCTCCTGGAACAAGATCACCAGGTAAGTCCCACACCAACACACCACCTGAAGCTCGAACTCTCACTCCTCAACTTAGAGCTGCAATTCTTTTGAGTTGCAGAGTATTACTGAAGATTTGGTTGCTCTGGATCACATAGGCATCCACCAGTGCCCACATACTACAGCTGCAATACATCACCTACCTAGCCATCTGGATTTTGTTTGTATATAACTAATTAGATTTCAAGTTTAGAATATCATTCATTGATTACCGCAACTGCATAATGGCATTTAATTTGTTATGCTATAAATTAAATACATGTATCTCTTCAGTACCAATTTAAACTACTACTCCAGTTTAGAGACAAGAACGAACTTTATTCCATTACATAATCTGCACACTTACTTAATGCCTATGGACTTGTGTCCTCAGGTCTCGCTGTCTCCAGTTTTCTCTTTTAGATTTAGTTTTTGTAAAACACAAGAACAGTACTTCCTCCCTCAGTTCACTGATTTCCTTCACTTACTAAATTCCTGGATTTAAGTATTTGGCCCTGTTCCACCAGTCTCAAGCTACAACTTTGTGTGACTCTACTACAAACCTATTAACAGCATTCTTGAAAGTCAAAACATTAAAAAGGATTTAGATACAAGAATAAAAACCCCATCATAAGCACCAGCAATTGCAAGTAAACTCAAAAACCTGCAAAATTGATAGCAGGTCTGTCAGAATCTATCAAGGAAAAGAAGGGCAAACGTGAAGGGTATAAATTTCGCTACAGAACTGAAAAGAGGGAAATTATAATGCTTTTCATTGAACTGAATAAAATAGCCAATCAAAATTCAGTGCTATGAAGGAATTTACTCATCTCCCCATTTCTAGCATTGCTAGAAGATTTGTTATTTGAATTTTAACACCGTTTTCTTCTAAAAGTTACACTTAAGGCAATACTGTGGGGCATGGTGTGAACCAAAGCAACCATGAGATTATAAATCAAAGCATTTCATTCCCCTCCCAAAAGAAACGCATGATGATGCTGTCTTTCAAGCACAGTAACTTGAATAAATTGCATTTTCTTACTGGCATGTTTCTTATCCCCCTTGTTTTATTTATTCTATCCATTCTAATCCATCATACAGAAGCTTGTTTATTTTCCCCAGGTCTCTGTTTGAGCCACTTCCAGTTACCTCCTAATTAACCCATTTCTCTTACTTCTTTTAGTATAAAAATAATTTAGGATGTCAGAGATGAAAAAGAAAACCCTTCTAGTGGAAATATCATATCCTTGAAGTGGTATTCGGTTGTGTGTAAGAGTACTTCTGGATAAAAACAAAAGCTGCATCTCTCAAAATTTTGCCGTAGTTTCTTGAACCTCCCTCAGGAGCCCACGCCCCACAACCCGAGTTGCCTTGTGGGGATGCCCTACGTGGCCTTCCATCTGGCATGGAAAGGCTTCTTGTATGGGCTGTTGCTGCACAGCATTTACTTCAACATTAACATTAAAGAGGTCCATTCAAAAGTCTGATAAGAGCAGGGAAGAAGCTGTTCTTGAATCTGTTTATACATATATACAAACTTTTATATTTTTTGCCCAACAGAAGGTGGTGGAAAAGAGAATAACCAGGGTGGGAAGTGTCTTTGATTAAGTTGGCTGCTTTCCCGATGCAGCAGGAAGTATAGATGAAGTCAACAAATGGGAGGCTGGTCTGTGTGATGAATTGGGCTATGTTCACAACTCTCTGTAGTTTCTTTTGGTCTTGGGAAGAGCAATTGTCATACCATGCTGTGATGCATCCAGATAAGACGCTTTCTGTGGTGCATCTATTAAAATTTATAAGAATTTGTAAAAATTTGATTTAGCCCCACCACCTTTGATGGTCTTAAATGGACTCTTCCTGTAAATTAATCAAATTGAAAAAATAGATGACTTACTGGTGGTAGTTAATAGATTAAAAAAAAATGACAGGTGATTTGGTATTGGGAAGATAAAACCATCCAGTTGTGTGTAACAGCACTTCTGGATATAATTAAGAATAAACATTTTTGATTTAGTGGTGGTGGTTAACATGCAGAAATTGCTACAGTGATTTGTGGTGGAAAAGGTTGTTCAGTTGTATGTGATAGCACTTCCAGATTAAAAAAAAAGCGACACTGAAGGGGGCCTTTGTGGTGCAGTAGCAGTGTCCCTACTGCTGAGTCAGGAGGCTCAGGTTCAAGTTCCATTTGCTAAAGAAATTTGTCAAAACATCCCTGAACAGGTTGATGTAAAAATTTTAAAATGTGTTTCGTGTTTAGACCACTGCTGGAGGCAGAATAACGCTGCGTCAAATTAGTTGCAATAGCACGCTTAAAACTGAAATACTAAATGTTTAGATAATGTGCATAATTAAAAGCAAATGTTTGCCAACATTCAAAACAAACATTTCTGAAGGGCTTTTGAGGTGCAGTGGTAGCATCCCCATCTCTGCCGGATTCAGGTCCCACCTGCTTGAGAGGTATGTCATAATATCTCTGAATTGGTTGATTATAAAACATCTCAGTTGGCAAAGTGTCTTTTAAAAAAAAAAAAAAAAAAAATGTTGCAGACAAGGCAGAGGGATTTAAGACGATGTTTTGCAGTTCAAGACGACAGCCAGGTATTGTTTTTTCACTTCAGGATGATCCTGGAGCTTTCACAAACTTTCACAATCCTGCTCTTATGCACTTCAGAAAATGAGATCCATGAATGGTTAAACCAGGTATTGAGTCTTTATCTCTTGCATTGAAAGGAACGGAGATGAAGACGGTACTAGAGGAATGGCTTAGGTAAGTAGAATGTTTTCATGGAGATGAGGACATTAATGGGCTGATTATTAATCAGCATCCTGGCACACTATATAAAAGCTGGGTAGAAAACATGTCTTGATTGGGATTGGGGGAAAATTGGATGTCAACACTTTTAGCTTATCTGCAAGAAGAACAAACTATTTCATAAAATTTCCCAGCAAAACCAGACAACTGAGAACATTACAACAGTGGAAAATAAATTCAAGCAACAAGCAATACTGGGGTTTGAAGATAACTTGTTTAAACTTTCCATAAATGCCGGTCAATCAGTACTGCTTTAGTTACTGAAACTAACATCAGTTTTCTGATGTTTTTGAACAATATTACTAAAATAATCTTCTAATTGTCTATGAAGGATTACTTGATTTTAATATATAAAAAAAAAGTATGTGACGGTCTACTCACCAATGACTTTCACAAAATAAGCATCAGCATCAAAGTTATTTCGCAAAGCATGGATGGTGAACTCTGATTTTTCCTTATTTTTGTTTAATACAAGCAAGTCCAAGATACCCTGTTATAACAAACATTTAACACGAGAAAATGTATAATATTATTGTGTATAATCGCATAAACTTTCATGAAAACTTTCACGATATAGTACTTTTTAATACAGATGTTAAAAAAATCTGCAATTGAAAATCCTGTTCAGCAAAGAAGCTGATATGTCCACAGAATCATAGACAATGTGCAGGAGACGGCTACTCAGCCTATCATGTCCATGCCAGCTTTCTGGAACAGTAATTTGACAAGTCCCACTTCCCCTACCCTTCTATGCTGAAATGCAAGTTTTTTTTTCCCCAATTCAAATGATCACCCAAGTCTGCTCTGAAGACTCCAGTTGAATCTGCCTCCACTAAGTTCACAGGCACAGCATTCCAAAGCCTAACCATGTTAAAAAAGTATAAAACTTTTATAACATATAAAAGTATTCCTCATGCCATCTATGCCTCTTTTGTAAATTACCCTAATCAGCAACCTCTGATTACTGAGCCTTCCATTAATGGGAACCGTTTGTATCTCTGGACTCTATCAAAACCCCTCATGACTTTTGAGAAGACACTTCCTCTCAATCATCTTTTCTACACGAATAGCCCCAGCTTCTCCAGTCTATATAGTAGTCCATGAAGTTCCTCATCCTTGGAACTATTGAACTTCAAAGCTGAGCATGATAATTAAGTAGAAAATAAAAACAAAAAGAACTGTGAATGCTGTAAATTGAAACAAAAACAGAAGTTACTGGAAAAGCTCAGCAGGTCTGGCAGCTTCTGTGAAGAGAAATCAGAGTTGGCTCAGTGGTTAGCACTGTGGCCTCACCGCGCCAGGGACCCGGGCTCAACTCCGGCCTCGGGCAACTGTCTCTGTGGAGTTTGCACATTCTCCCCGCGTCTGCATGGGTTTCCTCTGGGTGCTCCAGTTTCCTCCTACAGTCTAAAGATGTGCAGACTAGGTGGATTGGCCATTCTAAATTGCCTGTAGCGTTCAGGGGTGAGCGGGTTATAGGGGGATGGATCTGGGTGGGATGCTCCAAGGGCCGGTGTGGACTTGTTGGGCCAAAGGGCCTGTTTCCGCACTGTAGGTTAATGTTTCGGGTCTGGTGACCTGTCCTCAAAGCCGAGGAAAGGTTACTGGACCTGAAATGTTAACTCTGATGTCTCTTCACAGATGCTGCCAGACCTGCTGAGCTTTTCCAGCAACTTCTGTTATTGTTTATAAATTAAGTAGAAGCTTAGAATATAGTTGGAAAGTGGGCTCACACTGAACAGATGAAATTCCATGTAGGGAAACATAAGGTGCTTTTCATGGGAACAAAGATTTTAATACTGAAATTAGTTTTACAGAATTTGAAAGAAAAATTGCGAGGCAATCTTTCCATTTTATAAATCATTGGTTTGACCATACTTAGAGTACTGTGCATAGTTCTGATTGTCAACTTACAAAAATATATTGCATTATTAAAAAGGATACAGAAGACAGAAACCAGAATGAGCAAGGTGATGGAGGGATTGAATTATCCACATTTCTGTAAACTGGGGATATTCTCAGCAGAACAGAGGTTGAAAAATGATGTGATTGCTGCTTTTAGGACTCTAAAGTGAGGAGAAAAATTCAGACCTGATAAGCTATTTCATCTTGTCCCCTTCAGGCATTTTTCTGACAAGTTCAAAACTAATCTATGAAATATTAATTTAGTCAGTAAGTGGTCAATCTGTACAGCAGACTCCATTGGGTGCTGGTGGAAACAAACAATGCTGTTTTACTCAAATGCAAATTAGGTAATTCCTTTAAGCAAACATTTTGGGATATTCTGTGTGTAATTTGAAACATGACATGTGGCAACTGTCAAACAAAGTATGCTTGAATGAAAACAGGTGACTTTGGTCTTTGGTTTCCAAAGCTCTTCCTCGCCGAGGTTTTCTTCACCTCATGTCTGTGTCTTTTGTAGAATAATTGATAGGGAAGATTTAAAAAAAGAGAGAAGGATAGGGGTGATTAGTCAGTGAGCCAATTAACGTGGCATGTGAATTAGCACGTGACAATTGGTATGATAGGCAAATTATATAGACCTCTCTTTTGTCTCATAAGTCCTAGGCCCCTGACATACTGTCACAATTCAAAACTCTGTTGATCAAAGCTGCACTAATCTAAACAATTTAAAGTATAATTATAATTAAATTTAAATATATTTCAAGAAACATGGAGTAAATATTTCTTGCAACGTGATGAACAAAAAGCAATTTTTATTTTGGTGTAGCAATCTGCTATTCAACAACAACAGCTTGTATACATACAGCTTTTCATATTATAAAATGGTTCAAAGTACTTCACAGCAATGTTATAAAAAAATGGCAAAACCAGGTAAGCAGGTATTATGGCAGCTATCTGGAGTGACCAAAATGATACGTTCTAAGCAGCATCTTAAAATGTTTAAAAAGTATGAGCATGCTTCAAAATTTTTCATAGCAAGAAACTTATGAAGAAGAATGAAATAATCAGATAGTTATTACTTTGGGTCTGACTACTAAACCGAGTAATCAAAGTTTCATTAATGAAGCAATGCTGATTTTCAGACACATTTTGCCACGTTATGACACCACTCGCAAACTGGAGGAGCAGCACCTCATATTCCACCTTGGGAGCCTACAGCCCAATGGCCTAAACATGGAATTCACCAGTTTTAAAATCTCCCCACCCCTGGCCTCATCCCGTGTCCAACCCTCCCACTCATCCCCGCCTCCTTGACCTGACACAACCTATCCATCTTCTCTCCCACCTATCCACCCCACTGAACAATCCGCACCACTCCCTACCTGAACTCACCTATCACCATCTAATCTAGCTTCCCCAGCCCTAGCCTTCTTCTCTCTATTTATTTCCCAGCTCCTTTCCCACTCCCAATTTCTGAGAAGGGTCCCGAACCTAAATGTCAACTTTCCTGCCCCTCTGCTACTGCCTGGCCTCCTGTATTCCTCCAGTTCCACAATGTGTTGTCAATGACAATAGTTAGATAGTTGAAACAGTCTAATACGAATAAAAGGTTTGGCAAGTAGTCCAGTAGTTAAAAGGCTTGTTTCATAAATACATTATTATGGGTCGAAGTCCAAGAACTTCAACTACCGGTATTGGTTGTAATAAATTGAGTTGGTTCTTTGTCAATATATAAGGCAATCTGGTTAAGCATTGTTAAAAGTAAAGATATCCTCACATCACCAATATAGGTTAGAAAGACTATGTGGCCAATAACTCGAGAGAAACAAACTGCATGCACAAAGATAAAAAGGTACTGCAGATGCTGGAGAATCCGAGATAACAAGCATGGGGCTGGATGAACACAGCAGGTCAAGCAGCATCATAGGAGCAGGAAAACTTGACGTTTCGGGCCTTGTAATGGCTGATCTCAATTATAGTGTGATCTAACCGCTATTGCTGTGGTTTTTCTACTCTTAGTTCAGTTCTAATATTAGGACTCTTTAGCTGCAGAAGTCCTCTTGTTTAGATCTGCTCAAGAAACAGATACTCACCACTTCTGATGATATTTTACTTTATTTTAGAGATTCTGTCATCCCTTTTTAAAAATTGATACCATCTTTTCTTCTAAATGCTAAGAATTCATCAAGTTTCAGAGGAATGCTCTCACTCATGTAGCTAAGAATTATTGTTGCTGTTACTAATCCTTTACAGATATTCAAGATTTGCAGCATGACATTTTTAAAATGATATAATAAAAAAGGAAAAGCTTTATATCTGAAAGGGCAACTGTCGTGTGTATTCCTGAAATGCTAGATATCTCTGGTATTCCTTTTCTTAAAGCATGTTTTTAAATTTTAAGAAAAGGTAGTTGAATAAATTAAATTTTGAAAAATCTCTTCTCCTAACTGTCTCCCTTTCTTTTTCCATATTAGCTAACTAACATAATTAATTTTTAATGAATAGGAAGGTGTGTAATCAGGGTAACCCACTGACATTATTAGAGCCAAGCCAATGTTGCGACAGTCAATACCAAATAACACATTGAATAACATAGGCAGGAATTCAAAATGGGTAACTTCTTTTCTACAAAAGATCAAGCAGAGGTCAGCCAACAGGCACACCCTGTTAAAATCAGAGTACAAACATGAATTGAGATTAAGGACAGAATTTTACAGTCCTCCACTGGCAGGTTTCTAGGTGGGGGTGGACTGTAAAATTTTCTGAATGGATTTCCTACTGCCAGCACATTCACCCCATTTGCAATTTTATGGGAGATGGATAGGGGCTAGGCCAGTCCTCCTGTCCTTGTCTCAATGGGCAATCTGTGACTATTTCATTACCATTTTCAATACGGCCTCAATTTTGAGGTTGGCAGGAGGATATTAGTGCAGGAGTTTAGACAATGGGGATAAGGGATGCCTGACAAATCATGCTATTTGGACCTCGAGTAGGAATTGGAGCCCTGCTTCCTTCAACAGACCCCTTTCCATTAGGAACATCTCCACATGGTCTAATACTCTATGGATGCTCCTCTCAACCCTAGTCTCTCTATTAAAACCCCACTCCTCTCTCCCCACTTCGTTGGGCCTCATCCCATAATTGTCCTGCGAGAATATCTCTATTACCTAATACTGGAATGTAGGGCTGAGAATCTGAGGACTGCTTGCAGTCCTCGTCCTAGCTTCTGCTGCTACTGGCATGCTAGGACTATAGACTGCCAGCCAGCCACTCAGGCTTCGTTATGAGTTACCCCACACTTTTGCATGCCTTTGATGCCACTCAGCGACCACTATTCTAATTTTAGGTATTTGGTCTTGACAGGCTAGTCTAAAAATACACTGAAGAGTGTATAATTTAAAGCAGTTTTTGTATTCAACAATATTGGCAAAAAATTGAATTTCTCCAGTTTTCTCCTCCAACCTCCTCTTAAATGTCACTATCATTTTCATCTTGTAGAATAGTATTACATCACACCACACAAACAACCTCAAAGCAGACAAAGGATGTTGATGCTAAAACTAGCAGTGGTCATAATTCAGATCCAAATGTCTGCATTGTCTAGCAAAGGTCACCAGACAAGAATTATCATTAATTTTTCCTCTTCATAGCCCTAGATTGTTAGTTCACCAACCTAGGTGAGGTCTATAAAGTCTGTACAGGTCAGGAATTGATTCTGAATTTGGAGGAATGCCTTGTCTGCAGGAATCATAATCTTACTAGGTAGTTGTAACAACCATACATCAGTAAAGTTCCCAAGACCAGCAGTTATAAAAGATTGATTGTGAAATTCAAATTAATAATGTGAAAAAGATAATTAACAACACAATTCTGAACTTACATCTTCATAAATGTCAAAGAAGGTTGCCACAACAGCATTTTTAATTTCATTTAAATCAGACAGATCCCAAAGAACCTTGAACATTCGACCCACAGGCCTGCAGCTTGCATCACTGCATGGAACATTTTCCAGTAGGAAAGCTTGCGTGTTGCTGCAAAAAAAAAAAAGAATGTTTTAAACAGAATTGCATAAAGATTACGAAGTGTAAATTGAGCATTAAGAGCAGAAACATTGGAGGTAATTTGACTTTTGGTCATTGTCTAAAAGCAGCAATATTGGACTGGCCAGCTGCCTTACTTTAGGCACAACTTTTAATTCTTTTGAAATTAAAAGGGAAAAATAATCAGGCAAGATGTTTAATTAGAGGTCAATGTACTTTTACCTGTTCTATTTTGTTACCAATAATTAAAGTGACCCTCAGTAAATCACAAATTGTATTTGTGCATTTTAGTAGTATCTCTACCATTTGAACAACAATGTCAGCTTCAAGTAGTCAGGTGTTAGCTCCCTCTATTCTCCAGCTACTTACTGGAAAAGCATGACATTTTCTCCATTTACACATAAAACATCCTGCACTCTTTATTAGTAACATTGTGAAATTTGCTGAATATGAGACAGCTTTTTTTGTGTCATGGGTCAATGCTGACTAGGACCTAGTTTTAGAATTCTTAAACCATTTCACATATGGCCTGAGCAAAAGGAAAAGCACTCTCTTCATTAATCTGGACTGGATTTAAATTCATGTCCCAGAAGTAAAAGGTTACAGGATTAAAATATAATGCATTTGACTTATATAGAAACAAAAATAAAAGTTTGCAATTTTATGCAATTCACTGTGCACGTGTATTAGTTTTGCAGAAAAGTCTAAAATAATCAGTTTGTTCAAAGTGTCTAAGACAGTAAAACACAAACTGTTTAGGAGTGGTTGTGAAGTTTGATGGACGAGAAATGTACTTCAAACAAGACATTTTCTATCTAGGCTGCTATTAATGCTGATGAAACGGTTTTGAACATCCATATGATTTAGCAGGAGGTGAAAGCAGCACTTGCAAATATTTTTGGATAGTGTGAAGGCAACTTTGCCAGTCTATCATATTTTCAGTCTCAACTTTTTCTTTTACATCCTGAGTAAATCAATAACATCTTCTAAGAAAGAAGACAGCATTCCAGGAAGAGAGACTGAAAGCTTCCGTGTTATTTTAAAACCTTTCTTGCAACCTACTACACTTTTTCAGACAGATAACAACCCATCTGTTCTTAATCACTGAAGCTTTTAAAATGCAAATAAATTCCCAGCGAAGGATTACAGATTACTTACTACTCCTTTTCTGCCAACCCATTTGTCTAAGTAGGCATGTCCCAAAAATCTGTAATTTCCTGAAAATCTAAATTGACACTTAGAGCCCTTCTGACCTTTCATTTATTTCTTATCAGGAGCTATCATTTTGCATCAGATGAAACTGAACAAAATAAAAATCATCACAGATGAGCAGATCGTGAGGAGGAGGTCCAAATGTTTTAATTGCTTCTAAAACACATTTTGGAGGAACTAACTATTATCACACACCATCTGGCTTTTTCAATTCTGTCATGACAACTCAGAGGTACAGGATGATGTCACACAGTATGCCTAATAATTAAAAGGTTTGGCCTATAATTACAAACACTGTTATTAACCCTCCATAGACTCTTGATGCCTACACAGTAAGTTTAGAACTTGTACTACATGCAACATTCCTGTCTGCAAAATTTGAATATCTGATATTTTTGAGAGAATATAAAGTGGATTCCAAATTGTAGGTTAAACAAAATAAGTGGAATTTACTACTAGGCCTCCATGAAAGCAACATTCACATTGAGACCACAACAAGTTCTGAATTGAAAATGCAAATGGAGGGTCAATTTCAGATTTTAACAACTCCATTTGTAGCATACAATAGCAAAACTAGAATGTAAAAATTACAATCATAGTGAGACATTTCCCTCCAAATTTTGACAGAAATATGGAGTTGGGATAATACTTGGTGTAATGGCCTAGTGCTATTGTTGTTGGACTGTCAATCCAGAGACCCAGATAATGTTCTGGGGACATGGTTCAAATCCTGCCTCGGCAGATGGTAGAATTTGAATCCAATAAATATCTGGAATTAAGAGTCTAATAATGATCATGGATCCATTGTTGATTGTCAGGGAAAAACCCATCTGGTTCACTAATGTCCTTTAGGGAAGGAAACTGCCGTCCTTACCTGGTCTGGCCTACATGTGACTCCAGACCCACAGCAATGTGGTTGACTCTGAACTGCCCTCTGGGCAATTAGGGATGGGAAATAAAATGCTGCCTAGCCAGCGAAGCCCTCATCCCGTGAATGAACAAAAGAAAACTAAATTTGTTCCAATTTTATATTATATTTTTCAAAGTTACTTTGCACATTCAAATTATTAATGCTTAACTAGTTTGATTTAATTTATTGTCACATGTATTAAGATTAGTGAAAAGAATTGTTTTGTATGCTATCCAGACAAATCATATCTTACATAAGTACAGTGTAATAGAACAGAACAAAGAACAATACAGCACAGTCCCAGGCCCTCTAAGCCTGCGCTGCCCTTCTATACTAAAACGGTCTTCACTTACAGGGTCTGTATCTCTCTATTCCCTTCCTATTCATGCATTTGTCCAGCTGCTTCTTGAATGCTGCTATTATACCTGCTTCCGCCACCTCTTCTGGCAGCGCGTTCCAGGCACTCTCCACCCTTTGCAGGAAAAGCTTGCCACGTCCATCTCTTAAAAACTTTCCCCCACCCCCTGGCACTTTGAACCTCTGTTCCCTAATAATTGACCCCTCCACCCTGGGAAAAACCCTCATACTTTCCACGCCATTCACAATCTTAGAAACTATCAGGTCGTCCCTCAACCTCTTGCGTTCCAGTGAAAACAAACCCAGTCTATCCAACCTTTTTTTCATAGCTACAATCCCCCATACCAGGCAACATCCTGGTAAACTTTTTCTGTACCCCAGCCCAAGCATCCACATCCTTATGGTAGTGTGGTGACCAGAAGTGTATGCAATATTCCAAGTGTAGTCTAACTAGAGTTCTATGAAGCTGCAACATAACTTGCCTATCCTTATAGTCAATGCCCCTTCCAATGAAGGCAAGCTTTTTTGGCCTTTTTCACTAACTTATCTACCTGTGCTGCCATCTTCAGTGATCTCTGGACATTTACACCCAGATCTCTTCGCATATCAATACTTCTACTGGTTCTGCCATTCCCACTATAATTTCCACATGTACTTGAGCTTCCAAAACGCATTACCTCACATATTTCTGAATTAAACTCCACGTGCCATTTTTCTGTCCATGCCTCCAACTGATCTATATCCTGCATCTTCTGATAATCTTCCTCACTATCCGCAACTCCACCAATCTTTGTACTGTCTGCAGACTTACTAATTAGCCTAGCCATGTTTTCCTCCAAATCATTCATGTAGAACATGAACAGCAGAGGTCCCAGAACTGACCCCTGTGGAAAAACACTGGTCACAACCCTCCATTCCAAAAAGCAAACTTCCACTGCTACTCTGGTCTCCTATGACTAAGCCAGTTCTGTATCTATCTTGTCAGCTCACCCCCTGATACCATGTGACTTCATCTTTTGTATCAGACTGCCATGAGGGACCTTGTCAAAGGCTTGATTATTGTCTACATGGACTTCATCAACCGCTTCTTCTTCAATCATCTTTGTCACATCCTCGAACAACTTAGTGAGTGAGGCACAACCTCCCCCGCACGAGACCATGCTGTCTATCATTAATAAGTCCATTTGCTTCTAAATGCAGAATATATTGTTACAGCTACAGAGAAGGCGCAGAAAAAGATCAACGCTAATATACAAAAGGTTCTTTCACAAGTCTGATAACAGGGGGGAAAAGAAGCTGCTCTTATATGTTGGTATGTGTTTTCAAACTTCATATCTTCTGCCTGATGGAAGAAAGCCGAAGAGAGGGATCTTTGATTGCATTAGCATGCTTTCCTGAGGCAGTGCAAATTGTTGATGGAATCAATGGAAGGAAAGCTGGTTTCATGATAGACTGGACTGTGTTCACAACTCTAATTTCTTGCAGTCTTGGGCAGAGCAGTTGCCATACCAACCTGTGATACATCTGGATAGAATGCCTTCTATGGTGCATCTATAAAAATGGGTAAGAGTCATTGTGGACATGCTGAATTTTGTTAGCCTTCTGAGGAAGTATAGGTGTTGGTGTGCTTTCTTGGCCGTAGCGTCGATGTAGATGGACAGGACAGATCGTTGGTGATATTTACTTCTAGGAACTTGAAACTCTCAACCATCTCCCCCTCAGTGCCATTGATACAGACAGGAACGTGTCCTCAACTCCGCTTCCTGAAGTCAATGACCAGTTCCTCCATTTTGCTGACATAGAGAGATAGATTGTGGTCTTTAAACCATGCCACTAAGCCTTCTATCTATTTCCTGTACTCTGCCTCGTCGTCCGAGATCCGATCCACCATGGGGGTGTCATCAGCAAATTTATAAATGGAGTTAGAGCTGAATTTGGCCACACAGTGGTGAGGATACAAGGAGTACAGTGAGGGGTACCGTTGTTGAGGATTATCATGGAGGAGGTGTTGTCACCTATCAATACAGATTGTGGTCTGTGGGTCAGTAAGTCGGGGATACAGTTGCAGAGGGGTGAGCAAAGTCCTACGTTTCAGAGTTTGGAGATGAGTTTTGTTGGAATTATGGTGTTGAAGACAGAGCTAAAGTCAATAAATCAGAGTCTGACATAGTTGTCCTTGTTATCCACATGTTTCAGGGATGAGTGTAGGACTAGGGACATGCCGTCTGCCGTGGACCAGCTTGTGATGGTAGGTAAATTGTAGTGTATCAAGGCAATTCGGGAGGCTGGAGTTGATGTGTGCCATTATTAACCTCTTGAAACGCTTCATAATGATGATAGAGCCACTGGGCGGTAGTCATTAAGACACATTGCCCGATTTTCCTTTGGCACCGGAATGATAATGGTTTTCTTGAAACAAGTGGGAACCTCACATTGGAGTAACGAGAGGTTAAAGATGTTTGCAATTGCTCCTGCCAGCTGGTCTGCGCAGGATCTGAGTGCACGGCTGGCGACTCCACCTGGGCTAGTCACTTTCAGTGAGTTCATCTTCAAAAAGGCTGATCTGATGTCTGTGACAGTGACTGTGGGTACAGGTGCACCTGAGGCTATTGGGGCAGGTGACATCATTTCACTGATCTTCTGTTCAAAACGAGCATGGAATGCATTGCACTGACTGGGGAGGGATACATTGTTACGCGCAATTCTATCTGACTTTGCTTTGTAGCCCATTATATCGTGTAAGCCTTGCCACAGTCAAAGTATGTTCATGTGATTAGTCTGGGACTCTAGTTTAGTCTGGTATTGTCTCTTGGCAACCCTGATGGCTTTGCGAAGATCAATGTGTAGCTTGTCTCGTTCTCTTCAACTTAAGCAAAGATTCTATGGATAATATACCTGTGTGTTATGAAACGTCCTGTCGTCTACTTGTAGCCCAAACGAACAACGTAGAAAACACAAGACAGGCGGCTCCATTTCAAATCAGTGTCCATATTCCTTAAGTCTTTAAAGGCTTTTCTACATTTGCAGGTGGTTTGCATACAATTTGTTGTGCCAAAAATATCATATTGGATGCTACAATAGCTCACTTTGGGATGGAGCACATATCAAGTCTTTCTGTGTCATTGTTGCAGAAGTAACAGACTGGTTTTGAAAGATTATCACTGTTATATTCGTGCATTTAAGTGCTCATTTACTCATCATACAAGTTGCCTCAAATCCATGGACCCTTCTTGTTCATGTATTCTTTATCCCCTTTTGTTTATTCATACATCTAACTTATCCCTAACTTTAATCACCAACATTGCTAGTGTATAAATCACAGCTTCACAACCCTATGCACAGATTTCTCTTGCTTTTTGTCCGAAATCTCCTCTATAACATCATATCCATCATTCTAGACAATTTAATGACTGGGAACGATATGTAACACGAAACCTCTAACTCTGTCACTTTAATTCTTTTCACATCAAAATGTACTTTCTGACATTTAAATATATCTGCCACGTTTTTGCATGTTTTAACTTCTTATCAATTTCCCTTTGAAAATGCTAATGTTGCTTGACCAATATTCCCAGACCTAAACTTGGGATCTAAAGAGATTCATGATTGATCCAGTAAGAACCTTTCCAGGGCTGCTGTGTAGGAATTAACAGGTGCTTCCCCTCCACCCAATCCACCATGTAAAAGTCTCCCAGTTGTCAGTACCCAAAGCTCGTTGACAATCTGATGCTACCCATGATCTCCAAGTACACCTGCAAGCTTTCCCCCTCCTTCCCTGATCGTTCCTGGTCTGCAGATCCCTCTCCACGCTTTTCAAACCTCACTGACACTTGAGTTTTAAATTGTTAGTAATTTCAAGCATGGCAACTTAAATTATAGGTACCATGAATGTTTGAGGCTTCCAAAAATTACTCCAAAAACAGCTGTTGACTTACATACCAGGTATAAGATGTGAACCAAGTATAAATTGTGGGTGGCCACAATTTTGAAATTGCAAAATAATAATACAGGCAATTCAAGCTAAATTAATGTGGCATGGTTTACTGAATAAACTAACTGTGCAAGGATATTTTAATATTATGTACATATATAAATAACAACAATTGATTTTTACTATCTATAGTATACACACAAACGCACATACATGTAATGATTATTTCAAAAACAAGTAAACAGCAGAAAAAACTGTCAACTTATAATTATGTGACTGGAGTTAACAATAATATTTCAGAACAATCCCTTAATTCAATGTCGACCAGACAATCAATATCTAGGTGTCTCCAGATGGGTCTGAAATGCTAACTATTGTGTTATAATCTGCTACAGAAATGATCAACTCTGACAGAAGCACTTACATAACAGAACTGCAACTTCTTAGATGAAGACGTCATGGCTTACCACTTGGCCCCTGGAATGGACCACAGACATCTCACAATCTGTAATGAGAGCCTTTGTCTCTAGATCTTCTTCTACCTCGACTCCACCCAGAAATCACATGACTCCCACAGTATTGAACCCAAATGCCTTTTTTAATGCATAATTTTGAAACAGCAGACAGTTCAGGGGTCAATGATGCTCCGCAGAATATCTACTGAATCAACACTTCTGGACTACAAAGGAAAAGCTTCTGGTCTTCAAAGAAGCAGCCAACAATCTGTATTTTCTTTCATCAAAATAGAGAAAGTAGAAGTTGCATTTTGGCAAAGCATTCTCAGAAGATAGTTGATTAGATTTTTAAAGAGAAGAATCTGCTTACACCCATTAACTGTTGCCTGGCCAATCAACCACGCCACAAAGGAATTCCAGATAACTAACACCAACTTTGGACTCCATCTTTAAAACCTTGGACATTGTTAACTTGGCATCCTTTAACTTTTCTTGCACTTAAGTTGTTATTAGTTGACCTATCTCTTCATGTATCTGTGTTGCGTCATTTATCCTACCCAATGGATGAGATACTAAATTAGTATTTCATGTCAGTATTTACTGTACAGAAGAACATGGAAGCTAGAGAACTTGGGGAAATAAGCTGTGATATTTTGAAAAAGGTCCATTTTACAGAAGACGAGGTGATGGAGGTCTTAAACCGCATTAAGGTAGATAAATCCCTGGAGCTTTTCCAGCAACTTTGTTTTTGTTCCTGATTTACAGCATCCGCAGTTCTTTTGGTTTTTATTTAGTATTCCATCACACTCCTGACATGTGCCTTGTATATGGTGGACAGGCTTTGAGGAGTCAGAGGTGAGTTACTCACTGCAGTATTCCGAGCTGCTGACCTGCTCTTGTAGCCACTGTGTTTATGTGGTCAGTCCAGTTGAGTTTCTGGTCAATGATATCCCCCACTATCAATATCCTGGGGGTTTCAGTGATGGCAACACCATTGAATGTCAAGGGGTGGTGGTTAGATCGTCTCTTATTGGTGATGGTTATAGCCTGGCATATGTGTGGCACACATGTCACTTGCCACTTGTCAGCCCAAGCCTGGATATTGTCCAGATCTTGTTGTATTTGAACATTGACTGCTTCAGTATCTGAAGAGTTGCAAATGGTGCTGAACATTGCACAATCATCAGTGAACATCCCCATTTCTGATCTTATGATGGAGGGAAGGTCATTGATGAAGCAGCTGAAGATGGTTGGGCCAAGGACACTACCCTGAGGAACTCCTGCAGAGATATCCTGAAGCTGAGATGATTCACGTCCAACAACCACGACCGTCTTGCTATGTGTCAGGTACGACTCCAACCACCAGAGATTTTGCCCCCCAATACCCATTGATTCCAGTTTTGCTAGGGCTCCTAGATGCCACGGGCTGTCACTCTCATCTCAGCTCTGGAATTCAGCTCTTTTGTCCATGTTTGAACCAAGGCTGTAATGAGGCTAGGAACTGTTGGCTATGGCGGAACCCAAACTGGACATCACTGAACAGTTTATTGCTGAGCAGAGATAACAAGCATGGGGCTGGATGAACACAGCAGGTCAAGCAGCATCATAGGAGCAGGAAAACTTGACGTTTCGGGCCTAGACCCTTCATCAGAAATGGGGGAGGGGAAGAGGGTTCTGAAACTCCCCCTCCCATTCCTCAGATGACATGTCCATCCTGGGCCTCCTGCAATGCCACAGTGATGCCACCCGAAGGCTGCAGGAACAGCAAATCATATTCAACCTGGGAACCCTGCAGCCCAATGGCATCAATGTGGATTTCACAAGCTTCAAAATCTCCCCTCCCGCAACCGCATCCCAAAACCAGCCCAGCTCATCTCCACCTCCCTAACCTGTTTTTCCTCTCACCTCAAGCCACACCCCCATCTCCTATCTACAAACATCATCCCGCCCCCTTGACCTGTCCGTCCTCCCTGGACTGACCTATCTTCTCCCTACCCCCCCCACCTACACTCCCCTTTACTGGCTCCATCCCCGCCTCTTCGACTTGTCTGCCTCCTCTCCACCTATCCTCTCCTCTATCCATCCTCTATCCGCCTCCCCCTCGTCCCCTCCCCCATTTCTGATGAAGGGTCTAGGCCCGAAACGTCAAGTTTTCCTGCTCCTATGATGCTGCTTGACCTGCTGTGTTCATCCAGCCCCATGCTTGTTATCTCGGATTCTCCAGCATCTGCAGTACCTTTTATCTCTTATTGCTGAGCAGATGCTGCTTTATATAGTGTTGTTGATGACACCTTCCATCACTTTCCTGACAATTGAGAATAGACTGATGGGGCAGTAATTGGCCAGGTTGAATTTGTCCTGCTTTTAGTGTACAGGACATACTTTCCACATTGCTGGGTAGATAGCAGTATTGTAACTGTACTGGAACAGCTTGGCTAGGGGAGCAGCAAGAACATTGCCAGAATGTTGTCAGGGCCTGCAGCCTTTACAGTATGCAGTGTCTTCAACCATTTCTTGATATCACGTGGAGTGAATTGAATTGTATGAAGAAGACTCGTATCCGTAATGCTGGGGACCACTGGAGGAGGCCAAGATAGATCATCCACTCGGCACTTCTGGCTGAAGATTGCTGTGAATGCTTCAGCCTTATCTTTTGCACTGATGTGCTGGGCTCTTCCATCTTTGACGATGGGGATATTTGTGGAGCCTCCTCCTCCTCCTCCTCTAGTGAGTTGTTTAATTGTCCACCACCATTCATGACTGGATGTGGCAGGACTGCAGAGCTTAGACCTGATCCATTGGTTGCGTGATCGCTTAGCTCTGTCTATCACTTGCCCTTTTGCTGTTTGGCGTGCAAGTAATCCTGCTTGGTGGCTTCACCAGATCGACACCTTGTCTTCATGTATGCCTGGTACTGCACCTGGCATGCCCTCCTGCACTCTCCATTAAACCAGGGTTGATCCGCTGGCTTGATTGTAGTGGTCGAGTGGGGGATTTGCCAGACCTTGAGGTTACCCATTGTTCTGGAGTACAATTTTGCTGCTGTTAATGACCCACAGCGCCTCAAGGACCTCCAGTTGAGTTGCTAGATCTGTGCGAAGTCTATCCCATTTAGCACAGTTATAGTGCTACACAACATGATGGAAGTTATTCTCAATGTGAAGGCAGGATTTCTTCTCCACAAGGACTATGCAATGGTCACTTTTACCGATACTGTCATGGGCAGATGCAACTGCAGCTGGCAGATTGGTAAGATAATCGGCAGCAAAATGTTAAGTGACATCAGGAAGTATTTTTATGCAATGATTTTAATGGAATGCACTCGTTGAAAAGATGTTGGTGCCAAGTTCAAAAACAACTTTATAAAGGATATTGGATAAATAGTTGAAATGAGAAAAGTTATAGGGTTACGGGGAAATAGCATAACCTTTTCAAAGAACAATGGGCCAACAGGCCAGTCACTTTTATGCTGATACAAACAGAGCAAATAGGAGCAGAAGTATAATGTACTGCTCATCAAGCCTGCTCTGCCATGCAATATGACCAGAGTTGGTATTTGGTTACAACTCTAATTACCCATCTGCTCCCATTTCCCTTTGATTCTGGGAGAAACAGATTTTTGGTCCATTTCAGCCTTAAACATATTCAATAATGGAACATACACAATCCTCTGTGATATAAAAATCCAGAGTCACAAGCCTTTGAGTAAAGGCATTCTCCCTCACTTCAAAATAAATTGACCTTCATCCTGAAATTGTTCCCTAGATTCCCCAACAAAAGGACATAACCTTGCATTATCTGCACTGTTACTGTCCTTCAGAACCATAGAACCCCCACAGTGTGGAAACACACCATTCATCCCAAAAGTCCACACCGACCCTCTCAAGAGCATCCCACCCAGATCAATCCCTTTGCTCTTTCCCTGTAACCTTATATTTCCCATGGCTAACACACACATCTACACATCCCTGAAAACTATGGGCAATTTAGCATGGCCAATCCACCTAGCCTGCACATTTTGGAGTATGAGGGGAGACCGGAGCACCTGGAAGAAACCCATGCAGACATGGGGAGAATGTGCAAATTCCATATAGACAATCACCTGAGGAATTGAACCCCAGTCAGTGGCGCTGTGAGGCAGCAGAGCTAACCACTGAGCCACTTGACATGTTTCAACAATATTGCTTCTTATTCTTCTGATTTCCCAAGCATAGGCCCAATTTCCACAGCCTCTCATCAGAGAACAACCCATTCATTTTATGAACCAATTTAATGAAGCTTTGCTGAATCATCTCAGATGCAAGTATGTCCTTCCTTGGACATGGAGACTAAAAATGCACCTGGTTCTCTAGGCAAGGTCTTAACTTAGTCCTGTATAATTGTACAAATTGCTGCAACGATGTGTTAACTTTCTGTTCTTACGCAAATATATCTAAGCCCCTGTGAACATCAGCGTCAATGCATCAGCATCGAATGAAATAACCTCATAATCCTGCAATTCATACTGCATCTGCATTGTAATTCATCAACTTAATCAGTCTACATTTCTTTGCAGGCTTTTTGTGTCCTCCTCCCAGTCGCATCTCCAGCTAGCTTTCTATCAACAAACCTAGATAAGAAGACTGAATCACTGATAGATAAGTAACTAAATCTCCAACACTAGTCCTGGAGCGGTCCAATAATCTCAGCCAGTCAACTTGAAAATTCCCCAATTTTCCCTATTATTAGCTTAATATTCATAAACCACTGGTCTATCATGCTAATATATTCGCCCAAAATCAAAGAGTTCTTCTCTTTTGTGTGGCACTTTCGTGATTACCTTTCAAGTATAATATGTCTGCTGGCTATCTTTAATCTATCTCATTAAATTATTTCCTCAAAAATCTCTAATGCATATGTCAAATATGATTTTCCTTTTGTAAACCCGTGCAGACTGTGTCTTATCTTACAATGACTTTCTTTGTTGAGATTTCCATAATAGTACATGGCACACTTTCCCCAATGATTGGTGTCAAGAGATGATCGTGAGCTGTGTTCTTGAACCTTTAAGAGACCACTAATTTTTTTCAATTTTGAGACTGACTGCTGCAACTGGAATACCAGAAAAGTTTTGCACCTTTAAAATAAAGTGCTGCATACTATTGAACTTTGCAATAATATTACGTTGCTTCTAGGAAGCAGGAAGACAGAGAATTTGAAAGCGAATGTCACCGAGAATTTTTGGAGTGAAGGAACTTCTACCTGACAATAGCCCTGATTGGCTCAAACGTAGCTTGTTAAAAAGTTGTAAGTGCCATGATCAGCAGAGTGGAACAGAGGTCCAGAACCTGCAGACAGAAATCATTCACTTCTCCCTCTCCTTCCGTTTCAGCAATAATAGAAAATTCAAGAAAGCTTAAAGAAAAATACAAAAGACCAAAGTTCAGCTGATCAAACACTGAATCCAAAGAATCACAATGACCTTACAGAGAACGCAATGTCATTATATTATTAAGCCATCAAGTGAACTGTGTGGAATATAATTTCCTACCTTAGGTCTGGGCTTTTGATCTTTGGAATTTTGTTTACTCTATTTGAAATAACTGAATAGAAGCTGGTATCCCATCACCAAGTCCCCGTTTATTTACTTGTGCACAGTATATCTGCTGTGGCCAACCAGCTCGGAGTCAGTCCCCTGAACTGAGAAGATTCTAAATCTCCTGTTTATATTGGTCAGCCAGGGCTTCTTGATTGGAACCAGGTGGATCTTGTTAACCTGGGCCAATCACTACACTGTGTATATTTTTTTTCCACCTGTAGATTAAAGTCATACAGTCATACAGGATGGAAACAGAGCCTTCGGTCCAACTAGTCCATGCCAAACATAATCCCAAACTAAACTAGTCCCACCTGCCTGCTCCTGGCCTATATCCCTTGAAATCTTTCCTATTCATGTACTTATCTAAACGTCTTTTAAATGTTGGAATTGTACCCACATCCACCACTTCTTGCCTGCTGTAATCATGATTCAGTGTGTGCACGTTAGGAATTTAAGGGGAATTGTTCAAGTTGCAAAAATTAAAAATCTTTTCTGTTCACTTCTCTTGTTAAAGATAAGTGTGCTACAATATCTTCATTTTTTTACTGTTACCGAAGGAATCTGGTATGAATTGCTTTGACTGCTACTCAGGACAAATCAGGCAAACTGGTAATTTTAGTGCCTTCATTGGAATTTTATACATGTATATATTTTGGTGATGGTCTCTGGTACAAGGGGTGAATGTCCACGCACCATTTTCAGTGAAAGTGTGACAAACTGCTGTGGTCTATCTGATGCATGTTGTCATTGTGCTGTTAGGAAGAGAGCTCTAAAGACTTTTGACCCAATGACATTGAAGAACCAGAGATATGGTTCTTGTCAGGATGTTGTGTGGCTTGAAGGTGGGCTTACAAGCGATGGTGTTCCCATGCATTTGCTGCCCTTATCTGAAATAATTTAATCTTGAAGCAATATTTTCCTTGCAGGTAATCAATTAATTTGTTTGTAAGCAATATTAATTAAGACAGCTGAAGCGGACACAGATGTTGCATATCAAAAGGCTGGAGTAACTCATTCTAAAACCTGGAGTTCTGATGCTCAACAACTGGTTTCTAATTAATTGAAGTTAATTAACTTCAACATTCAGTGACTTTCAATCAATGTCTTTTGTGAAGGCCTATTCCATGCTGAAGACTGATTACCAGCCAAAGATGCAGGAGTCTTTTTTTAAAAAAAAAATTCCTTACTATTCTTCAATCATTTGGTCAACAGATTTTACAGTACTGATCATGTGACTTCACACTACCAAACAGTTCAAGTAATTTTCAATAAATAAATACAAGTTACAGGATTCTTATTATTTTAATCAGAGCTGCAACAAAGAGTTGATTGGTCTACTTTTTTTTGATACTAAAATACAAACCAAGCATTTTTACCTTAACATGGAGCAAATGTATCACAGAACAAAACCTAAACCTGAATTTGTTCCCTCATCTAAACAAAGGTGGAAATGAAATTATCACATAAACTTGTATGCAGAGGAATTCACACATAAGATTTAATAAAAAATACACTGTTGAAACAACTCTGCTTCTTCCCTAACAAAAACTGAAAGAATTGCAGATGCTGTAAATCAGAGACAAAAATAGAAATGACTGGAAAAGCTCAGTTCTGAGGACCCGTCACTCGACCCGAAACGTTAACTCTGATTTCTCTCCACGACCCGAAAAGTTAATTCTGATTTCTCTCCACAGATCCTGCTGAGCTTTTCCAGTAATTTCTATTTTTGTCTCTGATTTGTGGAGAGAAATCAGAGTTAACGTTTCGGGTCAAGTGACGGGTCCTCAGAACTGAGCTTTTCCATTAATTTCTATTTTTGTCTTTGCTTCTTCCCCCATGTCTCACTCCACAAATCATTTTCAAAACTGATCTAGCAAGAGTGGCTTCTTACGTGATTTGTAAGTGGTTTCTAAACATATTTAGAGATATGTTTAAATCCTGTCTAAATAAAAAGAAAGTCACGTTGCAGCCAAGTTCAACAGTGCCAGCACTCTGAGTGTAAGGTGATAGACATTTTATCAAAAATCTAAAAGCGGATGAAATAGAAGACCCTGTATCTTTCAAAATAAAACGCAACACTTTTGAGGTTCTAAATTTAAGCATTTTTGACTGTTCTAATCTTAACCTATTGTTGGGTAATTCATGTTTCATCATTGGTTATCATTAATGACAATTTATTGGACTCAAAGCTATAGTATCATGGAATTGTAAAAACTGACTAATAGATGAGTCAGCAATTTCTATTTTGATTGGGCATATTGCTATATTCTCAGTTTATTGATAGCGACTGAACTGAATAATTTTCAGTGTGTTGAAATTATCATTTGTAATTGCTAAATCTAAATAGCCAGTCATGTTTGTTTGCCCTTTAAATGCAGAATAAAATTAGGCAAATGGTGTGAAAATAAGAATTTTTTTTTCACGGCACTGGCATCAAAAAATCAATGCGTCAGTCAGGAAAACAGTGAATGATTTCCATTGGCCTAATAATGCTTGGCTACATGACTCTCCGTCAACATCTCTCCCCTGAACACAGAATTAGGAGGTCCCTGAACCTCTTTCTTCTGCCTACAAAGAGTAGGGGGCCTTGTGCAGACTAAAATAATCAAATGCATATTGCATATCAGATCTGTGCATGCCGCCATTGTACAGAGGTCCACATAATGGCAAGAAAAATAATGCGAACATTGGAGGGAATGAAGTTTTCTGTATGTCCTAGCTTTAATTAAGACCGAATGTGCTCTATTGTTATTAATAGCATAAATCATTAACAGTTTGTGATTGAAGCTTAGCACCTATTGCAACTTCTAGCAGAGTAAACAGGTGCAAGAATTATTATTAAGTTATAATTTTAATGTCACAAGGCCATGATTTAAAGGGAGACCGATGGGAATTTACAGATTAAAGTTCATACAAGTAAAACCACTGATACAAGATGAAAACTAATTTTATTACCCATCATTTTTAAACAGAATAACATTCCACCTAATTATCAACCAGATTCCTATCTACAGCACATTTCTTAAACACATTTGCAGTTCTTTGAAATAGATATAGAATGAATGAAGCATGTCGTTCAAACATGTTCATTCTGAGCTGTGTGCTTTTTTATCTGGTAGGATTTAAATCGGTTATAAAAAGGGAGAAAGAACTAATTTCATCAGTGGTCTTCAATATTCTTCAATAGACAAGCGCATTAAACAATTTGTTGGAAAGTTGTAGGAAATCTTCAATGCAATTAACTTTTTAAATTTGTACTTGAAGAAAAGGATCAATCTTGACCTCTTCAAGAGTGTTCTGAGACTGCTGCAATGCCTTCTTCTGAAGTTAACAACGGAGAGAAGATGGCATGATCCTGCTCAAGAGTTCATGCCTTTCACTCTCTTTGTCAGCAAATACTGGGGATACACTGTACACCCTTTAGAAAGGTTAACGACTTGGCCCTCTATTCACTTGTTAATTAATTTTCACTGCTGTGATACTGCTGCATGTACGAGGACTGAATGACTTTGCTTCAGGCAATAGCAATAGTGCAAAAACTGCTTAACAGTTCTCAGCTACAATCAGTTGACATGCTGAGAGATTCCTGGGGAGTACAAGTCTTTGCTTCAATCTGTTTCCTAGATACGCTTCCTACTTTGTCAAGGGCACATCTGTGATTTGTGATAGTGACAGCAGTAATTGTTGTAGCTCAGTGCCTTGCAAGATACAGTCATGGATCCATCAGATGAACTAAACAATGTTTAGATTTTTCTTAAGCTAAACATCATAGAAAAATACTAGCCAGAACAAAATAATTTTACTGTACCTTGCAATAAGTAACAAACAAACAGTATTTACAATTAAGATAACAAGGTGTAGAGCTGGATGAACACAGCCGGCCAAGCAGCATCAGAGGAGCAGGAAGGCTGGACGTTTTGGGCCTAGACCCTTGTTCAGAAAAATTTCTGAAGAAGGGTCTAAGCCCGAAATGTCAGCCTTCCTGCTCCTGTGATTCTGCTTGGCCTGCTGTGTTCATCCAGCTCTACACCTTGTTATCTCAGATTCTCCAGCATCTGCAGTTCCTACTATCTCTGAAAGTATTTACATTTAACTGACTTGCAAAAGGCAGAACACTGAAATCCATTCCAACCTCTACAATATATAACCAAAGCAAAGTGCTACAAATACTCAGCTGGTCAGGCAGTACTTGCGGAGAAAGAAAGTCCATGTTTCAGGTCAATGACCTTTAAGCAGACAACAAAAAGTTAAAGATGCAAGCAGTAAGTAAAAAGGGGGCAGCAGAAAAAGAATAAAAGTAAAGATATGTGGTATTGTGGAAGTCAGGAGACATTAAAATGCTGAAAGGGTTCATCGTTTAAGGCCAAAGGGAGTGATAACAGAATGAGGATAAATACAAAAGATATTTTTGAAAGGGTTATGCAGAATGATGAACAATTGTATTCCAAAAACCAATTTCCATTCATTGCTGCTGTGAATTTAAAAAAATGGAAAGCTGTGAAGAAAGAATGAAAACTTATGCCTTAGATACATGGTTGAATAAATGGTGTGACTTACAGTAGTCTCAAATTCCAGAATAGTTTCTAAAATGATTTCTAGAAAGTGATTTTTTTTAACAACTAAATATAAGCTTGTAGTTAGCCTGAGAATCAAATATTTGACCAAAGTTGCAAAGTTATTTTCAAGAATAGGTCACAACAGAGGACAGATAAATATTTTTAATTTTTTTATTTTAAAAATAGTGGAGCAGGCGGCACAGAAAATGGATTGTTACATTATCCATTGCCCATCATGTATTTCTGAATGTGGCCATGCCTCTTTCTATAGATGAAATGAAGGAATTATGCAAGAAACTTGTGTCAAATGGATCAGATATTCTTTTCGTCATCACTTGTACAGTAAAAGTAAAATACGGTTGATAGTGGAAATTTGAAACAGAGAATGCTGGAGATATTCAGCATGTTTGGCAGCATCTGTGAAGAGTGAAACTGACTTAATATTTCAAGTCCAGTATGACTCTTCTTCAGAACTCGAGAGTTCATACTGGACTTGAAATATTAATTCTGTTTTTCCTCTCTCCAAAGATGTTGCCAGACCCGCTGAGTTTCTTCAGCGTTCTGTTTGTATCACTCATATAAAATTCATCCTGAAGTACATGACCTTTCAATTGAAAAAAGCACCACAGAGATCAAGTACGAGCACAGAAAACTTGTCAACATGTGTCTGAAACTCTAAAAATTGCACCAGGCCAGGAGGAGAATCAATTGACAAGAAGGGAATACACTTCTTCAAAGAATGCCTTGCTATATAGTTTAATATTGTTGCTTATTCAAATGTTCAACAATTTACTTCAAAATAGTACAAGAACTTCTTGGGGCCAATTTGTAGCACAATAATCCAATAACAATTAACATCAGAACAAAATAATAATAATCAGTAAAACAGGCAAGTTTTTTGAAGCAGCTGTTTCAATTGGTGTTTTGAGAAACCCACAAAGGAAACAATGAGTAGGAATTAATAGGTCCTTCTCATATTGGCAGGCAGTAACTACTGGGGTGCCGCAGGGATTAGTGCTGGGACCCCAGCTATTCACAATATATATTCATGATTTGAATGAGGGAACAAAATGTAACATCTCCAAGTTGAGTGGGAGGGTGAACTGTGATGAGGATGCAGAGATCCTTCAGCACGATCTCGACAGGTTGGGTGAGTGGACAAATCAATGGCACTTGAAGTATAATTTGGATAAATGTGAGGTTATTCACTTTGGAAGCAAAAACGAGATGGCACATTACTACCCAAATGGCTCTAAATTGGGAGAGGGGTGTGTGCAAAGGGACCTGGGCGTCCTTGTGCACCAGTTGCTGAAGGTAAGCATGCAGGTGCAGCTAGCAGTAAAGAAAGCAAATGGTATGTTGGCCTTAATTGCGAGAGGTTTTGAGTACAGAAGCAGGGATGTGTTGTTGCAGTTGTACAGGGCCTTGGTGAGACCACACCTGGAATACTGTGTGCAATTTTGGTCTCCTTTACTGAGGAAGGATGCTCTTGCTGTTGAGGGAGTGCAGCGATGGTTTACCAGGCTGATTTCGGTCTGACGTATGAGGAGAGACCGACTAGGTTGACATTGTTTTTTGCTAGAGTTCAGACGAACGAGGGGGCATCTCATAGAGACTTATAAAATTCTAACAGGACTGGACAGGATAGATGCAGGGAGGATGTTCCCGATGCTGGGTGTGAACAGAACCAGGGGTCACAGTATGAAGAGGAATAGGGGTAGACGGTTTAGGACAGAGATGAGGAGCCATTTCTTCACCCAAAGAGTGGTGAGCTGTGGGATTCATTACCGTAGGAAGTAGTTGATGCCAAAATATTGAATACATTCAAGAGGTGACTAGATATAGCACCTGGGGCGAATGGGATCAAAGGTTATGGGGTGAAAGCAGGATTAGGCTATTGAGTTGGTCGATCAGCCATGATTGTGAAGAATGGCGGACCAGGCTCAAAGGGCTGAATGGCTTCCTCCTGCTCCTAATTTCTACATTTCTACAAGAAAACGTACAAACTATAGAAGAAGAATACACCCTAATGCATACTGACTAGCAACCTATTTGCCATAGTGACCTAAATTTATGATTTTTGCTACCTACCTCATCATACTTTCCTTTCTCACTATTTACCTAAAGTCTTGTTATTTCCTTTCATTGGAAAAAGTAAATAGTGGTCAAAACCCAACCACTTTTATTTCCTCAGGGAAACAATACTGAGGTATAACTTTTACTACATCTGATGGGATTTATGGCTGACAGATCAGCACAATCAACAACCAAAGCAAGGAATTTGATAATTGAGATAGGTGAAACAAAGTGCCTTGCTTCTGTTTTTCAGAGGCTGAGGTTAAAGTTGAATTCGAAATGCAGAGAGAAATCTTAACGTCTATCAATTTTTATAACAAATCACAGTACTCTCGCAAATTAAACAGAATGCATTATTCCTTTCAGTGTCATTCATTAGCCTAATGAGAACAAGATTTGATGAATTATAAAGATTAAAATGAGCAAGCAATCCACTGCATTTGTATATTTGTTGTGACCTATACAAATTATTGCTGTAATACAGTCTGACCTGAAGAGTCTTAAAGGGTTTGCCTTTTATAATCTCTGAAAATTCCGAAGTGATTCATAGCCAAATAAATTTTTAAAAATGTGATTACTATTGCTTTTAATACTTGTTCATGGCATATGCATGCAGGCAAGGTCTGGATTCATTATCCAACCGTCACTGTTCTCCAGAAAGTGAATAACGGAGATAGTAGGAACTGCAGATGCTGGAGAATCTGAGCTAACAAGATGCAGAGCTGGATGAACACAGCAGGCCAAACAGCATCAGAGGAGCAGGAAAGCTGACGTTTCGGGCCTAGACCCTTCTTCAGAAATGAAGAATTCATCCAGCTCTGCACCTTGTTATACCAGTGAATAACAGATCACCTTCTTGAATTGCTACAATCTCGTGTTTATAATGCCATAGGACTATTATGGATTTCCAGGATTTTAGATTTATAAATTTACCTTTTTCTAAACCTTTTAGTTTAAAACCTTATCTACCATCCTAGCTATTAGATTTACCAGTACACTAATCAAAGTTCAGTGGAGACTGTTTCCCCAGGACTTGTGCCTCATGCATCGAAACCCCTGTCTCCGGCAACATGCTTTCAGCATCCTAAAATTCTGTGCCCCTCCTCCAATTTGCATGTGGCACTAATAATAATTTAGAGATTATTATGTTCAAGTTCTGCTATTTAATTTAATGGCCTTATTCCTCAAATTTCCTCAATAGAATCTCAGTTCTAGTTTTACCTATATGGTTGGTTTCAATGTTGACTATGCCAACGGATTTTCCTTTCCTTTTCCAATTATTTCTCCAGCCACATGAGGCAGTCCTTAACTCTGGTACCTGGCAAGCATCACAGCCTGGGGTACTCCTGGGTTACAGTTACAGTATAACAGTACCATTTCTTACAACTATTACATGCCTTTTTTCACACTCCACTTGAATGATTGCTTATACCACGGTGCCAATCCTCCTGGCTGTCCTCGTTCTCCTTCACACTGGTAAAGGCTGACATGCCTTCACCACTGCAGCAGTAGTACCCTTAGCTGCTTGTCACCTTTGCTTGCCCCAATTTTTAATCAAATCAAAACCACGATTGAACCTAAGCTGTGTGACTATCTATTGAGTAAAATGTTCTTGCAACTCCCATATCATGAACTGCAATGCCTACAGTTTAAACTCCAGCTCAACAACTCTGAGGCAAAGCTCAACTTGCAGAGAGATTTCTTGTGACCATGCTGCTTTCCACATGCTGCAAATAACACAACACACTCATTCAAATAAAATTCCATATCCATAGTGAGGTCAATGGGCATTGTGTTGTGCAGCAATATCACTACACTAAATAAAATTGATTCGGAACAGATTCATTAGCTCTAAACGAAGGGTGCATGAGATCAGCAGTAGCAATGCACTGTACACCACCATTATATGTGACCTCATGACGCGGCATACTCTTCACTTTACCATTATCATCAAGCTACAAATTCTGGTTCAGCAAAGGGCATCGAATGCCAGGAGCAGTACCAGACAGACAAAAATGAGATATTGATCTGGTGAAGCTGAAGTACAAGACGAAATCCATGCTAAACAGCAGTTGCAGTGAGCTACTGCCAAAGTTTAATAATTCCGTAACAAACAGGTCAGATTAAAGCTCTATCGTCCAGCCACATTAGTTACGAATGATACCGGACAATCAAACAACTAACGAGGGGAGAAGGCTTCATGAATATTCCCATTCTCAGTGGTGGAACAGACTATTATGCAAGTGCCGAAGGCCAGAAATATAGAGTGAATGAACAATCCTAGTTTCCTTCGGAGGTACTCACTATTATAGAAACTGATTTTTTAAAAAAAACTATTATGTTAGCTCTTGTAAGGTGAATATTTTGTTTGAGTCCTTATAGAGAACAAGTATTAGAAGACTTATTCATAAAGCATAGGGGAGGCAATGGTATAGTGGTATTTATGATTAGACTATTAATTCAGATGCTCAGCTAATGTTCTAGAGACCCAGGCTCAAATCCTGCCATAGCAGATGCTGGAATTTGAACTCAATAAAAAAAAAAGTTGGTATTTAGATTTGCTTGTCGGAGGAAAAAACCCATCTGGCTCACAAATATCCTTCAGGGAAGGAAATCTGCCATACTCACCTGGTATGGCCAACGTGTGACTCTACACCCACAGAAATATAATTGACTCTTAAATGCCCTATGAAATGGCCTATCAAGCCACACAGTTCAAGAGCAGTTAGGAACCAGGAATAAATGCTGGCCAGCCGGTGATGATGATGTGCCATGAGTGATTAAAAAAAAAACAACCAAATGCATTATAAATCTATTACAGACATTTATCTTGTCTTGGGCTTATTACTTATCATCTTGATTGGTTCCAAATACATTGGCAGTTATTCGAGGTGGGCTAGTGAAATGATGTCACAATATCACACATGTCATCACTGAAATCTCAAAGTTGCAAGCTTGCCTTTCCTTCAAGCAATAGGATTTCACCCATGAGAAACAAGCACAAGAATACAGATCAAAAATAGCGAAGAATTATACATAGACACATTGTTTTTAGAGATAAACTTTTGGCAGATACATAATGCAACCAGAGTCAGGACTTCTATGATTCTCAGGATACAGTTACACAATTTCATGTTGTTGCATTGGTTGCTGTTGTAAATTGGTGTGCTTATTGTAGAAAGGTTTAGTCTTAGGTTGTTTTAGATGTGTCATTAACAAATGTTAATACAATATTTTCAGTGTCAGAATCATCATCTTAGATTACCTGCAGATTATTTTATTCACATTTGAATGCATTCATCTTAGCACATGATCCCACTCATAAGCAACGTTGTACGATCTAGACTTAGCACATTTTTTCAGTATCCTTCCACTTATTCAAGTGCTGCTATTATTGCTTCATATTCTCATATTTTGACTGAAGTGAAGTTGAAGAACTTGTCTACATTATCTTTGATTGTGTTCTTGCCTCGTTCTTTCCTACATCTCCAAGGTGGGAAGCATGAGAAATGGAGGAACAGCACAAACCTGTCTTCTAAATAGAAAGTTGTAGGTGAGGGGCGACCATTGCATTCAGTGGAACTTGTAAACTCAGCTTGGCAATCCTGAAATTTAATGGGTTGCAATACACTTTGTAATCATGGATTTAACTGCATGTACAATAGCTCTGCCAGACCAATTTGATTGTGAATAATGCAGGAACGATGCGATATGATATGCTGGACTCTCCATTCCGTGCACGTATTTTGGAATGGCTTGTTGTACTTAGCACCATTGGCTGACACGATTTGCTATGGCACACCAAACATGTTGAAGATAGCAGTCAGTGAGTGTGGTACTGTTAGTATCCCTGAATTGCTGGATGAAGAGAAATTTGGTAAACTAATCTGTCATCAGTATTTAGTCTTGGCCATGCACTTGGAACGGGTCTGTACAGTCCTGCACCATGGTTCAGAGGATTCCTGTACAGCCGAAATGGCTCTTGATGCTTTTGGAGTTGATAAAGCTGACATAACCTGCACAATTGAATCAATCTATGCCTTTGTTGATGCAGGCCAACAGACAAATTTGCATGCTAGTCTTTCGGCTTTATCTACATTCGTGTGACCAATATGGAGCTCGCTCAACGAATCTTAATGCAAGATTTTGGGGATTCAGGATCGAGACTCGTTTACTTTTGAAAATTACATTTGTTGAAAGACCTAGCTTGTCTCTTTAAGACAAAGATGAAAGTATTTGTTTGGCAAGCTGCTTACTGCGTTCAGGCCATTTCCTAACGATGGTACCTTGTCATTGTCAGACGTAGCATGTTGAATATGTTCTGCTTGGTTAATAGTTTTTGTCTGCAATCCTTGATGTCATAGTAGGTATATTTGTTACCTCGTGGATTGTTATGCCGTAAAGATCCATGCAAGCTCGCAAACCAACAACAGCTGGACCACTGTTTACAACAGTGTAGAACATTTTTGGCATCTATCCAAAAGAACCATATTGACATTTGAGACTAAGAATCCTAACACATAGCATCTTAGATCTACTGTAAGCTGTCAGCTTGTCAAATGTAGAATTCACCTTACTGTCATTTGCCTGCATACTTCTCATTTAGAATATGTGTATCAGGAATAATGTTAGCATTCGCACCTGTGTTGATTGTGGTTCACAGTTTGTGTTGTCCCTTTTTTCTGGGATACAATCTTGACCACAGTGAACCTTTTAGTTCTTCAGATATCACCAGTGTTGTGTGTCAGACTGACCACATGGATGTTTTGGATGGATTTGGACGTTGCTTTATTACAGATACGTTCTGAACTTTATTTACACGTTTGCGCTTCATGAGTGCAACTTTGGTAAGATTCCTGTGTGTTGGACTTTGGCTGAACTCGTTGATCTGATTAACATACGAAACTCTGAACCTCAACGTAAGGAAATTCCTGCAGGTAGAGTAGGACAAGCCAGATTAACCTTTGGTCACCACTTCGAAGAATCTCTTGACACACCAGGAATCTTCAACCTTCAAAACTGATGGCACAAAACAGGGCCAAGTGATAAAACAAAGGTTTGCATTCTCCACAAATGTCACACTTTGGTACAACCTGACTGCTACTTATGGTATAATGCAGATAACATTAACAGGGCATGATTGCCACATGACCGTGGTGGTATTGTGTTATTGAACTTTGTGCTGAATTTTGGGTGTATCTTGACAATTATGATCTTTGGCACACCTTTGCCCAGAATGAATTTGTGGCACGCTGCTAACATCTGTCATTGATCGTTTAAAAAAAATTTGAATCCAGTCTAGCTGCAGTCCATTTGGTTTTCGGTACACCCAGTGTTTTTAAAGGACAGAATTTCAGGATTTTGACCCATCAACAGTGAAGGAATGGTAATATATTTCTCAGTCAGGATGTTGACTGGGTTACTGACAGATGGTGGTTTTCCAATATATCTACTGTCCTTGTCCTGGCAGGTGGAAGTGGTCATGGGTTTGGAAGGTGCCGTCCAAGGAGCCCTGGTGAATTTAGCAGTGCATCTTGTAGGTAGTTGCTGCTGTGCATTGGTTGTGGAGGCAGTATACTTTTCAGGATATGGTGCCAATTATGCAAGTTACTTTTTCCTAGTCAGTGTCAAGCTTCTTAAATGTGATTGAAGCTGGATGTAGCCTAGTGAATGTTACTTGCCATGTCAACCCAAACCTAGATTATGACCACGTCTTACCACATTTGGGCATGGATTGCTTCATGACTTGAAGAATTGTGAATAGTGCCGAACTTTCACAAACATCGTGAATGTCCCCATTTCTGACCTTACAATGGTGGAAAAGTCATTGATGAAGCAGTTGCAGTTGGGCCCAGGATACTATACTAAGGAACTCCTGCAGAGATGACTGACCTCCAACAATTGAAATGATGCTCCTTTGTGCTAGGCATGACTCCAACTAGTGAAGAGATCTCCCCACACACCGCACACCCTCCGATTCCCATTGATTGTTGCTTTACTAGGGCTCCTTGAAGCTATGTTTTGACAATTATGGTCTTCATGTCAAGGATGGTCATCCCACCTCACCTTGGAGTTCACCAATGCTCACCAAGATCTAGCAGGACCATTTGGATCCAGATCTTGTTACAACCTTGCTCCATATAGAAGTAAAATGCTGAATTTGAGGTGAAGACAGTGACTACTTATAGCATCAAAGCAACATTTTACAGTGGAGCATCAATGTGCCTAAGAAAATCCGATGTCAATGGGAATCAGAAGAAAGCTCTTGGTAGGCTAGAATCATATCCAAATAGTTGTGCTGTTGATGAGCTAATCATCTCAGCATCAGGACATTGATCTGAGGACCTCCGGAAGTTTAGTCAATGTCAATCAATCATCATTAATTGCTCTGATGGCTTTCCTTCTATAAGTTCAGAAGTACAGGTGGTAGTTGCATAATAGCAACTTGCCAAGGCTTCTCTAACAGCACCTTCCAGCCTCAAATTTTTACTATCCAGAAGGACAAGCACAGCACATGTATGTAACACTTCCACCTGCAAGTTTCCCTCCAAGCCACACAACATCCTGCTGTTAGTTCAACATCATTAGGTCAAGATTCTGGAACTCCTTCCACATCACTGTGAGTCAACCAGCATGGACTAGAACTGACTTCTTAAAGAAAACCAGGAACAATCAATTCAACTGAGTCAGTAATGGCCTTCCTGGAGGGAAATTTACCATCCTAACCTGGTGTGTCTGATGTGTGACTGCAGACCCAGAGCAATGCGGTTGACTCATAATTGTTTTCTGAAATGGGCTGCCAAGCTACTCCGTTATATCAACTGCTACAAAAATGTTGACTAATTCCAGAAGGTTTACCCTTTAATCACCCTACACATTGAAACGACAAAGGTGCATCCTGTCCACTCAACCTTGCAAAGTTGTTGTCATTAACAAATGCAGGCTTTGGAATAATTCTTGCAATGTTGCCCCAAGTGTCATATGGGCATAATCTCAAAATCATATCTCAAAGCCAAACTCCTAGACTCCTCCTTCAACATCCCTTGTTTAGGTGGCAAAGTGTTATACAGTCCAAGGGAATGGCCACAGGAATCCTGAACATGGACCCCCAATTCCCGAAAGTCACATGGGATCAAGTCAAACATGGTCCAGGAAATATCCTGCAGATTACCACATACTATCCTCCACTGCCTGAACAGCACTTTTCAATGCTGATCATCATTTGAAATAAGTACTGAGGGTAGCAAACGCAGAATGTGTATTCTGCGTGAGGGATTTCAGCATCCATCAGTAAGAGTGGCTTGGTTGCACCATGACTGACTGAGCTGGCCGAGCCCTGAAGGTCATATTGTCCACATCTGGACTGCAGCAGTGGTGACAGAAGTAGCAGGAGGGAAAATCGTATTGAACCTTGTCATTACTAATCTACTGTAGCAGACCTATCTATTAGCGTATTAGAGAAAGTGATTACTGCACAGTTGTCAAGAAGACAAAGATCATTCTTTATTGCGAGAACACACTCTACTGTGTTTTGCAATGCAAACACTGCACTAAATAGAACAGATTTGTATCTGCAACTATTTTTAGCTGGCAATATTGAGTTGATCCACCCTGGTATCCTCTTGAGGTCCACCAAAAATGCCAGTTCAGATTAGCAATGAAAATTTGTGCTCCAGAACGAGTCATACCTTTAACTAAACTTTTTCAGTACAGTTACAAAAGCAGTACCTACCTGATAAGTGGATAAATCCCTAGCTTCTCTCTATTCACAAGATGCAGGATTAATTTAATCTGGTCAATTAGTGCCCCATTAGTTTGTTTTCAACAATCAAAGTGATGGAAGATGTCATGAATAGTGCTTTTGAGTAGCTCTAACTCAGTAATAACCTTGTTTTCAACGCCATTGAGTTCCACAATGGTCACTCAGCTCTAGACTCCATAACAATCCACACCCAAACATGGATAAAAAGCAATGAATTTCAGAGGTGAGCTGCGACTGAAGACAGTATTGTTCAAGGAATCCTAGCAAAACTGAAGTCATTAGGGATGAGGTGGAAAAACTCCATTGGCTGAAGACATGCCTAGCACAAGAGACATTGACTGTGAATTTTGGAGGCTCACCCCAGTGACAACACTACAGAAGTTCCTCTGATATCATCCTTAACCCAATCATCTTCAGACACTCCATCAGTGGTATTACCTCCATTTTAAGATTATAAATGGAGATGTTCACTGATGATTGTATAGTTTTCAGCACAATTTGCAGGGGATGGTAATGTAGTCTCCAGAATAGTAATCCAGAGGTCTAGCCTCATTTGTTTGGAAACATGAAATTTGAATTTAATAAATCAATAATAGAAAACTGGTCTCAGAAATGGTGGCCATGACAACAATGATCAACTGTTGTAGAAACCCATTTGGTTCATTAAAGGCCTTACTGGGTGCAGGGTTGAGTTATTTTTCAATACTTCATAATTTTGATTTGATTAATCAAGTAGGGAATTAAGTTATTTTTGAAATTGTGGTTAGTCATAAAATAGCTTTTGTAAGGAAGCAAGCCATATGGCCCAGGTCAAGAAGTAAGATCAGGAGTTTATCATTGCTTTTATTCTCAGGCTAATGTAAATGTAGGGTAACACATGTGAGAATGCTTTGAAGTAAAAGGATTTTACTCAAAGACACAGTTATGTTTAAAATGGTTTAGTTTTGTAACTTATGGTATGTAACAAGCCTGTGGTGTCTGTTTATGTATGTATATGTGCTTGCATACGCATACCAGTATGTATAGCCCTTTGGAATTAGACCTTGGTCGGGAGTTTTGTAGTCTTTAGTAATTTTGACGTTTTTGTGTATCAACTGGGACATTGAATGTGAGAGCTGAATGCACGTATGACACTACATACTCAAAGCAAATACACAAATGGCCTCACTGGTGTCTCCCTATCTTGGTGAAGAACAGTGTAGCTGGCAAGCTAAAGGTAACAAGCTGTCATAAAACATATGGTATGTTAAGAATAAATCAAGAGACCAGAGGAAGGGATGCCACTAAGATGACCACTAAGTTTACAGAAACCAATCAGGAATTGGGCAGGAAATTAGCTGATTCAAGACTGACCATGAAATGTTTCTGCACAGTTCATTAGACTTCAGGATGACCTGATGCGCAGAATATAGGAGCTAGTGACAGTTTCACATACAAGAAAGGAAGACTGAAAAAGTAAAACTTCAGTCAACAAAACAGGAGACCCGTGCTCAGTCAATCAATGTCATGAAATTGTAACCTGATGTGATTTGACTGCTTATGTTATTCTTATTTATCACTTTTATGAAGGATCATCTCTTTTGTACTTTTTTATAAACTTAATAAATTCTGTGAAATTTGTGAAAACATATTTGTACCTAGAATGGATCTTGTAACTAATCAAGATGACTAAACATTTATATTGATTTCCTTAAACAGTCTAATTTTCAAGTGACAACAAAAACAGAGTTGCTGGAAAAGCTCAGCAGGTCTGGCAGCATCTGTAAAGGAGAAAACAGAGTTAACGTTTTGGGTCCGGTGACCCTTCCTCAGAACCCAAAACGCTAATTCTCCTTCACAGATGCTGCCAGACCTGCTGAGCTTTCCCAGCAACTTTGTTTTTGTTCCTGATTTACAGCATCCACAGTTCTTTCGGTTTTAATTTTCAAATGACCTGATCTTACAATTAAAGTTGACATGTACCCCAATATCTTACACAGACCTGCCCTACATGTAATTCCAAACCCACCGCAATGCAGTTGATTCTTAACTGTCCTCTTCAATGAGGACAGTTTCTAAGAAGTCATTCTGTTCGAGCAAACAGAGAGGCAACAAATACTGGCTTTAGCAGTGACACCCACAACATATGAAGCAATATAAACTCTTCCAAAGCTCCTCTCATACAGAAGCAGTCTGTGCTCACATGCAATAAGGCATGGAAAACTTTCCGGCTTACACTGATAATTGATAAGTATCATTAGCACAACCTATGTGCCAGGCAATGAACTTCCAATGAGAGAATTGCAGTATTTCCCTTTTACATTAAAAGCAACATCATTGCTGAATCATCCATTGTTAACATTCTAGGAGTCACCATGGTGCAGAAGTTTAAGTGGACTAGTCATCTAAGCACGAAGCAACAACATAAACCCAGAGGCTGAGGATTCTACAGGGAGTAATCTCATCCCTGTCTCACAAAAGTCTCTCCATCATCTACAAGGCACAAATCATGAGAACGATGGAATACTCTCCACTTGTCTGGATCAGCGTGGTTCCATAAACACTCAAGGAACATGACACCATTCAAAACACGGCAACTTCCTTGATAGCAGCTGCATCCACCACTTTAAATATTCAGTCCTTCCACCAACAACACATTGTGTACCATTTCCATGATTCACAGTAACAACTTTCCAAGGTTCATTTGATACCATCATTCAAACACATCAGGTTCGACATCCTGAAGAAACAGACAGTAGAAGGTAACGTTTGTATTTGTCGCATACAAATTTTACTCTAACATACAAAAATTGGTTTTGCCAACAATATTATATCATGAAAGTGAATTAAAAACACAGACAAAACCAAAATTTGCAGAGAGATGACTAATCCAGGATATTAGAATGCATGTTCTTGGTGTGGTGAAGAATGTTGAGGACGATAGCCTGAGAATGCAGGAGGCCACAGGCAGGGTGGTTACATGGGGTGAACAGTGGTACATGGAATGTAAATTGGATAAATGTGAGGTGATGCACTTGGGTAGGTTAAACAAGACAAGGAATACACGATGCATGGAAGGACCCTGGGAAGCACGGAGGATTAGAGAGACCTCGGTAGGCATGCTCACTGGTCTCTCATGTTTGCAAGACAGGCACATAAAGTAGTTAAGACACACGGGACACTTGTTTTCATTAACCAAGACATGGAGTTCAAGAGCATAGAACATAGAACATAGAACATTACAGCGCAGTACAGGCCCTTCGGCTCTCGATGTTGTGCCGACCTGTGAAACCAATCTGAAGCCCATCTAACCTACACTATTCCATTATCATCCATATGTTTATCCAATGACCATTTAAATGCCCTTAAAGTTGGCGAGTCTACAAACTGCTGCAGGCAAGGCATTCCATGCCCAGCAGGAAGGTGATGCTGGAACTGTATAAAGTGGCTAGGCTAGAGCTAGAGCATTGTGCGCAGTCTGGAATCCATATCATTGGAGGGATGTGATTGCAGTGGAGAGGGAGCAGAGGAGACGTACCTCTTGTTGCCTGGGCTGCAGAGTTTTCGTTATGAAGAATAATGAGTTTAGATAGACTGGGATTATTTTCCTTAAAACAGAAAACATTGAGGGAAACGTGACTGTGATGTAGAAAAGTATGAAGGGCATAGATAGGAAGAAACCTTTCCCCTTGGTAAAAGGATTATTGACCAGATTTAAGGTAAGGAACATAAGGTTTAGAGGGGATGAGAGGAAAATTTTTCACCCAGAGTGGGGCAGGAATCTGAAATTCACTTCCTGAGGATGGTAGAGGCAGAAACCCTGTTAAAATTTCAAAAGTACTTATAAGTACAATTGCAATGTCAAGGCATACAAGTGCAGGAAGATGGGATTAGATTAGTTAGGTGGTTGTTTTTCCATTGGCACAGACTTAATGCTATATTGTAGGTGATTTATTTATCAGTTGCACTCGCAAAACTCCCCAAGTCATTAACTAAACAAACAACCAGGTTATTTCAAAAATGCCTGATGTAGTAACAACATTACCTATGGGATTTGAGGTGTGTCAGTCGTTATTGGATTTGATGAATGTTTGTACACATAGATGGTGGGGAATCAATTGCATAGAAACAGGGAATTAAGCCAGGATCAACATAAAACTCAGTGTAAAATCTCTACTGTCTTATTTTCATTTAAATAAATGTTGACATAGGCTTTTCTGCTTATTTTTATCTTTTTAGTCCCAAAGAATGATGTTCACCTTTACGGTACACTCCTTTCCCACATGATTCACCACAATATCTCAATACAGATGACGAGGAAGTGGGTGGTGATGAATAGAAGAACATGAGAGATGGAAATTCATCTATGTGGTCCATAAGGAGGATTCCAAGTAGTGAAATAACGAAGAGGATGAGGTCAGAAAGTCAATGTAATACCCTGAGAACTGAGGAAGTAAAAGCATAAGTAGCTTAAGCGATGCATTGAAGTTTTCTTCCTCAGATTTGGAATTTGCAGTTTGGCTAAACATCATAAGCTGCCATTCACAAGCACCATTAAGAGGTGTAGTCAAATGACTCACCTACGTTATGACTCATTTAGCAGCAGGTTCTGTGGTATTTATATGAGTGAATCTGGCATGCTGCCTCTTCTTATTATAAAGGTGATACTGGGGATCGAGCATATTCAATGAGTAGGAAGCTGCAATATGCAGACAGCTGTTATTATTTATTGTCTGAACTCTACCTGTTTAGACTTCATATCATTGTTCCCTGGTGCGGCTCTGATAGACATTTATCAGTTATGAGTTGGACACTGGAGCACCACCTGTCAGTCAGCAACAAAAGGGCGGGCTCAACCCGAACAGCTCACAAAATCAGAACATAAACCAGCAGCAGAGAATCAGTTCGATCAATCAATCAGGTCAATCATCACAGGAAAGTTGCATGTTGATTAGTTTAGCAGTTGCTGTTAGGTCTGTGTATCAACTCTAGCAATTTTGAAAAATAGAAATTGCTAAACCAGTACAAGGAAAGAAAGAATTAATGAGCACATGAGGGGGAGCTCATTTGTGGTAAGAGTGAGAAATGCTTATTTTCTAATTATCTCTAGTAAACAGTTCAAAAGTAAAGTTAAATTTAAAAAAGCTAAACTAAGTCAAAAGTAAGCTTAATATATGACAGGTAGCTCAGCCAAGCAGAGTGCCCATCCTGTGAAACATGTAGGACTTATGGTCACTTTGTGTGACTTAGGAAGTGTCACTGGCTGCACAAACTTGAACTGTAGGATTTTGCAGCTTGAGATGCAACTGTGAGGCAGAGAATTACATGGATAGTACATTCAGAGAGATGGTCATACCACAGAAGAGGAGTTTATAGGCAGTTAGAGAATTGATGACCACCAGGTAATGCAGAAGTGCCCAAAAGGTCCTGCTCACTGATTGGTTTTCCATGCTGGATACTGGTGAGGATGTTGGTTTCTCACAAGAGTCCAGCAAAAGCCAAGCCCATGGCAACATAAGTGGTCCAGCTGTGCAAGAATGAAGGATGATGAATGGAACTGCAGCGATGATAGCAGATTCTTTAGTTAGAGGAGCAGATTGGACTGTGTCCACTGATGTGACTCGGGATGGTACGTTGCCTACCTGGTGCTAAGGTCATGGTACAGAACAGTTACAGGACATTATTGTGGAACAGGGTGAACTGCAACAGATCATGGTTCACATTGGAACCAAAGACACAGGAAGGAAAGAGGATATGGTCCTGAGATCAGAATTAAGGGAGTTAGATGGAAAAATGGTAAGCATGATTGTAAAAGCAATAATCTCCAAGTTATTTCCTGTATCATATGCCAGTAAGAACAGAAATAGGAAGATAAGACAAAGGAATGCACTGATGGAAAGATAGTGTAGAAGGGAGGACTATAGATTCCTGGAACACCAGGTCTAAGTCTGGCGGAGTTAACACTGGTACAAGGCCAGACAGGTTGCACCTTAACAGATCCAAAATGAACTTCTAGCCAGTGGTGTTGGAAAGGGTTAAGCTAACTTGACAGGGGCATGGGAACCAGGAGAGAATGCATGGAATACTAGCAGAGGCAAATAGCACAAGAATAGCATGCTAAAAGATGACGTCTGAGTAAGAGAGAACGTTATGAAGCCTAAATCAGATCTATGCTGCATGTACATAAATACACCGTATATAATTAATAAGGCTGGGGAGTTACAGGCACAGATTCACATGTGGGATAATGATTTTGTGTCAATGATGGAGACAGCTCAAGGAAGGGCTGTACTAGGTGTTAAATATTCTTGGTTACAGGTGTTAACAGAAGAAAGTATTTTTGGTTAAGGAGAGTACTGCACTGCTGGAAAAGATGTCACAGGTTCAAATACAGAATCAATTTGGCTAGAGCTAAGGAACAAAAAAAGGGGTTGTGTAATCTATAGATCAGCCAATAGAGGGAAGGGTGTAGCGGAACAAGGAAATTAGATAGTTGCAAACATCATGGAGTAGTCGTAAATGGAGGACTTTGATCACCTGAATTTCGACTAGGATAGTGATAGTGTGAGAAGGGAAAGAGTTCTTCAACAGCGTTCAGCAGAATTTCCTACAGCTGAATGTGTGCAGTCCAACAAGAAAGGAGACACTGCTAGATTTTGTTCTTGGGACTGAAAGGGCCAAGTGGATCAATTGTCGGGGTTGGAGGGGGAAGGTGGTGCAGATGATTTAGTGTATTGTGACCATTGTATTGTAAGGTTTAGGAAGTTGGTGGAAAATGACACTGAGCAAAGTGATGTTTGAATAATCAGCTGTCAAATAGCTGTCTTAAATGGGACAAGAACAGAGGTGAGTCATATGTAGTGGAAATCAAAGGTTGGCAGGACCCCAGTAGCTGCACAACGTTACCTACAAAGAGATAATGGATCTGGCACAGTTAAGATTACTTTAAAAGGGGAAGATAGGGCAAATAAATCCAAATACGACTGAATACCAAGCTGAACACAGAAATTGCAGGAGGGTGGTGCGGATAGAAAACGCAAATAACAGAAGTGAACAGGGGCTATGATAAAAGTCTGGCAGCTAACAAAGGGAAATCCCAAACCTAAAATCATAGAAAATAGGAGCAAGAGTAGGCTATTTGGTCCTTTGATCCTGCTTCACCATTTATGATCACGCCTGACCACCCAACCTAACACCCTGTTCCTGCTTTTCCCTCAAGTGCAATGTCCAACTCCTCCTTGAAATCATACAAGGTTTTGGCCTCAACTGCTTTTTGTGGGAGTGAATTCCACAGGTTCACCACCGTGAGTGAAGAAATGTTTCCTTATCTCTGACCTAAATGGTTTACCCTGTTTTCTTAGACTGTGACAAAATGGCTCTGGATTCCTGTGCCATCAGGAACATCCCTTCTGTACCTAATCTGTCTGGTTCTGTTGGAATCTCATAGGTTTCTATGAAATCTTCCCTCATAATTCTGGATTCCAGCGAATATAACCGTAACCAATGCAACCTCACCTTAAATGTGAGTGCTGCCATTCCAGGAATCAGTCTGGTAAAGCTTTGCTGTATGCCCTCTATAGCAACAGCATCCTTCCTCAGAATAGGAGACCAAAGCTGCACACAGTATTCCAGGTGTGGGCTCACCAAGGCCCTGTATAATTACAGCAAGACATCCTTGCTCTTGTACTTGAATCCTCTTGCTATGAAGGCCAACATTTGCCTTCTTCACTGCCTGCTACATCTGCATACTTACCTTCAATGTACGAGGACATCCAGATCTCGTTCCATATTCTGTCTTTCAATTTATAGCTAGATAATAATTAGCTTAAGATAACAAGGCGTAGAGCTGGATGAACACAGCAGGCCAAGCGGCATCAGAGGAGCAGGAAGGCTGACGTTTCATGCCTAGACCCTTCTTCATTTTGGAAGAAGGGTCTAGGCAATTCTAGAGCTGAAAAAGGGTCTAGGTCTGATTAGGGACCAAAAAGGGGAATTACACATGGGGGCAGGAGGCTTGGCAGAGGTGTTTGTCTTTATCTTTACCTAAAAGGCAGATGCAGCTCAGGCCATGATACCATAGAGAGACCTCAGTCACTAAAAGGGTTTAAATTGATATGAAAGTGGTACTGGATAAGCTATTAATATTTGAAATTGATAAGAGAACAGGACCAGATGTGATGCCTCCAAGGATATAGAAAGCAGTAAACAAAAACTGCAAAGTAACCGACAACAATCTTTCATCCTTCCCTGGATCTGGGGATGGTGCTGGAGGCCTGGAGAATTGCAAATGTTATGCCTTTGTTCAAAAAAATCGTGTAAAGATATGCTCTGCAACTACAGACAGTTCATTTTTAAGGTGGGAAAGCTTACAGAAACAGTTATCTGACAAAAGAATTAATAGCCAAACGTAAAAATATGGATTAATTCAAAAGAGCGCAATTAACATGTTAAGGAAAAATCACATGTAACTAACTTGCTGGAACTTATTTGGACAGAACAGAGAAGGTTGATGAGGGCACTGTTGTTGATACGGTGTATATGAACCTCCAAAAACCATTTGATACAGAATCACAGAACAGACTTAACAAAAATGATAACTCATGGAATATAAGGGGCAGTAGTAGCATGAATAAAACTGGCTGAAGGACAGGAAACAGAGTAATTGTTAGTGGGCATTTTTTAGGCTGGAAGAAGGTTTATAGTGGAACTCCCCAGGCGTCAGTATTCATACTGCTGCTTTTTCTGACATATATAAGTGATCTGAACCTTGGTGTGCAGAGGAGCATGGATCATTTCGAAGCTTTCGTATGATACAGAATACAATATAAACTGTCAGGACAGTGAAGAACTTCAAAAGGGCACTGGCATGTTGGTAGAGTGGACAATGGGTGGCAGATGAAGTTCAATGTAAAGAAGTATGAGGTAATACAGAATATGTATAAAATAAAGGGCACTATTCTAAAGGATATGTAGGAGCAGAGACTTGGATGTTGATCTGTATAATTCATTAGCGGTGGCAGGATAGGTAGTCAGAGCATTAATAAAGCAAATAGCATTCTAGGTTTCATCAATAGGGACACAAAATACAAGAACAGGAAGGTTATGCTTAACTTATTTAGGGCACCAGTTACACCCTAAAAAGGACTATCGTATACTGTTCTGGACACTACTTTAGAAAGGATGTAAATGTATTAGAGAGAGTGCAGACAAAGTTGACAAGAACGATTCCAGGGATGAGAAATTTCAGTTACAGAGATAGACTGGAACTGTTGGGACTGTTTTCCTTGGAGAAGAGGTCAAGAGGAGATCTGATAGAAGCTTTCACAATCTTGCAGGATCTGGATAGAATAGAGAGAGAGAAACTGTTTCCACTCATAAGATGACAGAGAATCAAAAAGCAAAATATTTTGCAAAAGGAAGCAATGTGAGGTGAGAGGAAAACAAAACTTTCCCACAGAGAGGGTAGTTAGGGTTTAGAATGCACCACCTGGAAGTGGATTGGAGGCACATTCAATTGAGGAATTCAAAAGGGCATTAGATGATTACAGAAATAAAAACAATATGCACGCTTATAGGAATAAGATGGGAGATTGGTTAAAGTTAAAATGCTCAAAGTCTGTGAAAGCCTGGTGAGCTGAATGGCTTCCTAATGTACCCGAACAATCTGTTATTCTATAAAGTGCTTAAGTACAAAGAGAAGTATGGCCATTTTTTTTTAGAAAAGTTTGCTCCAAACATATCTCAGCTAATTCATGCTGCCACCATCCAAATATTCATATTGATATTTCTCGGTCATACAATTTTCCTCTCTCACTGAGAAGTACAATGTTTTCAGTTCAAGCTGATTTAGCAATCCCATTCAATTGTTTTCAAACGGCGGAGAAAGTAGGGTTAGGGTTCGGCATCTTCTTATTTCATATTATAACTAACAGTTGTAGCTTTTTTGTTTTACTTCATGCAATAAACAATAGTTTCTGAGGTTTAATAATTTTGGTACAATTATGAAATAATGAGCTGTTATAAAAGTGCTGGTTTGCCAATCACTACTCCATGCATCGAATATAGATCAAATAGGCTTCACTTATGAAAACTAAAATATTTCATAGTTGTGCTTTACTATTGTGATCTGAGTTTTGGAGTTAAGCATTCATAAAATCAGCTTTGAAGGTTCGCTCATCGCCACAATACATGGCAGTATTGTAAATAGGTACAGTTTGATCACAGGCAGAGAAATATCATGCAGCTGCATTTAGTATTGATCTGCTATGATTGCAAACAGCATATTCCTAGTTACTGAATGTATGAAAACTTCCAATATTTCAAGTGTGGTATAACAACATCCATGTGAATCATTATTTTGTAACTGATTGCATCATTCTGACACTATTAAGAGAGTAGGCAATGTAGAATGGGTATGTGAAGAGAATGATCTCAGACACTACAAGACCGTTGTTATTGATAATTTATCACATACAAAAGTAAGTATAGAAATGATATAGTACACAACGAGTTGAAGATCCTTGTCTGGGGATAAGGAGTAAGAACCTCAGGAGACTTCAAACCAAACTTCTATCAACAATAATCTAGACAGGGAAGATAAGGACTGGGATATTTAGCCAGAGAAAAGAGAAGAAATACCCAAGTACTCACTCAGAGCTGTCATAGCAGCTCCAAGAGAGACCTTGCAACTACCTCAACTATTTGATAACAGAGACAGACCACAATAAGATTATGAGTTGATCTCAATCAGTTTAAAAAATGGAATTAGAAGGGAAATCCATACCATTTACTATGTTAATGATATTTTGGTAAAATTGACAACAAACACATTTTTCACTGGATGCAAACAATGGGTTCTTGAGATCTCCTCTGCATCAGGAATTTTCAAAGGGCAATGTTCAGAATCCTAGAAGAGAATGACTTCCTGATGCATACTATTGTCACATAGTCCAATAGAGAAGTAAACATAATAATTCCCATATGGATAAACGGGAAGGGAACAGAATGAGAGTCAGGGTCATGTTAATGCACCATAGAACTCAGACCTTAAACTGAATGAGAAATGCCAATTCTCTAAGATAATTACATCTCTAGGATATATTATCCTAGGTCAAGGCATCATGGTGGATCCAAGGAAGACAACAGAGCCTTCAGTGAACATCTGGTACCAAATGATGTGCAGTGCCTCTTAGATATGGTGAACAAAGTAGAAAAGTTTATGTCCAAGTTAACTAATAAAATTCAACCCATAATAAAGTCTTTGGAAAAAAAAAGCCAGCAATAATTAGAGTCAGGAACAGTCTGCAGAGTTTGGAAATGTTAAACAGAAACTACTTTCTGCTGATGTTTTAGCATTTTACAATCCAGACAAATTTGCTACATTAGCAACAGATGTGCATCACACAGGGCTAGGGAGCAATCCTTATCCAATTACAAACTAATGAAACATCAAAATTGGCCCACCTTACATTGAGAGTTTTCATGGAGACAGACCAAAAGCACACACCATAGAGAAGAAAGCATTAGCAGTTACATGAGGATATAAAAGTTCTGCAGACCACATCATGGGAGTGAAACTTCAGGTCGAAATAACCATAGCCTTTGATAACATTTTTGAAATCATAAGAAATTTCAAAAAAAAGCTCCTCCACATAAAAAGTTGTCAGACTTAGACTGATGAGACAAGTATGGTATGTTTAGTCCATGTTCCAGACAAAAGTCTAGCAATAGCAGACATACTCTTGTGAGCAGCAATGGATCAAGTAGAATAGAAAGATTTTATTCCTATAGAACATGTATAGTCTTGGTCTACATCAATAGCCAACATACTTCTGAAGAAGGTTCACTGGATCTGAAATGTTGACTCTGCTTTCTGTCCATAGATGCTTGCCAGACTTGCCGAGTTTGCCCAGCAATTTCTGTTTTTGTTTAGGATTACACATTCCTGTATCAAATGTGTGCCATACACAATGAAGGGCCTACACGGCCAATTATTTCAAAGATCCCAGAAAGACCATGAGAAAGGCTAGCAATAGATACGCTGGATTTTAAAGGGAAAATGTATTTAGTCCTGGCTTTATATTATTCAATATGGATTCAAGTGGCAAGACTGCACTTACCCATAGCAGATTCAATGATCAGAACACCGCAAGTTTTGTGATACACACTTTCCTGGAAAAATTAATATTGGACGATGGACCTTCATTTATGAGCAAGGGTTTCAGGAAGTTTAGTCTGGAAGCAGGCATTTACTGGATGGCAAGTTCTCCATTTGCTCCTCAGTAAGAAAAGCAGAAAGAGAAGTGAAGACTGTGAAGTTACTAATGCATGAGAATCCAGACTGGGAATTAGCTCTACTCAATTGCAGAGCAACAACATTGAATAATGATGAATAATTTGCCAATGAAATTGTTAATGGAGAAGTGATTACCAATGGACATATCAGTTTCAGAACTTAATCTATCAAGATCATAGGAAAGTAAAACAGTTAGAGAAAAGCAGCAGAGGCCCTCTAACAGCAGATACAGGGTGAAAACTCGTTAACCTTAAACTCAGGGCATAAATTCTAGTTAAAGGACACGTGGTCAAAAGCCATAGTCATCAGACAAACAAGTCAATTAAGATCTTACACCGACAGACCACCTGAAGGGACTTTAGGAAGAACAGGATAGCGGGAGCCTGGGGGATCTCAACAAACGTGTTTTGGACCAGAGCTTTGTTCATCTTCACATATTTTTCAAAATCCAGAAATGTGAAAATTATACTTCTGTGCTGTTAACATTTCTTCCAATGCAGACTTATCTTCAACTACATTCTTATCTTTGACGACATTCTGTAACAGCTATTATTTTCTGCAAGTGATGTTCAGTTTTGCCAAGAAGAAATCATTTACAGAATGTGATGTCAATTTTCTAATATATATTCTGAAATGTAATGTAATAAGGAAGTTAATTTACCAAGCCATTTTGAAGTACTGCCATGCTACGTTCATTAAGGACTGGGTTTTGAGTTTGTTTTCAGGCTTGGGTTAGGCTTTTTCTGGTGACTGTTAACTTCCCTGAGCTTTTTAGGTAGACAGCATTTCAGTATATGCACTAAATATTTTAAAATAACACAATAGGATAATTTGAAAAATTCTTTGTAACCACCAGTGTGACGGTTTAAAAGAAAAAGCAGCCTACCTGCCTGAAATGTTCTTCAGTATTGCCAATGCATCAGGGAAGCCATCCATGTTGTAGTCCCCTAAATGAATTGAGATTGGAAATGGAAATGGCTGCTGTGGTGTTGAATCTTGTGAAGTAAATCCCCAAACAGTGTTGCCATTCTTCAGATTTGACAATACAGGTATCCACTGTTAATGTTAAACACAAGGAATTTTAAGTGGAAAAATAATTATGTCCCATTTATCATAAAGTAACTTTAAAGTCATATTGCTAAACCAATCTCTCTGAAAATGTACCAATTTTCCTTAAAAACCATTCATAAACATCATATAACAAGTTGCAATTTGAAAAAATAACAACTGCACTACCCTGCTTCTAGTTATGGTGCACAAAGATTTGACCTGGACAGTATATATGATACAAACTCAAAAACTTGGAATGTGCAACAAGCATCTAATGAAGATTATAATGTTAAAGGTGAATTATTTGGCAACATATTATTTTCAGGGGAAAAAAAAATTTGAACACTTCATGTATAATCCAGTAATGATGATTTAGTTCTCCTAATAATTTAATATTTAACTTATCTAAGTCAGTGTACAAGCCTTTCCATGTTTCGCTCACATGTAATGCACAGTCTAATACATAGTTGTCTTGTTAAATGCAGAAAAAGCATAGGGAAGGCGACGGCCTAGTGGTATTATTGCTGGACTGTTCATCCAGAGACCGAGGTTCAAATCCTGCCACGGCAGATGGTGGAATTAGGTTGTTGCATGGTGGCGAAATGTCTGAACAAAAACAAGCCAGATCGGTGAGCAAGTTAACAACCTCATCCACAACCCGAGCTACAGATCTTTGCCAATGCTTTAGATGGTGGAATTTGAATTCAACAAAGAATCCATTGTCAATTATCAGGGAAAAACCCATCTGGTTCACTGATGTCCTTTAGGGAAGGAAACTGCCATCCTTACCTGGTCTGGCCTACATATGACTCCGGATCCACAGCAATGTGGTTGACTCTGAACTGCGCTCAAGGCAATTAGAGATGGGCAATAAATGCTGCCTAGCCACCGTTGCCATTAATGGATTAAAAAAATCGTGCTTTTTGTGAATCTGGATTTAAAACAAAGGTAAATTGAGGAATTTTGAATAATTTTATGACTTCGAGAATATAAGGGCTTATTTTCCAGTGCACCATCGCAACGAGGCCTGACAACATTGTTGTGGAGATGATGGTTGGGGAAGGAACAATTGAAGGTATTATATAAGGGTTAGAGGTTGCAAGAAGGTAAGAACAGTAGAGATTTATAGTGTTGGTGGAGTACATTCACACCACTTCTTAAATCCTGACTCCTCATGAGATAAATTCAAAACTCCAATGTATGGTCATAACAAGATTTTAGTTAGTGAGTTACATAAATGAGACTAACTACAATTATCAGTTGAATTACTACCAGAGAGGGAGAGAGATAATCAAACTCAAACGTGAGCTGGCACTCTGAGCCCTGTATCACCTCAGCACAAGTTATCATCTTCACTGTCAATTTCATTGTCAATTTTTATATCATCCTGTTTCAGTTCTGTCTGTACCTTGTGGATAAGACTTGCTAAATGTTGCTTTTCTCTACTTTTCTCTGTAACTTTTATCCCAATAACTTTAATATTGGTGTGTTTTTCTCTATTCTACAATTTTATTGTTGAGTCTGTGTTAATACTTGAATGTTTTAATAAGGTAAAGACATTGGGGTGGCACGGTGGCTCAGTGGTTAACAACAATATCTCTCAGCACCAGTAACCAGTTTGATTCGAGCTTTGGGTGACTGCACAGAGTTTTTTCTCCAGGTGCTCTGGTTTCTTCCCATAGTCCAAAAGATGTGCAAGTTAGTTGATTGGCTGTGCTAAATTGTCCGTAGCATCCAGGGATGTGTAGACTAGGTGAATTAGCCTTGGTAGATGCGGGCTTACAGGGATCGGGTATGATGCTCTTTGGAGGGTTAGTGCAGAATCAATGGGCCAACTGGCCTCTTTCTGTACTGTAGGGAATCTGTGATCTCCAAGAGAAAATAATTGATTGACTATTCTCACTATCTACTGCACTTTCCTCATGACACAGCCTGTTTTGATTGAATTAGCCCAGCCACTTTATACCAATTCAGGGAAGAACCATTTCCAGTTTTTGCTGTAATTTTCCAAGTTTTGGTCTCACACTGGGCAGGTGGGATGCAGTTCCAGAAGTAGATTTAATAATGGACTTCTGATACCAACAAAGGAGCACAAAAACTATTTCTGTTGTTGACAGATTGTGGTACTTATGGAAGAATCTGTTCTTTGCTGCATGGCGCAGTTGCAGTTATGAAATATTATAGCATGAAAGGAGGCTTTTTAGTCTAGCAGTCAGCAGCTAAAGAATCCTTATTTATACACAAAAAGCATCAACTACTTCCTAACAATGAGGCATGGATAGGGAAGACAGGGAGAAACTTATCCCCTTGATGGAGGGATCAATGACTAGGGTATACATTTAAAGTAAGGGGTAAAAGGTTTAGAGGACACGTGAGGAAAACTTTTTCACCCCAAGGGTGGTAGGAATCTGGTAGTGGTAAAGGCAGAAACCCTCATAATATTTATAAGTGTTTAGATCTTGAAATGCTAAGGCACACAAGGCTATGGGCCAAGTACTGGTTAATGGGATTAGAATTATTAGGTTGTTGTTCTTAACCGGTGCAGACATGACAGGCTGAAGGGTCTCTTTTTGTGCTGTAGATCTCTACGGCTTATTAGTAAAAACTAATTTGAAATTATCTTTTTGAAATGAGTATTATTGAGCACAAGGCATTAGTTACTAACCTACTAAAATATTTAAACTGAAGCAGTATGTGGACAAATGGGGTGGCACTGGATATTTATTCCAGCAGTCAACAGTTATACAGTACATTTTGTCCATTGATTGAAAGTACAACAGCTCATTCTCAACGCAAATTTCATCCACGATGGATTTGGAATTACATGTAAATACAGATTTACACACGACATGACATGAAAGTATCTGTTTAGAGAAACTGCAATGCAGTCCAGACCTGAACGCAAGTTAGTTTTGTTGCTAGGCAACCAACTTGAAGACAGACCTTCAAAGCAGTCATTTTCGAAATATAAAGCTCTTCAGATTTCTATTCATACAATGAAAGCAAACTAATCCAACTAAATTTCCAACACTGGGTAATCAAATTTTCAGCCTAACAGACAAAATTGAGTTCCAGTATCAGATCTAAAGCAACCCCAAGATATTGCTCCTGATATATCTCCTTAATAAACAATATGAGATTGACAATATGTGCGCAGATATTGGACATAAAAAAAGTTATGTGCACCAAATGTTAGATTTGAAAATAACCAATGCATGGTTTCCATTCATTGGAATTACACCATACAGTAATTGCAGCCCACATCAAATGTTCGAAAACCAAATGGTTTTTGGAAGTGAGAAACAACAATGCTTCTAGGCAGGTTACCAAGTTATCTAAATAGATAACCAAAAGTGCTTTGACCAAGTTTGCAAATTTGTTGGAAGAAAATTTTTTAAAAATGTAAAAAATTCTGTTACATTTCCTTTGGCCAGCAGAAGAGTACTCTTACCTTGGATGTATAAATCAAGGGAATAGTACTGAGACTTGTTAGGTTATGAAAGGGGATGACTGATCCGAAATAGATTTGTGGAATGTTCACACAAAGAATGCAGAATATGGAGACAGCAAGAACTGTAGATGCTGTAGTCAGAGATAACAAAGTGTGGAGCTGGAGGAACACAGCAGGCCAGGCAGCATCTGAGGAACAGAAAATTCTGAAGAAGAGTCCAGACCCGAAACGTCAGCTTTCCTGTTCCTCTGATGCTGCCTGGCCTGCTGCGCTCCTCCAGCTCCACACTTTGTTATCTCTTCTTGCAGAATATGGAATTGTCTTCTCCCAGAAGGCTGTGGATGCCAGAACAATTTGGACAGTGTGTGAGCAAGTGAGGGAAAACAAAAACAGCTTAAATTTTAGAATATGGCCACAGGGTCGTTTTAATACTGATCTATGCAGGGAGACTGAATTTTGATTCGATTTTTAATTTGAAACATAATAGCTTCAGTGGCAGTACTTTCCCTGTGATGCACTGAAGAAATCTCAGCCTAGAATTGAGCATGATAATGGGACAAGAGACTATGGAATATGAGAGGGCTAGTGAGTGAGAGCCATAGCAAAGAACAAAGGAATGATGAAATATAGGTGATGGGGATTGGGGTGGGTGGGAGGGGGGGAGGGGAGAGAAAGAGATCGAGAGAGAGATCGAGAGAGAGAGAGAGAGAGAGAGAGAGAGAGAGAGAGATCGAGAGATCGAGAGAGAGAGAGATCGAAAGCTGACCTACAACAGGCAGCAGCTTTTGCATACTACAAGTAATAGAACTTCCAACCTTGAACTGTTAGCTGGTTAGATTTTTTTGATTAAAAATCATGCTTAACACTGTTGTCATTGAAGCTATGTTAGCATGGTTGTGTATACAACCTTATAGTTAAATTTCCATAACTACGTCTAGTTAATTACAGGATAACTACATAATACAGATGAGAAAGGGCTTTGGACATGAAAATTGATTCTTCTTAAGAGATCCTGTCATTTTCCAATTGTTTTAGAATGATTCCAGTGTTTTTGCCTTGATTACCTGTTTGGAAGTTTATCAATTTTTGTGACTAAATATTTTCCGATTAACTAAATGACTTCGTACAAGTTATACGCCTGCAGTTTCAGTTGAGGTAACACTCCACATTAACATCTTCTACACTACTTGAGATACTATAGAAGGTTAAATTATAATATCTGATTTTCTCGAGAATCAGGATAAGGCCAAACAACATTTGCTTGCCATTTGAAAAAGGAGGAAATAAAATGCTGATTATAAATTCATCAGGATCTTTTGACTGATTTGTTTGGTTAAGCCAGTCTTACATTACAACCGTAGACAAAATGTGTTCGGCAAATGAGAAAACCACATGATATGGTAAATCTGTTAGGCAACATGATACAAGCTAATACTCGAATTTTATAGTGCTCCTTTGTAATATTGCAGATGCAACGCAATTGGCAATTATGGCAAGAAGCTGGAAATTTAAGGCACTTCTGCATCACGACTGAAGTAGAAAATTACATGGTTTCACCCACCATCTCTTAAGTGGGTGGCCTCAGTAGTAAAATTGCTCAGGAGTTGATATGTTTTTGCTTCTGTATACATGTGAAACTAAGCATTACTAAACATTATGAAATGTCACTACCAAAGGTTCTCTCTTTGAGAGTGCTCAGTTAAGCTGTGAGTGGACGGACTGACTAATCCTGGTCAGAGATAAACTGCTCCAGCCAAGGTAAATTATTTTTACTAATTAATTCTAACAAAGGGCATTAGCATTCGGAAAATAAAAACAAGTCTGTATTATTTTTCTCTAAAAAAAGCCTATGTTAACACATTAGCTAAGCCATTAATTATTGTCCATCTCTAATTGCCCTCAAAAAATGTGGTAGCATTATGTCTAACCTGGAAGGGAATTTGTCAGGTAGTGGCACTGCCCTCCAAGATGCTATTCAAGAATGATATATTGGTTGCTGCATCATATTAGGTAAATCAGCTTGTCCAACTTGGGTCATAATGTCACGCGCAGAAGTATCCCACCTGCTCCAACACCAGTGTTCTAAATGCAGGAAGTACAATTGTAAGATTCTCTGAGGAGCAGTGTTGTCAATCAGAGGCTGGTTCTCTCTCACATTTTCTGCTGCTCACAGTGGAAAATGTGGTTAAATCAGAACCCCTGATTGGAATAGCAGCAGACTGTGCAAATGTGCGTAATTTCATTCAGCCTGAGTTTGGTGCTATGGCAACAGCAGTAGCAGTAGCAGTAGCAGTTATTCTTCAGACGCTGTGGGAGAGCATTTGCTAGGGACATGATATCCACTGGAAAGTGGCTCCAGGGTCCCAACTGCTTGTGGGAAAAGACCCTCCCTGTTGGGTAGTGAGTGCGTCATGGGTTTGGTGAGGGAAGATGAGGTTCTTCCCCATGCTGGCACCATCACCCTGAAAGGATTGTAGTCAAGTTGCCCTGGTGTGGGAGGAAGGGATAAGAAGGGTGTGCATTTGGGACAGTTGCGGGGAACAGACAGGGGGTGTCCCTTCCACCCTGCCAAAATTCTGACCCATAAAGCAGGCAGGAAAGAACAGAATAACTCAAGCTGTAAGGCAACTCACTTCTAACCCTCAATTCCATATGGATTTTCTCGAGGTCAGCTTGGAGTGGAGTGTGGCAGAGATGAACCAAAGTCAGTGTTAATTAAATCCAATTCTTAGTTTGGAGATGCTCTCTTCCCCTCCTTCCCTGGTGATTAGGACTTAGGACCTAATTGGTTTCTCACTAGCTCTGCTTCTCATCAGAAAAGGTATAAAAAAAACTTTAGCCCTACTGCGTGGCATTTTCTAATGATTATTTTTATTAACTATTCATTAATTTAATGAATTGGTTTATTGCTTAGGATTTTGTTTCCGTGAAACACATGTTTACAGTTGTGCCAAATGTTATCCTCCTAAAATCCAGGGAGAGAAGAATGGACATGTATCCCCCATGTGTGTTGCAAAATGCTTCTACAGCTAGTACACACGACAACCATGGTGACTGATACTGGAGTAAGTAACTAGTTAATGTATTCAATGGGGTTCCAATCTCAGTGGCTATTTTGTCCTAGATGTGAAGGTGCTTAATTTTCTTTTAGTTTAGACTTCGCAGCGGTTTGATACAACCAAGTAACTTGCTAGGTCATTTCAGAGGGCAGTTAAAAGTCAAACACGTTGTTGTCGGTCTGGAACCACTGGTAGGAAAGACCAAGGATGACACAGTTCCTTTAGAGGATATTAGTGAATCACATGTCTGACAATTGACAATGATTACGTGGTTGCTATTAGACCAGAATCTAATTCCAGGTTTTCAACGAATACAAATTTCACCATCTGCCACGCTGGGATTAGTAGGTTAGCCTGGAGCTCTGGATTAGCATTCAGTGACAGTAACGTTATGTCACCTCAAGATACTGGATACTACAAAGACTATGGGCCCTGATAACATTCTGCTAACAGTGCTAAAAAATCATGCTCCAGCAACAAATGCACCACTAGCCAAGCTGTTCTGGTACATTTGTAATATTGGCATCTACCCGACAATGTGGAAGATTATCCAGGTGCGTCATGTACTCAACAAGCAAGACAAAGCTGGCCAATTTATGACTCATCAATCTACTCATCATCAAAGTGACAGAATGGGTAAATCGGCAGAGCTATTAAATAACATCTACACTGAAGTAATCTGTTCACTGACTCTCAGTTTGGGCTGTCAGTGCCACTTAGTTCCTGACCTCATTACAGCCTTGGTCCAAATATGGACAAAACAGCTTAACTCCAGAGATGAGCTGAAAGTGACTGCCACTGAGTGCAAGGCAACATCTGAATAAGTATGGCATAAAGGAGCGCGAGAAAAACTGGAGTCAAATGAGAACGGGGGGGGAAAGATTCTCCAAAGGTTGGAGTCATATCTGACAGAAAGGAAGATGATTGTGATTATAGAAGGTCAATCATCTCAGTCACAGGACATCACTACAAAGTTCCTCATTGTATTGTCCTAGGCCCCAACCATCTTCACCTGTTTCACCATAAAGATCAGAATTGGGGTTGTTTGCTCATGATTGCACAATGCTCAGCAGCATTTGTGACGCCTCAGATACTGAATCAGTCCATGTCACCCAAGTGCAGGAAGACAGACAATATTCCGGCTTGGGCTGATAAGTGGCACGTAAAGTTTGTGCGTCACACATGTCAGACAATGATGATCTCCAATAAAAGAGAATACAACTATCACCTCTGAATAATCAATGTCATTACCATCTATCACCATCAATAACATGGGTTACTAACGACCAGAAATAAAACCTTGAAATTGAAATTGGACTGGCCACATAAATACTGAGACCACAACAGCAGATCAGATCAGAGGTTAGGAACTCTAACACAACATAACTGATGTACTGAAGTATCTCACAAAGATCCTTCAATAGCATCTGCCATACACACAACATCTAGCATCTGAAAGGACAAAGGCAGCAGATGCATGTGACATCATCTGGAAACTCCCCTCTAAGTCACTCACCATTTTGACTTGAAACTACATTGCTGTTGCTTCACTGTTGTGATGAAAAATGCATGATTTTTTTTCTAAGGGTTTGGATTTTAAACAAAGTTTGGTCTGTTTGTGTGAAGGCTTTAGTAATTGAGAAGGTCAGTCTTTTCAGAACCACGATTTTATACCAGCATGTGCCAGAGAGCAGATGACTGAGGCCTCCTGTAGTGTAAATTAAAATTTGTTTGTATCGTGGTGTTTGTAACAGTAGATAAAAGGTATTAGCTTAGCAAAAGCTAGGATTAACAAGTTTTAAAAAACATGGCTAGAAGCTTTGAATACAATTCAAAAGATCTGACTAAAATTAGACGAAAGAATAGTTTCTCCCGGGAAAACGTTTGTTCCAAGCAATTGAGGGAATAAGTTACCTCAGTTTGCGAAAATTTCCAAATGCAGAGTACTTGGTTAGAAATCGGCATTGGTTTTTCAAAGATAACAGGACCAAGGGACCAGAGCTGAAAAACAGCAGTTAAATCAACCTACAGATTTGATAGGGAGGGAACATTTCTTTGGATTTTGATTAACTGGAAGATGATAGTTTTGGGAAGTAGGTGGGATTTTGTTTTGCTATGTGTTCGAAATATTTTTAATAGTGTTATATGTAGTTGCCTGGTTTGTTTGTTTTATCATTCTTTTGCATAATAAATTTTTGTTTCATTCTTAAAACCAAATCTGCAGCCCAGCATACTTATGTTTCACTCAAAGACCACCATACTAAATTAAAGAAAATAATAAAATGTGACTTATCAAACTGTATATCATTCTGGAATCTGACTTGATCAGTAGTAACATCAGCCAGAATCATAACATTGTCACTGGGTCAAAATCCGGGAACTTCCTGCCTGACAGCACTGTGGGTACACCCACAGCCCATGGGCTGCAGAGGTTCAAGAAGGGAACCTAGCCAACGATGCCAGATATAAAGACAAGGTATAAAGAGACATGCAGAAGGGTGGTGTAGTGTACTATAGTTAGAAACATCACTGGTTTTGCAATCCAGAGGCCGAGGATAAAGGTTTATAATTGCAGCACAATAGTTGGTGAAACTAAAGTTCAATTAATCAACACATTTAATTTATAATGAAACAGGTCTTATGGCACTGTAGACAGTATCCTTGTCTCTGGGCTAGAGACTCTGAATTCTAGTCTCTGCCCAGGACTTGCTGACCAAAGGAGGTTCATTCACAACATGGCACAATTAGCTTGAGATTCAGCCTGCAATTCCTTCTAATGCATGCCAATGGCAGGGAGTAGGAGTGGGTCATAATCCAGGTCAGCCACTTGATGGAAAGAACATTGGTGCACCTATCATCAATATACATAGCTCCAACTAAAACATGCATGTAAAAATGAATGTTGTCATAGCAACTCTGTGAACTGAAACATCACCACCTCTGTCTATCATTAGTGCCAAATATATAACATCATTAAACTGATCACAATATTCATTATAAAGGCATTCAACATTGGTTGGCTAGGAGGCAGACATATGTAATGTTATATTCTCCAAGTAAATCTAATATGAAGTAAAAAACAATTGGCATCTGGTTTCCTACTTCACCATCTGGCTTCAGAATAAATTAACCACGCGCATTCATTTAAATCTCGTCTCTAGAATTCTGGTCTTTTCTTTATGCTTGGAACAAGGTTGTAATGAGGTCTGGAACCAAGCATTTCTGTTACAATTCAAAAGGAGCATTGGTGAGCAAGTTGATGGTGAGAAACGGATTCCACAATGTATTGTTGATATCATGTTTCTTTACTTTGCTAGTGAATGAAATTAGTTTGGAGGCTGATAATTGGACAGCTTGGAATCGCCCTTTTTGTGGAGAAGGCACCTCTACAGAAAAATCCACTTTGTCAGGCAGATGTCAATTCTGTAACAGTACTGGAATGGCTTTTGCTGGAGGAAGAAATTGCTCTTAAAGAATGTTTACAGCCAGGATATGGGGCCCGAAGTCTTTGCTATCACCAACTTTATCAGCTATTTCTTGATCCTGCCTGAATGAACCAGTTTGGCCAAGAGTGGGTGCTTCTAATGTAGGAACCCCAGAAGGCATCCAAGATGTATCGTCCATTCAGCACTACATGTTGAGGATGGTTACAAATGATTTTTGTACTAGTGCTCTCCTCCATTCAGGAAGGACGATGTATAGATGCTTCTCTTTCCAGTATTCTAAAATTCTCCTCCAATACAGATGACCAGATGTGGCAGGACTGCAAGAGCTTTGATCTGGTTGATTAACTGTGGATTCATTTAGCTTTGACAATAACAAGCTTCTGCTGTTTGGCATGTTTGTGGTCCAGTCACGTAGCTTCACTGGATTGGCAATTCGTCTCCAGGTACATTTGGTGTTGTCTCCATGTCTTTTTTGGACTTGATTTAGTCCCTTGTTATAGTGGTACTAGTACCATGAGTAGACATGCCATGCCACAAGGTAACAGATTGCGATATGTTATGGATAAATTACCACAAGCTACCTTTAATTCTGCTACCAATAAAGAAATCTCTCAGACAATCAAATACTGAAACAAATATTTAAACTTGATTGCATGAATCAACCAAAATAAGACCTCTCAAGTAAGCAGGTAAAGCATCAAAACCCAGTTTGGCTATTATCTGTTTAATGGTGGAAGTTAGCTATGATTCCATCAAACAGTATGTGTCTCTGGGCTTAATCCTTGTGCAATTTTTTTTCCAGATTTCTGCCCGAGGAATCCTGGGTTGAATTCTTCTACAATTTTCCGTCCCTTTAATCTTGTGTGTGACATTATTGACGATCCTTTAGATTCTTTCATCCAAAATATTGCAAGTCTGCAGCTTGACTTCTTGTCAGAAGTAGCTTCCTTTTTCCCTGGTCACATTTGGCATTGACTGTCTGTTTGAAGACATAGCTTCCCTGCAGTTAATTCCTTAACTCCTTCTGCAGGGCAATCAGTTGTCCTTGTGGCATAAAGCAGCCATTTATCAAGTAGTTGTTAAAAACAGTTTAGTTCATGTCCCCTCAACACCTTTTCCCAGACACGGCTAACTGCTTTTAATTCTCATCTAGGTTTGTCCTTAGCCCATAATAGTTTATTTCAAAGAGTTATTTTTTTTTCAATCTATGAACAGTTATTAAAGTTCTAAAATTTACACCAACACAGGTAGAATAAAGTTCTGCTACTGCTGACGGTCAAAAATGCCTCATTTACACATAGTTTTGAACTGTTAAATCTGTTCTAAGATTACTAATTACTACGCCCAATTACTACGATGATAGCACCACGTAACAAAAGTGGATCCCGTTTGTGAAATTAGGCTTCATCTCGACAAGGAGGTGCAATGGTCAATCCCACCACCACTGATGTTAATAGATTCATTTAGAACAGGTATGATCATAGAAACGAGGTAAATTAGTTTTCCCCAGTTTTGGTTCTCTCATCACATACTTTGGGTCCACTCTGGCAGATGTATCCTTCATTGAAATGGCTAGCTAGGTGACCAGTGGTGCTACTGAGCCCATGTGTCAACAAACACAAATTCTCTACTTGGAATATGATCTGTACCCATGCAACTCTAAGTGCTTCTATTAAGTGGTGTTCAACAAAATGAAGTTCTATGTTTCCTTTCCCATGTTTGACTGATGTCTTGAGAAGTTGAGAAATGTTCTGTCATGGGTCAAGGACTCTTAGGCACAGTTCTTCCTGAATCTGTCACTATGCTGCCATCTCTGGTGATTGAGGAGTCTGGGTCATTGGCCATTAGTTGTGAATCTACAATACGACCAGACCAGGTTGTTGCTCAATATGTCTGTGGACACCAATCCCAATTATGACAAGTGACCAGATGTTAGTGAAGTAGATTTTGTAGGGTCAAATATGCGTGCATACTTGCTTGGGTTGATACTGGGCAACTTGTCATGTATCATTATTAGGTTACACGGCAGCACTATGGTTTTATTTTTATTCATTTGTGGGATGTGGACGTCGCTGGCTGGCCAGCATTTCTTACCCATCCCTAACTCGGTACAACCGAGTGGCTTACCAGGCAATTCCAGAAGTTGTGGAACCACGTACATGGAGCAGGATAGGAGATTTTCTTTCCGGACGGGTTTTTAGTACATTCGCTACTTTCACAGTCACCATTATTGATTTAGTTAATTAAGTGAATTTCAATTCTCATCTAGCATGGCAAGATTTGAATTTGTGTTTGGATCATTAGTAAAAGCTTCTGGATTACTAACTCAGTAACAATCACTGTGCTACTTTACTCGTTACCATATTCAAGATGTCAAGCAATATATTTAAAAGGCACACCTTTACAACACACAAATAAATATGGCTTTGGGTATGTTTTTGATCTGTCTGGAAACAGAAGCTAGGCTGGCTTCTGCGTCATTGTTTAGAACCTTTAAAGCTACTATAAACACTCATTGCCTACTTTTGTAATTGTTAAAACAATTATAACACTGAAGCTACAAAATCCACACAGTCTTCATTTTGCACACTGGAGCTAAAAATATCATTGAAGTTGTGGCAAGGATTTGTGCTTTGGGTCTGGACTATTTTAACAAGGAATCCAGGACATGAAGGCGAGATCACCTGAGGGGAAGAGAAAATTATAACTCTTGAATGATTTTCAATATTTGGTTACAAAAGAGGAAAATGTTATTGTGAAGCAATAATGGAGTGCTGCAAATTTAAAAGACTGCAAGTAATAAATGCATGAATATCATACCTGCTCAGATCCTGGCATGTTCCGATAAATGATGCCTTCATGGCAGTCTTCATCTGCACAGACAGGCAATAAATGTTCCTGCTGTCCATCCCCATCTGAGAAGGCAAATAAACTAACTTATTCAAGTGTGTGAGAAGAAACTTTGAGTTAACAATTCTACAAATAGAGCAGAGCAATCTCAAGAAAAAGGTGTGTGTAGTTTCTGTGATTTCTCATAGTAAAGTCTTAATGTCAATCTTAAGTTATACAACACCAGAACTAGGTTAAATAGAATTAGACAACATACACAGCTCACAAAGAATTTGTTTAGCCAGTTGTGACTGTCAGAGCTCTCTGACAGCAACTTAGCTACTTTCAATCCTCCATCTTTTCCCCTTAGTTGTGAAAAATCTCTCTTCACAGAATTGTCAAATTACCTTTTGAAAATCACATTGAACCTGCCTCCACCACCACACTCTCTAGCAGTGCATTTCAGATCTTAATCATACCATCTCTGAACTGAGGTGTTTCTCTTAAATTCTCCATTTACTTCAAAACATCGACATCTTGTAAAGTTCAGCTTTCATGACAGTACTGAATTCACCGAGAGTAAAACTTCATCAAAATAAACTTATGTGGACTGAACTTAAAAATCTTCATTGGAGACAAGTGCAAAATATATCTATCATCATGACAATATTTTCAGACTGGAACAGTTATAAATGTAATGCATCATTTCTGAAGATCTTCATTACTCTGGTTAATCAGTTTTTCAAAAAATAATGCTTTTCCTACATCAGAATGAAGTTTTTTTGATGTTGACTTTTCAAACAGGCTTGCTTGCTTGTTCATTCAGGTCATGAGAGTTGACAACCTATTTTCTATCTAAAAATCATGGGCAAACAATCAGGTACGCAGTTCTAGTGTCAAGTATTTTCCCAGGAAATTAGATTTGCTTATTAAATGAAAATAATGCCTTTGGGACAAGCATACAGCTGAACAGAAACTGACTAAGTGAGGCCAATAATTAGCATGAAGAAGATGTCACGCTTAAATGGCCTAAATAAGCAAGCACAGTAGCGGAAATCTCCCATGGCAGCAATGAAACAACACGTACATCCACCTAATGTTAAATCTATGCTCTTTATCTTTGCATCTAAGAGTACCTGACAGTACTTGGGGAACCTTTAGCTCTGTAAAGACAGGGTAAATATCTAACCATACCTCTTCACTGCATCTTGATGCTCAGCAGCAGGGGTGGAAAATGTTCACTGGTTTAGTATATTAAATCAGAGATAAAGAGATTTTTCTGTACTAAGGGAATTAGGGGATATGGGGATAGTGCAGGAGGGTGGAGTTGACACCAAAAATCAATCATGATCTTACTGAATGGAAGGTCAGTACCTCCAGTCTAGATATTTCTACCAATCAATCAGCCACCACAGCTGAGGGAGCAGAAAATATTGTGGACCAAAATTAGTTGGCTACTGTGATGTGATTTCCAAGACACAGATTCTTCTGAATAACTGATAAGAACAAAGGTAAGAGGAGGAATAGTATGTAGCATGGGGTAGAGAATCACTAGAACTTATTATTAGGTGTTTATAGCAGACCTCGTAGAAAATCTGAATGCAGTCAGGTGGATGGTTTTGTGAAAGGGGCATGCTTTATAAATTTGTAATAAGACTTCCTTGCTCCTTTATTCTACACCCCCGCCTAATGAAGGCACGCATCCCATATGCCTTCTTTATACCCTGTCGACTGTGCTGACACCTTCAGGGATCACCAAGGTTCCTTGGCCTTCTGTACTCCTTAGGGACACCATTTATTGTGTATATCATTCCCTTTTTAGACTTCCTAAAATATGTCACCTCACATTGATCAAAATTCAATTCAATCTGCCATTGGTCTGTGCAATTTAGCAGTTGATTAATATCAGACTGTAGCCCAATACCAGTTTCCTCACTATCAGCAACATCACCAATTTTTGTGTCATCTGAAAATTTACTAACTGTGTTTCCTGCATTCACATCTAAGTCATTAATGTGCATAACAAACAGCAAGAATCCCCGCACCAATCCCCGTGGTAAACCATTGGTCAGAGATTTCCAATTTCTTTTGTCAAAAACCAATCTCTCAATATCCCTTGACATCTAGGATTTCTTGAACTTGCTGCCCATGCCCTTCACTCTTTGGGAGTGTGCTACCCTGAACTTTCACTTTCTGCAGGTAAGCCAACCTGCATGTAGCAGCTCCCAATCTATGTTTGCCAGATCCTGTCTAATGTTATTGAAATTGGCATTCCCCAGTTTAGGTACTTAAATTTTGCACTGTCTTTCTGCTTTCCATAATGACTATGCAATTTCCATTTATCCCTTTTGCCTTTTGCAACTCCATTGTTTTCTGTTTCTTTCATTCAGTTTCATCAGTTATCAACCAAAATTAACTTTCAGAAGCTTTCATTAGTGATCCCCCAATTTAGATACTTTACTTCTGCACTATCTTTATCCCTTTCCAGGAGGACTTGGAAACTTAATGAACGTAATTCTTATTCTCAAAATGCTGATGCACTGAAATTTCAAATACTTGAATGGCTTCATTCTCGAGGATTAGGTCTAATACTGCCCCATCCCTATACTGGCACGAAAAGCTCTCCTTGATGCACTTTAAAAATTCCACTTTGTCTAATCCTTTCACAATAAGGTGATCCCAATTAAGGTTAGCAACATTGAAATCCCCTACAACAATAATACTATTTCTCTCATACTTTTCTATGATTTGCCTACATATCTGCTCCTGTATCTCCCTCTGACTGTTGGCATGCCTGTAATTTACAGGGGTTCTCCTATAGCGTGCGTTCCAGCAAAGTGAATTGGCTATAACGCGATTGAGGAATAGGGGAATGGTATTTGTAAAACGTGAACTTTGTGTTGGCTATAACGCAATTCCAATGTCGACATCACATGATCGGTTCACAGGCCTTGTCCTGAACATGCATGAAACTGTTCCTTGGCTGCCATTGAGGATTCTCATGTTTTCTGTGAGAGGTACTGTACAATTCTGCCATGTTACCCACAAAATGCGAGGACGAAGTGGTAAGAATGATAACAAGAAGTGTCCTCGTGATAAATTGTGGGTGGTGTACATAAAAGAAAGGCTATAACGCTGAAAGAGAAGTTAAGATGTTGTAAAGCATTTTGAAGACTTCTCTACAGCTGATCTGCAACAACTTGTTGCTGATGGGGAAGTGAAAGCTGGAGATGAAGAAGTAGTAGTCCACGATGCAGCACCACAAGAGCTTTCCACTCCTGTTTTGTTTTCTATCCTGAGGGAAATTGAGAAGCAGTTGCAACTATTAGAGGACAATGATTACAACGCAGAACGCAGCAGGGTACTAGCTTGTGCAGTAAGATTTCTTTGGCACTCTATAAACGGCTTCTTCAAGAACAAAGTAAAAAGGGCACGGCAGCAAAAACTGGATGCCTTTTTTTAAGCCAAGCCCCAAGAAACAGTTAAAAGACAATGGACTACAGCCATCCATTTCTGGGTTAACTATTTTTTGCCCTAACCCTGTGAACAAAACTGGACCCGAAGGTGGTGGTGGTGGTGATGATGATGATGATGACGACAACCTTCAGCCCTTGCATTAACAGCAGAGCTACTCAGAACCTCCTCCCCCATCAAGTCATCTTTAATTTATCATCTTGAAAAGTGTCATGATATTTCACTGTTACATGTGAATTAAACATTTGTTCAAACTGTGCTATTCTTGGTGTTACGCTTTTGAGTGATTTTTGAATCATTTTGAATTATATTTTTTGTTGGTTTGCCCCTAACCTCCCCATTTCCTTTAGGCCCCGTTATTTTTACTGTGCGATTTTCTGTAAGGCTTCGTTTCACAGAAACACATCTATCACGTGTCGCAGAACCCCCTGTAATCCTAGCAAAGTTACCACACCCTTTTATTTCTAAACTCCACCCAGATGGCACAGCCTTCTGTGACACGCTTCCCCAGAGAACATAGAACAATATAGCACAGGAACAGGCCTTTCTACCCACCATATCTGTGGAAAACATGATGCCATTCTAAACTAATCCCATCTGCCTGCACATGATCCATATCCCTTTATTCCTTGCCTGTTCATGCGTCTAAGTGCTTCTTTAACAGTGCTATTGGCTTAGTTTCTGGCACCTCCCCAGCCAGCACATTCCAGGCACCTGCCACCCTCTGTGTAAGTAGTAACTTGCACTTCCCCTTTAAACTTATCCCCTCTCATCCTAAGCCCATGTCCCTTAGTATTTGACATTTCCACCCCCGACAAAGACTCTGACCATCCACCCTATGCATGACTCAATTTTACATACTTGTTTCAGGTTACCCCTCAGCCTCTGATGCTCTAGCAAAAACAATCCAAGTTTGCCCAACAAGGGTTTAGGCCCGAAACGTCAAGTTTTCCTGCTCCTATGATGCTGCTTGACCTGCTGTGTTCATCCAGCCCCATGCTTGTTATCTTGGATTCTCCATATACCTGATATACTCCAAAACAGGCAACTTCATAGTAAACGTTTTTTGCAGCTTCTCCAAAGCTCCATATCCTTTCTATAGTACGGTGACCATAACGGCACACAATACTCCAAATGTAGTCTAACTAAAGTTTTATACAGCTGCAACATGACTTGCCAGTGCCTTGACTGAAGAAGGAATGCATGCCTTCTTTACTGCCTTACTCACTTGTGTTGCCACTTTCAGGGAACTATGGCCCTGCACCCGAAGATCCCTACATAAATCTGTGCACCCAAGGGTCCTGCCATGTACTCTTATAAATTTACTGCAGTGATTGTCTCCCTTATCAATTATGCAATTCCCTCACCTCTCCCCCCAGTCTCCATCACGCCTGAAACTATACGCTGGAATCTTGAGTTGCCAGTCCTGCCTTTCTTTCACCCATATCTTGGTGATTACAACATTATCACACTTCCATGTGCTGATCCATGCTCTAAGTTCATCTGCCTTACCAGCAGAGCTCCTTTCATTAAAATAGGTACAATTTAATTTTCCAGATGCTCATGTGCCTTAGCATTCCCATGTCTTCACCTAGTGGACTTTCGTATCTGATTGGACCTTGTTCCATACTTTACATCTATTCTGTGCCCCATCCTCCTGATAAATTAGTTTAAGACCTTCCCAAGAGCAAGAGCAAATCTCCCAGCAAGGGTATTGGACCCATTCTGGTTCAGGTGCAACCCATCCAGCTTGTATAGGTCCCACCTACCCCAGAAGCTGTCCCGATGATCTAAAAATCTAAAGTCTTCCCTCCTACACCATCCCTTTAGCCAAATATTCATCAAGCCAATGTTCCTATTTAGAAAGGCATGGCAGTGAAAGCAATGCAGAGATTATGACCACAGAAATCTTCCTCATTTATCTACTACCTAACTTAAAGCTCTTTTCTCAAGACTTTTTTTTAAAAGCTCAAATTGTTGGTCCGAACGTGCACCACAACTGCAGGCCATTCACCCACCTCTTTAAAATGCCCTACAGTGCTCGGAGACATCCCTTACCCTGGCACCAGAGAGGCAATATACCGTGTGAGAGTCTCGTTTGCTGCCACAGAACTGCCTATCAGCTCCCATTACAATCAAGTCCTGATCACTAAAGCTCTCCCAGGCTCTTTCCTCCCCTGCTGTGCAGTGCAACCATGGTGCCAGAAACTTGGTTGTTGCTGTCTTCCCAGAGAGGCTCCTCAACAGTATCCAATACAGCGTCTCTGTTTGAGAGGGAGATGGCTACAAGGGACTCCTACACTACTTGCCCATGCCTACTAGTCTTCCTGGTGGTCACCCAACACTTTCCTGCCTGTGCAGCCCTTGTAATGTTTCCAACTAGCTAAACATGCTATTTACAAAGTCTTCAGTATCATGTATGCGCCATAGTGAGTTCACCCACAACTTCAGCCACTCCATGTGGTCAATCATCAGATGCAGCTGAGCATATTCCCTGCATATGCTGTCACCACGGGCAGTGGAAGTGTCCCTGATACCCCACATCTTACAGGAGAAGCATTCCACAGTGCCTGCCATTGTAAACATTACCAACGACAAACAATAAACTAGGAACGAATTACCCAACTTTATCTACTCAACAAATCAGATTTCTCTCTCTATTCCTGACAAACTACAAACACAAAAGTAAGGACTTTACACTGTCTCCCCCTCCTGGTACTACTCACTCAGTCCCTAAGGCTGGATCTTAAGCAGCCAACCCTTTTGCTATGTGTCACTTTTGAACATTGAATCACCTCAGGAACCCCACCTCTGGATTCAGCAAGGGTTCCACCCACTCGTCCCCTGCTGCTGCTCCGACTGAACTTGATCTGGAGCCTGCCTAACAGAGGCTTTTACCTGGAAGCTCCGTTGCTGCCGCCAATTTACACAAGTTAAGCAATTAGGATTTAAAAAAAAACCATCAGGCGGGAGTATAATATAGACATGGGAAAAATGAACTTGTCTACCTTGGAAGAAAGAATATAAAAGCTGTTATTTCATTTACACAGAGACATCACAAAACCCATAGTATAGGGGATCCAGGTGTCCTGCTACTTGAAATCACAAAAGGTCGGTATGCTGGTACAACAAGCAATTTGGAAGACAAATGGAATCCTGAACAGACTTGATACAGGGAGGATTTTTCCACTTGTCGAAGACATGAGAACTAGTTCGAGAATGAAGAGGAGGAGAATTTTTTTTTCCCTCAGTGGGTCATTAGTCTGTGGAACTCCTGCCTGAGGAAGCAGTTAAGCCTGGGTCACTGAATTCACTCGAACCGAGGTAACACTTGGACGTAATTAAACAGATCCTCAGGCCTTTGGCTACAATGGGAGAGCTCTCTAATACTGCCCTCATCACTACTTTGACTTTTCACCTCTATCTCCGCTATTTTAAGTCAACTTTGAGTTTTCAGTTCCAAACTCTGATGTTCAAAAACTCTCTTTCTCCCATTGTTCTGTGAGGGCCTTCCTCCTCTTTTCATTTTCCTCTGCTTTTTAATTGTAATTCAAACTATTTCATTTCCTTGTCTCTTTTTTTTTTGTTCTGCCAGGGCTATTTTCACCTTTTCTTTTCCCATTGTCATTGCCTTAAATTCAAGCTGCTTCATTTGCAAATGGATTTTAAAAATTTTAAAATCAAAGATTCCGATGGCATTCCTGGCAATTGTAAGTGTTGTGTGATTGCTACAATTATCTCCCCTTTCCTTACAGACACAGGCAATCCCAAATCCAGCTTGTTTGCCAATACTGAAAGCTTTGCCTTCCTCACTTTCTGTAAAACTTCCAGTGTGACCTCTTCCACCCCAAGGAAACTCTTAGTGACCGAATGAGCCATCATTACATAAGACACTCAGAGATAGTAGGGACTGCCGATGCTGGAGTCTGAAATAACAAGGTGTACAGCTGGATGAACACAGCAGGCCAGGCAGCATCAGAAGAGCAGGAAAGCTAACGTTTTGGGTCTGGACTGTTCTTCAGGCACACCCTGTTTACATCACCTGAAATAAAAAACACCAATACCAACCACTCACTGCCTTTGAGTCCCAACAATCCTAAACGCAACCTAGATTTCGAGACTTTGATCCTGACAAAAGCCTACAATTTGTTATGCACCAAACCAAAATATATTAAGAAAGCCTAGACCCTAACAGTTTCTTATTTTAAATGAAAGTGCCAGGTTTTGTGTTCCAGATGCAATTTGATTGGTCAAACTACCAGATTTGAAACAAAACACACTTTATTCGTATATTATAGTTAAAATACAACAAAAGGAGGATGAAATTGGAACGATTTAACTCTACTGGAAAATTTAACAGAATACTAGATCATTTAATTATCAAACAGTAACTGTTCCAATATAGTAACACGCCATAAAACATGCCTTCGGCAAAGACAAGTTCAGAAAAGTAGATTGTTTCACAGGCAATTGTCCAGTCCTGGAGAAACATCAAGAGAAAACTCAGAGAACGTGACAGTGCAAGTGAGAGAAGTACGAAGAGATGTACTGCAGCTTCCAAAACCAGCTTCAAGACCTCAGCAGCAACTGCTACTGGGAAGCTAAAGCTAAAAATCCTGGCTCTGGAATTGCCTGACCCCACCCATTCAGACTGCTTCTATTGTTCCAACTAAAAACAAAAAGGACTTACAAGCTATTTATTGGACAGCAGTCAGCACTTCTGCCTCTCAGCACCAGGGAGTTGGATTCGATTTCACCTTCGGGCAACTGTCTGTGTGGAGTTTGCACATTCTCCCTGTGTCTGCATGGCTTTCCCCCAGATGCTCCGGTTTCCTCCCACAGTTCAAAGATGTGCAGGGTAGGTGGATTGGCCATGCTAAATTGCCCGTAGCGTCCAGTGATGTTTATGTTAGGTGGGTTAGACATGGGGAATTTGCAGGGGTTGGGGGAAAAGTTGGGGTGGGAAGCTCTTTAGAGGGTGATGTGGACTTGTTGGGCCTAATGGCCTATTTCCACACTGTAGGGATTCTATAATTCTATGAAATAGATAGCTTAGCACCTCTGTCTTAAAATCTTTCGTCCAAAAAAAATACCCAGGGCAAATATACTTCTTAAAGCCATAGTATCGTCACACTCATTCAACATTCCTTTCAATCAATTTACAGTCAGTTGTATAAATAATAATCTGCCTATTTTTATTATCAAAGTTGGTAACCTCACATTTATCCATTTTATGTTGTATCCATCATGCATTTTCCCACCCACACAGCCTGTCCAAATCTTAATGCGACATTTCTCCATCCTCCTCACATGGAAGCTTACCCTCCCATTGAACTTTATGCCATCTGCAAATTTTGAGATAATACATTTATTTCCCTCACATAAATCGTTAACATATATTGTGATAAGCTGGGGTCCTAGTACAGATTCCTGTGGCATCCCACTAGTCACTACTTGCCACTACTACCCACCTATTTATTCCTACTGTTTCTTGTCTGCTAACTAATTTTCTCTTCATTATAACACACTACCCCCAATTTCTTGTGATTTAATGTATAAGTTCCCAATCTAATATTTTAGATCAAAACGGGCAATTGTACGATTTAAATTGCTCCAATGGGAGCTAATATTCAAACAGTTATCTCACCTGGATATTAGTTTTCCAGATGCTTTGAAAATATAACTTCCTTGTACCAATCATTTCTGAATAGACTACATTTTATCTAAAATAAATTGCTTTGCTGGCAACCATGTTTTCCATCTAATGCAATATGAACATCACATCACTAAGTACTATCTACAAGTTATATCTCTACTGAGAATTTCATGGGTGACTGAAAATTATATTTTTAATTTCCTCATTACAGCTCACCTCATTTGTGGTCAAAAATAATGTCAGTCAACAGTATGGTTTAGGTTCAGACTGTTGCCTTCTTTGTCAACTTTTTCAATAACCTGAAATTGTGTTTAACTTTCCAGATGATGCATTTTGAATTCTAAGTTGGTTGATGGATAATTCAGTTATATCTATGAAGGTTTATAATAGAGGTGACAACGGAATTGAGAGTACATGTGCATGTGATCCAACATAATAATTAGTATAATTCTTGGTCTGGGCTACCAGCTAAGGAAAATACAAAGGAGCTGATGATGGACAAGACATCATCCACCAGAATATAAAATCACTTTAAAACAGTCATTAGAATTTGGAAATGCTGGATAGGCGATGATGAGGCTCAAAGGCATTAGGAATAATATGAAGTGGCAAAAAGCAGCTTAATGTGCAAGTCTAAGATGCCAAAATAGTTGGATAAATCAATGTATATAGTATAGTTCATTAAAATAAAGATTAATTTTACTGACTGTAAAACCAAAAAAAGCAGGCAAATGTCTTGTGTAATCTAGCAAAGCATTTTAGATCCAATAGTAGTTTGAAAAAGCTCAGTTTATTTTAATTACTTGCTGGGTTATGATCATTGATCAGACATCCAAATAGGTCATGGTCTCATTAGGGGCAGTAACGTTCTTGAAAGCAGGAAAAGTGTAAGATACTAGGTACTTGGTAAAAGCCACAAGATTACATTGTTTTGAACAAACAAAAGTAAATGTAACTACACAACGTTAGACCAGCAATACAATCCACATATATCCTGAAGAAGAGTGGGTAAGGATCCTGTTACAGGCAGCCAGCATCACTGAGGAGTGGGTAAGCTTAGGAGCTCACAAAGAAGCAGGCAGGTTGTCTGCTTCAATCCCACTCAGCGCTGCACTAATCTATTAACGGCTCACAGGCTTCTCCTGAACATGCACAGCTCTCAGAGCTTTTCCGAGCCTTATCACGAGCATGTTAATATCCAGAATTTCTGAAGCCCAAGCATGCTGAGCCTACTACAGCAGTGGTGAGGCACTGCTGCCTCACAGTGCCAGGGATCCGGGTTCAATTCCAGCCTCGGGTGACTGTGTGGAGTTTGCACATTTGCCCCGTGTTTGTGAGAGTTTCCTCCGGGTGCTCTAGTTTCCTCCCACAGTCCAGGGATGTGCAAGTTAGGTGGTCTAGCTATGGGAAACGCAGGGTTACTGGGATGAAGATGAGTCTGGGTCGGATGCTCTTCGGAGAGTCATCGTGGACTTGTTGGATCAAATGACCCGTTTCCACACTTTAGAGATTCTACAGATGGAGAATCCTCTTTCTGCTCTTCAGTACTTGGGTAACTTGCATCCTGAAAATGGCAATCATCTGCTTCCACTGCCTTTAGCTAACTGACGTAATTTCTTGAACTGCTGTTTACCGATGCTCAAACTGCTGTCCTGCTAAAAATCTTTTAAAAAGCCCCACCTTTGATGCTAAGCAGGACTGTATGCAGCAATCATTGTAATACTAATGTTCCCCGAATGTTACACTTCTCCAGCTAACTTACTCTTCACTGCCACCAGCCCAGAGCACACACAGCACAGACGCATATAAAGTGGATTTCATCACAGCTGTTCAAATAAAGTCAGAAAACTATGTTAGTTCTCATAGGTGACATAAACTTGCTGCCATTTTTTCTGCATTAGGCTTCAAAAATCTTGTTTTAAATGGCTACATTTGTAAACAAAGCACAGGAAAAGGATCAGCAAATCTTACCAAAATCAGCAAAAACCGATTGTCCAATTTTCTTGGCATTTGGAGGCTTTGAGATGTCGTATGAGGCAGGAGCTTTTGAGAAATTTCCATCCTGTTGGGAATAAGTTTATGAACAAATGAGTATAAAGAAACATTCTCTAAAGGACAGATTTGTACCCTTGTAGCAGCAATCTCTTCACTGTCAAGTGTGTTACTATATCATTGGTTAAATATAAAAAAACTATTTTTCATCCATCAGCAAATGACAGACTGCTTGATGTTTTGCATAATTGTCCAATACATATAATTTTAAAACATGTTGCAGTACCAGCTACATTCTTTACTCCGAACCACTTGGCTCCCTTAGCAGCAATTACATGCATTGCATTGGATTGACCATTGAACACAGTATTGAGAAAACTGCCATCTTTTGAATAACATATTCAACGAAGGTTAAATCTTGCTATTTAAGTGGATGAAAAGGCTCCCACAGAACTAATCAAAGAGGAACAGGGAACTCTCTGGGAGTCCTGGACAACATCCTTCCCTGCAATTAATACCACATGATAAAGATAGATTATCTGGTCACCATTATTTGCTGCTTCTCTGCTCTTAAGTAGCACAAATTGGCTGTCCTAATTTCCTACATCACAACAGTGGCTACTCTTAAAAGGAAAAGTCATTAGTTGCAAAGTACATGCCATACCATGAATATGTGATTAGCCGCCATCAAAATTGAAGATATTTCTTCAAATATAGCTCATTCTTTACTTTCAAATAAGATTGACACATTATCTATCCTATTAAGATTTTTAAAGCTCGTAAAAGTCTGCTTATTCTTAAACAATATTCCAAGCTACATGCAAACGTCTTCATTCTGAATTTAAGTCTTAGCACGTTTTGTAAGGAGATAACAATATCAAATAATATATTTTTCATTATATGGCATCACTGGGAAGGTCCACATTTTATTGTCCATTTCAACATACAACGGAGAAAGTGGTTATGGATCTGTTATTTCAATTATTGCAATGTAACAAAGCTCTGCTGGAGGGAGTTCTAGGATTTTGACCCATCAACAATGTGCATGTTAACGTGGAACCCCACCTATCCAAGTAAGTGAAGAGTATTCTAATTTGGTTTGTGTCTTGCAGCTGGGTGAGGCTTTAAAGAGCCTACATCCAGTCAACAACTTGATCTAGCAATCATGGTATTATGTGGCTGATCCAATTCAGTTTCTGACTGATGGCGATCCATACGATGTTGATGGGGAATTTTGTGATTGCATTGCATCAAATGCAGAGTTACAATGCAGCAAGCACAATGGTAAAGCATAAATTGCTTCAGATTATACATGAAGAAAATGGTAGAATTAAGACAATAATAGAAAATGCTGTAAATACTCAGCTTGTCAGGTAGAGAAGCAAAAAGATAACATTTCAGGTTGATGACCATCGTCAGAAGTGTGTGAAGTCAGAAATTTCACAATTTTTGTGCATTAGTGAGAAAGAGAAGGAAGAGAGAAGAGGTTGAAGGGAAAGGATAAAAGTTCTACAATAGTGTGGAACGTAAGAGTGCTTTATCTAAAAACAAAGGATAGTGATGCAAGGAAAAACGGGATTGAAATCAGCCAATACAGAAACAAGAGCTAACAAGGTGTAGAGCTGGATGAACACAGCAGGCCTCCGCTTTGCAGAACACCTGTGCTCGGTTCGCAATAAACAACTGCACCTTCCAGTCGCGAACCATTTCAACTCCCCCTCCCATTCCTCAGACGACATGTCCATCCTGGGCCTCCTGCAGTGCCACAACGATGTCACCCGAAGGTTGCAGGAACAGCAACTCATATTCCGCTTGGGAAACCTGCAGTCCAATGGTATCAATGTGGATTTCACAAGCTTCAAAATCTCCCCTCCCCCTACCGCATCCCAAAACCAGCCCAGCTTGTCCCCGCCTCCCTAACCTGTTCTTCCTCTCACCTATCCCCTCCTCCCACCTCAAGCCACACCCCCATTTCCCACCTACTAACCTCATCCCGCCCCCTTGACCTGTCCGTCCTCCCTGGACTGATCTATCTCCTCCCTCCCTCCCCACCTACACTCACCTTTACTGGCTGCTTTGACTTGTCTGTCTCCTCTCCACCTATCTTCTCCTCTATCCATCTTCTATCCGCCTCCCCCTCTCTTCCTATTTATTTCAGAACCCTCTTCCCCTCCCCCATTTCTGATGACAGGTCTAGGCCCGAAACGTCAAGCTTTCCTGCTCCCGTGATGCTGCGTGGTCTGCTGTGTTCATCCAGCTGTACACCTTGTTATCTCGGATTCTCCAGCATCTGCAGTTCCTATTATCTCTAATACAGAAACAAGAGATTGGTTTAGAAGATATCAAAATGGCAACAATAGTACAAATTACTGTTAACAGGTTGAAAAATTTGAGAATAGTGGTCATGGTCTGAAGTCAGTGAAATCAATGTTGAGTTTGGAAGATTCTTAAGTATCCGGTAGAAAGACGAGATGCTGCTCCCCAGAGTGCCTTTGGAATTCACTGAAGCAGTGTAAACGTGGAGGTCATTTTGTGAGCGGAACACAGAATTAAAAATAGCAAGTGACTGGAAACTTACCATCATGTTTGTATGGTGAAAGGAGGTGTTCTGCAAAATGAAAACCCGACCTGCATGAGATCTCTTAATGGTCAAACTGTACGTACCAAACGTGAAGAAGTACAAGTAAACAGCTTTTCACCTGGAAGTCACAGTTTGGGCTCTGCATGCTAGAAAAACCGAAGGCAAAACAGAAACATACGATAGGAAAGAATGTGCGTGGTAGCGATGACATCAAGAAGGATAGGGTGCTGCAGAAACAATGGTTCTTTTGAAATGCTGAAAAATGGGGGAAGGAGAAGTAGTAACACAGTAGAGGCTGCAGAAAATGAATGTGAAAGTAGTGGTGTCAAAGAGGGCCTTTTAGCATTTAGCTTTTAGCAAGAGCTTCTTCCAGTTCTAAATAAAACAGTTGGTTTGAAACATTCTTTCCTCCCTATCAGAGCTTCCTGGCCTGCTGAGTGCTTCTAGAATTTTCTGCTATTTCAAGTTCCAAACATCCCCAGTACCTGGTACAATTGAAAACCTTTTGAGCATGGTCAAAAAATGAGGAAGACTATTTGAAATGTGGATAATGCATATTATTTCCAGGCAAGCCCACCCTTCAGATCCAAATACAGAATTGTTCAACAACACTAGATGGTAAACTCTAGAATTAAGCTCACAAAAGTCAGGATTTTAAAGCTTGCGACAGAATTGAAGAATTTTACAAAGCATCATATCCAAAGTAGATCCTTGAAAAGCTTAAGAAACAAACTGTCTCATTATCATACATTTCTTCTGAATTGCTTTATTTTCAAATCTTTACCTGTTTTAAGAGTTTTAAGTTTTAAAACCTATTTCAGGTTCTGCTATCCTCACCACTTCTGGGAGAGCAATCTGTATCCTAATAACCATTTTAAATGTGACCCGTCCTCAGAACCAGGCACAAAACGTTAACTCTGATTTCTCTTCACAGACGCTGCCAAACTTGCTAAACTTTTCCAGCAACTTCTGTTTTTGTTTTCGATTTATAGCATCCGCAGTTCTTTTGGTTTTTATTCAACATTTTAATTTTTTAAAAAATCTACCCCAAGTTCTCTCCATCAGAAACTGATTCCATTGCATGATGAATCTATCGCTAAGTGGATACAGATTTTAATATTTAATTAATCAGAACACTTCGTCGTTTCAAACATCATTATTAAATTGTCTCAACCTTATCACTTGAATGGAACATCTAATTTCTGTTGTCTTTCTTCATAATTGAAGGCTTTCAAATTTAATATCATCTCAAAAAATCCCTTCAGAACCCTTTTCATGACCTTGACATTCTACATATATTAAAATATTATCCATTCTGGGCATGTTAAACATGATCGAACTAATGATGTGCCTGGCGTTAGCTCCAGCAGTTAATCTTTGCATTTAGTCTTTATGTTTATTGATAAAGCTGTTTACAAACCATTTGATATGTTTGGTTTCATAAGTTTGTTTTCACGTTTAAAGATTTGTGCATTTGAACACTTAAATTTCTCGAATCAGGTTAAAGCTTTATGGTTAGATTTATTTGCTCTCTCATTATTCTTCACCAAGTCTTAATATGACTTGACAGATGTTATGTACATGATTGTCAATACTGTTTTGCTAGGATATAAATCCACCCACAAAATGACATGAGAGAAGCACAAATGAACCTAAATTACAGTGAACCCAAATTGAGAGCAGACGAACAGTTGGCATACTTAATTTGCTCTGCTTCAAAAACATGGCAGGTATAAAATTCTCTGCAGTTGACCACATCTCAGCGACTTGATCCAAATAACCTTGATTGAATTCTGCATCGTCTATCGTGGTAAGTACAATTACAATGAATCTATTAGACTACAATTAGTAAATCAATTAAGAAATCAGGATCTATAGTAAAATAAACTGATAATATTATACAAATTGCTAAGGCAATTTAATAGTTCAACATTTATACACTTTTGAGCAATTTTAAAATATATTAATTCCAATTACATTTATTACAGGTAGAGATGATACACATGAATATCTACAAGTCCCATTCACCAAAGAAATTTCCTCGAAGTTGATTTTCATTTGATACTGTTCTCTGAATACGATTCAACAACTAAAGTTTCTAAATTGATTACATACTTTTTCCATCAGCTCAAATTTAGTAGAAAATCTAATAGCTTTGAGATACATCTGTTTGGGGTAGAATGGTTTTCTCAGGAACATTGTAGATATTTATTGCATCATTTTCATGTTCAATCTAAGTGAAAACTTGCTACAATTCTTCCAATGGAAGAACAGAACTGTGAAGATTATCTTCCATGTTGTATACGACTTCAAACAAACAAATACAATAAGAGGGCACGAAAGATAATATTGTCTTTTAGTTTAAAAAATTCAAGCAAAGAAGTAGAGTTACGGCTCTGGGGTTGAACATGTCTGCAAATCAGGGTTCCAGAGTCAAACAACGCCCCAGGGCAGATGTTGCACACTTAGAAGCAAAACAACATCTGCAGTTCAATCTTTATAATATTAACTTAATCCTTTTGTGTTACATTTTCCAATCGCCACTCCTATCACTAAAAGTCAAAAGCATTTATGGAATACCTTGTTTTCCCATATTTCAAAGTGAATTCCATCAGGCTCTTTCGTGGTAAGAAATAAGTCTAGAACAAAGATTAAACGTGATTAGATAAACAATAATTCAGTTCTTTTATATGCTTAAACATGAAATATGCATACTTTAACACAAGTGAGATCTTGAAACTACAACTCTTTTATTCACTCAGCCCTTTGAAAATATACCAAATGCACATTGTTACAGAAAAACAGAATAATTCTGCACTGGAAAAAAAAAACACATCTCTCAGGTCCTTGGGATCTCAAAATGTTTCAAAATCATTTTTGACAAATGGTCAGCGGTTGTTTGTTGGTAAACTAGCTGTCAAACCACAATAAGATCATGGCCAGTTAATCTGTTTTAGGAAATCTGTTGTCTGAAGGATAAATGGTCAGAAACAATTTCCCTACTCTTTGAATTGAATAAGAATCTTTACAGGATGTGGGCATCGACTAGTTCAGCATTTGACAACCATCCCCATCAGCCTTCGAAAAGGTAGCAGTGAGTTCCTAGAACTGTTACGTTAATGAGGTGTATGTATTGCACATTGCTGCTAAGAGGGGAGTTTCAGGATTCTGACTTAACAACAGTGAAGGTACAGTTCCAAGTCAAGATGGTGCATGACTTGAAGGGGAAGGTTCAGGTGTGGTGCTCCTCAGAACATCCTGTCAATGCCCTTCTGGGTTGCAGATGTTGTGAAGTTTGTAAGGTGTAATTGAAGGAGCCCTGGTGAGTGCATCTTTGTGTCTTAGACACAGAGTCCCCTCCCCTCCCTTGTCCACCTTCCACAGGAACCGTTATCTCCGGGACATCCTGGTCCACTCTTTCTTCATTCCCAACAAGCCCCACAGCCCCATAGCACTTACCCCTGAAACTGGCAAAGGTGTAACACCTGCCCATTTACCTCCTCCGTCTCCAGTATCCAAGGGCCCAAACATGTCTTCCGGCTGAAGCAATACTTCATCCGCACTTCCCAGAATCTAGTCTACTGCATTCGCTTATCACAAATGTGGTCTCCTCTACATTGGGAAACGTAGCATAGACTGGGCGACCGCTTCACAGAACATCTACATTCTGTTGGCAAAAAAGACCCTGAGCTTCCAGTTACCTGCCACTTAACCCACCATCCTGTTCCTTGGCCAACTTCTGTGTCTCAGGCTTGTCGCAGTGTTCCAGCGAAGCTCAGCGCAACACGTCATTTTCCACTTGGTGACCCTGCAGCCCTCCGGACTCAACCTAAGTTCAATAATTTTAGGGCCTAAACTCTGCCATATCCTAGCATCCTACTCCATACACCAGGCCTTGTTATCATCGTCTGCCATTATACACTACCTATTGTTAGTCACTAACAGTCTCCATTAACAGCTACTCGCCCTCCTAGCCAGATCGTTATCAACTCCTTTGTCTATCCAACTGCTCTTTTCTCTCTTTGGGCTCTATTCTTTATCCTATCGTTTACTCCCTAACCCACCTCCATCCCTATTTTCTGCATATGAACCAACGTTTTCCTGGCTACCATCAGTTCTGAGGAAGGGTCACCAAACTGGAAATGTTAACTCAGATCTTTCTTTCACAGATGCTGCCAGATCTGCTGAGTTTTTCCAGCAACTTCTGTTTTCGTTTCTGATTTACAGCACTCGCAGTTCTTTTGGTTTTCACGATGCTTGCCCTGAAATGGTGATCAGATTCCAGTGTTGTTGAAGTTGCACTTATCCAGCCGAATGGCAAATATTCCATTACATGCTCACTCATGCTTTGTATAAAGACGACAGGCTTTGGAAATCAGGTGGTGAATTATTCGTTGCAGAATTCCCAGACTCTGACAACTCTTGTCGCCAGTTTCTAGTCAATGGTTACTCCAAAAATATTGATAGCTCATCAAGTATCAAGGGGAATAGTGACTTTTTTTTGTTGGAAATGGTCATTATACAGCATTTATGTGGCATAAATACGACTTGGCACTAGCCGTGGTCTCAACACGGACCCCTGCGGAACTCCCCTTGTCACTATCTATCATCCTGAAAACGACCCATTTATTCCTACTCACTGCCTTCTGCCAGTAAACTAATCCTCTCTCTGTGCCAGTACCTTGCCCCTAACACCATGGGCTCTTATCTTATTTAGCAGCCTCTTCTGTGCCACTTTGTCAAAGGCCTTCTGGAAATCCAAAAATCCACTGGCTCTCCTTTGCTCATTACCTCCTCAAAAGAATTCTGACAAGATTGATCAGACATGACCTCTGATTGACAAAGCCATACTCACAGCCCTACTTTACCATGCATTTCCATGTAATCTCATCCTTAATAATGGATTCTCAAATTTTACCAATGACTAAGGTCAGGTTAATGGGCCTATAGTGTCCTGTCTTCTGCATCCCTCCCTTGTCCAGTAAGAGCGTTACATTAGCCATTTTCCAATCTTCTGGGACACTGCCTGATTCCAGTGATTTCTGAGAAATAGTCACCACTCTACGATCTCCTCAGTTATCTCCTTCAGAACTGTGAGTTGTAGCCCATTTGGTCCAGGTAAATTATCCACCTTCAGACCTTTTGAGCTTCCCGAGCACATTCTCCTTAGTAATGGTGTGTTGCTGGTGTCTTCCACTGTAGAAACTGATGCAAAGCACCTATTCAGTTCCCCTGCCATTTCTTTGTTCTCCATTACTACTTGATTTAATTTTTTTGAGGTGGTGACCAGGTGTATAGATGAGGGTATGCAGTTGATGTAGTTTATACAGATTTCAGCAAAGCCTTTGTGACATGTACCCACATTGGAGACTGATGAAGGAAAAAGCACATGGGATCCAGTGTGACCCGGTAAGTTGAATCCAAAAATGGCTTATGGTAGGAAACATAGGGTAGAGACAGAAGGCTGCTTGTGTGACTGGAGGCCGGTGTCTAGTGGCAAACCACAGGGTTCAGTGTCTGATCCCTTATTGTTTTGTGATAATTTATGTAACTGATACAGAAGAAAATGCTGGGCATATGATAAGTAAGTTTGTGAATGACAAAGAATGGCCAAGTGGTTGACAGTGAGAAGAGAGTTTTAATTTACAGAAGGATGTAGATGAATTAGTCAAATGGGCAAATCAGTGGTGGATGGAATGTAACCCTGATATGTGAGAGATAATAGACTTTGGATATGTAACAAGACAAAGGAATAATCAATAAATGGGAGGACACAATGAAGCTCAGAGAAAAAGAGGGATCTTGGGGTGCTTGTTCACAAATCGCTGGAGGTGGCAGGACATGTTAATAGGGCAATTAAGGAAGCACACAGGATATTTGCCTTTATCAGCTGTAGCAGGAATTGTACAAAACTTTGGTTAGGCCACAGTTGGAGTACTGTTTGCAGTTCTGGACAGTGCACTATAGGAAGGGTGTGACTGCACTGGAGGAGGTATGGAACAGATTCACCAGGATGTTGAATGGAGCAGTTTAATTATGGAGAGAGGCTGGATATGCTCATGTTGTTTTCTTTGGAGTAGAGAAGGCTGAGAAAGGACCTGATTGAGGTGTGTAAGATAATGACAGGCATGTACAAGGTGGATAGAAAGCAGCTCAGTTGAAGGGTCAATAAGAAAGGAGTATAATTTTAAGATAAAAGGCAGGAGGGTGACAGGGGATTTGAATTTTCTTCCCCCACCCAGAAGGTGCTGAGAACTGGAATGCACTGCCTGCAGGGTAATTGAAGTGGAAAACCTCACAACCTTTAAAACGTCGATAATTTTCTGAAGAAGGGTCTAGGCCCGAAACGTCAGCCTTCCTGCTCCTCTGATGCTGTTTGGCCTGCTGTGTTCATCCAGCTCTACACCTTGTTATCTCAGATTCTCCAGCATCTGCAGTTCGTACTATCTCTGATACCTTTAAAACGTACTTGGACAAGCACTTGAAATATCATAGTATTTAAAGCTGTAGGCCAAGTGCTGGAAAGGAGGACGAGTGTAGAGTCTTTTGTTAGTGCAGGCTTGATGGGCCAAAAAATTCACTTCCATACTGTATGATTCTAAACATTTAAACCTCAGTAAAGAGTTATCACAATCTCCACATTAAGACCTCACAAGCTGGTCAGCACAGTTGCAACTGGCTTCTTTGAAGTGAACTTTTGTGCATTCACTGGATGACTTTTTTCTTCAAATGATCTCTCCCTATGACAGATATCTAGAACAAATCGCAAATGAATCTCTCTAATTTAAATTCAGGACAGGAGATGGTGCACAGGGTTATGGAGACGAGGTGAATAAAAGGCTTTGAAGTGTTTGATCAGCCATGCTTATTTTGAATGGTGCGGCAGGCTTAATGGGCGGAATGATCTATTTATGTTCCTAACAATGTTCATTACAATAGCATCCACAACATCTTTAGCCCAGATAGTAGCTCCTGAACCTATGTAATTTTAAGCTTCCAATTTTACATTCATTTTCAAGGAATCCTTTGTTGACATGTTCAAAAGTCTTCTCTCCGAACCTTGAAGCACTGTATTATCCTATTTCCTTTTATCCCACCCTTTCCCATCTCCTTAAAGTCCCACTTTAATTGAAGCCTCTTCCTCTCCCCCATATCTGCTGCAGTGGTCTTCAACTTCCAATCCTGTTGGAGTCTCCTTTTATTTTCCTTATTACCCCTGCAAACTTTTCCACACCCGCAGAGCCTCATCTTTTCTCACCATGCAGCTTCATTTCCCATTTCCCCAGCATCAGTTTACAGTTTCCTTCTCAACATCCATCCATCTTGAAGCCGCTCTTCCCCACCCACTTTAATGCTTCTTTTACTTTCACATCATCCACCCCCACCCTCTTTAACACTCGCAGTCCCTTTGGAGTCTCCTTCTCCCAACTTCCGCTCCTCTGGAAGCCATCTCCACTTTTTCTGAACTCCCAGCTTCCCATACACCCTATGAAACCATCTCCTCCTTCCCAAACAGACAACTCCTCACCACAATAAAAAGGACATTGGTACCATCCTAATAGTACTAGACAATGCAGATGTTATAGAAAGGGAGGAACTTAGAACAATCATCATCAGGAAATAAAATACTGAGCAAACTACTGGGACTGAAGGCAGACAAACCTCCAGGGCCAGGTGGCCTACATCTTCGGGTTTTAAAGAAAGTGGCAGCAGAGATAGTGAATCTATTTGTTATAGTATGCCAAAATTCCCTGGATGTGGGAAAGGTTCCACTGGTTTGGAAACAAACTAATATAATACCCTTATTCAACAAGGGAAGAAGCAGAAAGTAGGAAACTACAGACCAGTTGATCATATTTCATTAGAAGATTGTTACGGTCCATTATTAAAGAAGTAATAGCAGGACATCTGGAAAGTCAAAACATAATCCATCGGAGTCAGAATGGTTTTATGAAGGGTAAATCATGTTCGACCAATTCGCTACAGTTCTTTGAAGTTATAAAAGCATATTATATGTTATGCTGAAGTTGCAAAGGGTGTTGGTAAGGCCTTTTCTAAAGTACTCTGGCCAGTTCTGGTCTCCCTGTTATAGGAACGACATTACTAAATTAGAGAAGATTCAGAAGAGATTAACCACAATGTTGCTGGGAATGGAAGGTTTGAGTTACAAGGAGAGGCTGGATAGTCTGGGACTTTTTCCACTGGAGCATAGGAGGTTGAGAGGTGGCCTTGTAGAGGTTCATACACGATGAGAAGTATAAATATGGTGAATGGCTGGTATCTTTTCCCTAGGGTAGGGGATTTCAAAACTGGGGAGACATTTTTAAGGTGAGAGGAGAATGATTTAAAAAAGGAGCAATTTCTAAAAAAAAAAAAATTACAAGAAGGTGTTTGGTGTCTGGGATGATCTTCCAGAGGAAGTGGGTAGAATGACAATATTTAAAAGACAGTTAGGTAAGTACATGAATAAGAAATGTTTGGAGAGTGGCAGGTGGAACTAGTTCAGTTTTGAATTACGTTTGGTACAAACTGATTGGACTAAAGGGTCTGTTCATGTGCTTTATGACTCTATGACAGCTAACTGGAAGCTGAGAGTAGGGGGGAATGGATCATTTTGAGTTGGCAAGCTGCGTCTAGTGGAGCACCATTGGGATCAGTGCTAGGGCCTCAACCACTTACAATCTATATCAATGGGACTAGTTTAGTTAGGGATTTTGTTCAGCATGGACTGGTTGAACCAAAGGGTCTGTCTCCGTGCTGTATGACTTGGACTCTAGGCAATATGAATAAAGGGGATCTGGACTTCAGGGAGGCACTTGAGATAAGGTGCCACACAAAAGGTTAATACACAAGGTGAGATCACATGGAGTTATTAGCTTGTACAGAGGTTGGCTAATAAGCAGAAAGTTGGGTTAAATGGGTCTTTTTCTGCTTGGCAAGATGTAACCAGTATGGTGTAAAGGGACCAGTCCTCCGGGTCCCAACTATTTGTAGTCTATATTAAACTACTTGGATGCAGGGATAGAAAGTACTATAGGCAAATTTGCCGATGGCACCAAAATAGGTGGGAAAGTAAATTATGATGAAGAAATGAGAAATTGACAAATGGATAAGATTAGGACAGGTGAATAGGCCCAAAAGTGGCAGATGAAGTTAAAAAAGAATAAGTGTGAGATTGTCCATTTTGGTCAGAGGAAGAGAGAGGTAAATTATCATCTAAATGGAGTGAAACTTCAGAGTGCTTCAGTGCAGAGGGATCTGGGTATTCTTGAGCATGAGTAACAGAAAGCTGCAACTACAGCAGGTAAAAGAGAAGGCAAATTGAATTTTGGCAATTATTTTGGTCCCCCTTAATTGAGGAGGGATGTAGTTGCGTTTCAATTCAGAGGAAGTTCACTATGTTGACTCTAGCGGTAAATGGCTTGTCCTGCAAAAGAGTTATTGACCAGTTTAGGCCTGTACGCTCTAGCATATAGAAGAATGAGAGGAGATCTAACTAATTGGAGGTATTGAAGATGCTAAAGAGGATTGAAAAAGTAGATGTAGAAAGGATGTTTCCTCTTTTGGGGCAATCTACAACAAATGGTCACAGTTTTAGGATAAGGGACAGCAGATTTAAAACAGCCATGAAGAGAAATTACTTCTCTCAAAGTGTTGTGAATCTGTGAAATTCACCATACCAGAGTGCAATGGATACTGGGATATTCAATAAATTCAAAGAAGGAGATAGACCAATTTTTATTTAGTAATGGGTTGAAGTATTAAGGAGCAGCCATGATCATATCAAATGGCACAGTAGGATTGAGGGGTTGAGTTGCCTACCCCTGCTGCTAGTTCTTATGCTCTGCAGCCACACACCCTCACCCCCCACTCAGCACCACTGGCCACTAGTCTTGTTGAAAGGCTTCCTCACAACCCTATCACTGGTAAAAGACCCCCTGCCATGCCAGCCTTTTGGAAACGGCATGCTCTGACACACAAACAGTCCTCCTGGCCTCGCCAGAAAAAACTTGAAAAGTACTTTGACATGTTGGTGGAGTAGGCGGTCAGGTGCCAGATGAAGTTATATGTGGAGAAGAGAGAGATGATGGACTTTGGTACAAGGCAAGACAGAATAAAATAAAGAGGTACTATTCTAAATGATGTGCAGGAGCAAAGAAACCCGGGTATATATGTATTTGTCATTAAAAACAGCAGAACAGGTAAGGGAGTTGCTAACAAAGCCTAGAGTACTCTAAGCTCCATGAACAGTACAAGAGTACAAGAGCAATGAGGTTATGATGACCTTATATAACACACTGGTTAGACTTCAGCTGGTGTATTGTGTACAATTCTGGGTGCACACTATGGGAACAATATAAACACATTGGAAAGAGTTTGGAAGAGCTTTATGGTAAAGATTCCAGGGATTAGACACTTCAGTTTGAAGAAACATTTGAAGAATTGGGATGGTTTCCTTGAAGGGTAGGAAGTCAGTAAAAGATTTGCCAGAAGATTTCGAAATCACATGATGTCTGAATAAAGTCAATAGGGAGAAACTGTTCACCCTTGTAAAAGGATTAAGAACCAGAGGACAGTGTGTTCAGCAAACGGAGCAAACGCAAAATGAGAAAAACTTTTCACAAAGTGCGTAGTCAGGGTATGGAATACACTGCCTGAAGGTGTGGTGGAGGCAAATTCAATTGAGGCGTTCAAGAGATCATTTGGTGATTATGTAAACAGAAGCAATATGCAAATTTATGGGGAGTGGGTAGGGGTTTGACACTAAGGTAAATGGTCAGTGTGGATACAAAAGGGACAAATGGCTTCCTTCCACACCATAACAATTCTGTGATTTAATCACAAGTACTTTCAGCAATAGGCCAATGCTGTTCATTTGGGGAGTCACCAGACCTGAAACATTCACTTTTTCCTTCCCACGGATGCTGCCAGACCTACTGAGTTGTGCCAGCAATTTCTGTCTCTGTTTCTATTAACTTGGCACCCTGGTTGGTACATTACTAGGCTCATCATCAGACAGCTTGAGTTTTCTTCTGCTCAACACAGTTGATGGAATAAAAAAAGCTTTTCATTTACAATTTCCAGACGGCTCTGTCCTAAATCCCAGGGCTTTCCATCACTCAAAACAGTCAATTTGGAATGGCTCTGGTTACATCTCACCTGGAACAGCTTTATAGGATGCTTATTAAGAGATGACAAGTACAATTTCATCATACTGATTGTACTTAAAAAAAAAAGTGATGGATGATCCATCTAGCATTTTAGTTAAAGATATCAAAATGAAAGGGTGAAAAGACAAAAGAAACCAAATAATATTCATTTTATGGCTCTGCTGTGCTAAAACAAAGATTAATTTGAGAAAATTTAATCCATTGTGGTAGGAAAGAAAACTCAGTGTACTCAAAGCTCAAAATTTTACAATTCACCTAATGTATTCCAACTGACAGTTTTCTCAAGCGCAGCAAGGAAAAATACTGCAAATTGCTCCAAGTGAAATCTTGCATGCAGATTAATTTGTAGAATAAGGAGTTCTCCATCTAGAAATCCCTCAACATGTATTTATTGTTGCATGACTAAATAGCAAATTATACAATGACACCTTAAGAACATCAACAGCAAATACATATTTAAGTTATCTGTTTAACAAACAGAAAAAAAAAGTGAAGTAAACATACACAGTAAATTTCAAATAATGACATGGGAGATCAATTTATGCTAATTTTCAGACAGTCAGGAGGTTCGTTAACTACAGTAGTATAAAGTCTTTTGTTATCCTTATAGATTTTGATGACCTTATTAAGCAGTCTTAATTATAATCAGTATAATGGAATTGTTAGTTTTTCCCCTCTTTCAATACGCCAAGTAACTGGGATACGTCAGTGTTTATTGCAAGGAAAATGGAGTAAAGAAGTCTGTTGTAATTCGATTAGCACTTCTGGGAAGTAAATCAAACCCGAATCACTGTAAACAGTTCTGATCTCCTAATCTAAAGGAGGATTTACGAACAAATTACTGTAGATGCTGGAATCTGTACTTAGAACAAAAAACGCTGGAGATGACAGCAGGTCAGGCAGTATCCATGGAGAGAAAGCAAGCTAATGTTTCGAGTCTAGACGACTCTTCATCAGAGCTGACGTGAAGTGTGGAGGTGGCAGCATTTAAACTTATAGTTGGGGGTAGGGTGGGAAGAGAAGTGCTGGGGGGTGTGGAGAAAGATGTGGATAGTTCAGATTAAGTGCTTGCAATGCTGCTCATTGTCACTTCAAAATATGCGAGGTAATTGACCTGAAATGTTAACTCTTTCTTTATTCACTGATATGGTTTTGAGTCTAATATTTCCAGCATTTTTTTGCTTTGTTTCATAAAAATAAAAACCCAAGTCACATTACCAACAAATGAAACAATTTTTTTTTGTGTTATAATGACAAATTGTAATGAATTCCTTTGACAGTAATGCAATCATAGAATCCCTACAGTGTGGAAACAGGCCATTAGGCCCAACAAGTCCACACTGAACCTCAGAGCATCCCACCCAGACCAAACCCCCTATAACCCACCTAAACAACACCTCCCTGAACACTACGGGCAATTTAGCATGGCCAATCCACCTAACCTGCACATCTTTGGACTGTGGGAGGAAATCAGAGCACCCGGAGGAAACCCACGCAGACACGGGGAGAATGTGCAAACTCCACATGGACAGTCGCCTGAGGCTGGAATTGAACCCGGGTCCCTGGCACTGTGAGGCAGCAGTACTAACCACTGTGCCACTGTGCTGCCCCAATGAGCATGACTTGAAATAAAATCTCCTACGTCGATTAATTAGAAATGAAAACAAATTATCAGAGGAAGTCTGATGAATTGATGAAATGTTCTTACGTATTGTTTGCAAAGCATGTGCAAAAAACATAAATTAGTCTCAAATGATTGGTTACTGCTCAAGGGTTGCACTTAATGGGGGCCTGAATCACTTTGTATGAAACTCTTCCATACTATAACAAAAAGGAACTTCACAACATAAGCATTCTGTACAAAAATGTTGTGTGAAAAGTTTTATTTTGCAACGAAAACAGAAATTGCTGGTAAAATTCAGCAGGTCTGACAGCATCTGTAGGATTAAGCAGAGCTAACGTTTCAAGTTTTGGGACTCTTCATCAGAACACTAGTTTTGTTTTGTTTCACTTATTAAAATGTGAAACTCATTAGAGTGCTGGTATGGAGTGTTGATGCTTAAAACTAACAAGATGACACTCAAAGTTCGAACAAAAGCAGAAAACTAGCTGGTACACCATGTAGGATGCACAACTAAGCTCGAGATGTATCGCTCAAAGCAATATAGCATATCTATAAAAAAAAATCTTCCAAGGGTATCCACACCACTTCAGAGCAAGACTCATCAGCCTGACCTGGATCTACGGGGTCATGACAATTAGGCAGCTGGATGTTTGATCAACCAGCTGTATAATATTCTATAACAGCTGTAGAGTCAAGCAATAGTTAGTTCCAAAGGACTACATGCCAAATCAACCTAATATTTGCTATGCTGGTCGATTCTTTGCTTATTATCCCACAGAATGGATATCAAGTCTCGGTAAGGTGTGTGGGAGGAAAAGGACATAATATTCTCTTCTCGCATATCAACAGCCATGGAGCTACTTCTTGATGCTGCTTTGTATGTCAGCATTCTGCAATTTCATGAACCTGCTTGCAAAGCATGCCAGGATTGCTGCCATGTAATTACCATTGCATGATAGAATCTTAAAGACTTTCCCTCTTGAAAGATAGATTGATTGAACAGACACTTAACGCTGCCGCTGGCCCTTATGGAGTTGTGGACTACTGCCCATTGAGAACTTCCGATCTACAGTATGGTTGTTTCAAACGAATTTGAAAGTAAATCACAGGGGCTACCAAACATTTAGCCACATGAAAAAAAAAAACTAGAATATTCAAATAATTTTTGTTGGACTTGAGGGGAGTCAGAAAAAAATACGGTGGTCAAAAGTGGGAAGACTGTTGTGTAAACTTTGCAATTCACCATGTTTAACATGTTAATTTACTTTCCTCTAATTTTAATTCTTCCTAGCTGCCCTTAAACTTACCTACATTTATTGTTTGCAACTTTGTTTGCTTGTTTTATTTCTACAGCATTAATTTTACAACAAAGCAGTTTCTTTTTCCATTTTATGATCTTCTTGCCACTTTTCTTTTCAGCTTCTCATTTTATTATTAATTTGTTCTAAAAACTTCCCTTCAAAAACAGAAGTGATAAAAGAACAGCTTCACTTTCTAAACTGGTCTGATCACAACTCCTTACTTTTCATAGAAATATTACTATTCTGCTATCAATGTTTCATATGTTCCAAAATTGCAGATGAGGGTCCAAGTAGCTTTCTTGATGATCTTGGACAGTGATTTCTACTGCCAAAAATTCACACCATGCTGGACGTGGAGGAAATGCCAGAATAGGACTTTATTTTCAAATTTTCAGTACCTTCACTATTTGGCTTTCATCAACTTTCTTTTTATAACCTTTTCATTCCTTTGCCAAATCAAAACATTGCACTGTTTACAAGGACTTAAATATGAAAAATGAAAACAGGTTTTCTACTGAAAGCATTATTGAACCAGCTCAAATTGCTACAGCTTTGAAAAAGACTTGCTCATCTCATAAAATCTTGCTGAATTAGCATATTTAGAAATAACAGAATTTGTAGGCATTCTCTAATCAGCCCGTTCAGAAAAATTATTACACACCTCCAGAGCAGGTGGGAACTGAAGCCAGGCCTCCCAGCCCAGTGGCTGGGGCAATACCACTACACTACAACAGCCCCCTAAGATAATTTGCATAGCTTTGACAGAACATGTGTTCTTACTGAGATGAATGTAATTATTGTAGCATTTGATTTATTATATGCTTGCTGCTTATTTTCCTAATTAATTAGCTTAATGTAGAATGACAGATGTTGTCTTCCTTCAAGCATTAGTGCAATTAGCGAATGAAAACATAGTCAACAGACAAATCAACTTTTCATATATGCAAATCTCAAGTAAATTGTGGTATGGGAAAAAATAATTTGCGCTTGAAAGTACTTTTGTAGACATTGTTTGTAGTCCTGCACTTTTCAAACGCCTCATACAATTTGTGCCCATAATAAAATTTGACTAAAGCTATCAACCACATGAGAAGAAAGGTGAAAATACACATCCTCATGAAAAGTTACAGAACATCATAAAGTGTATTGTAATGTTATCGCGCTTCCTTGGTTTCAATCTTATTCATTCTTCTTCAATCGTTATTTTATTACGCTACTTGTGATATGGATTTGTTATGTTTTCTTTAGATATAATACAGAACTGATCATTGGCATCATGTTGCCAAAGGATGACTGTTCTCATTGATGAGTCTCAATCGCCTGAAACTCTCACAGGCTGTGACTGCTAAGCCTAACAGTAGTCGCATACTAGCAGTCTGTAAACTAGATAACAAAACAAAAAGTACTTTTTAAAAAGAAAGTTGAAGAACCAATGCCTCCAAAGAATCAGGCTTAATAGAAAATTAGGAATAAGTAAAACTCAGGTTAACACATTCAGGAATACCTCAAGTGAACTTGTACTCAAGGACTCAAGAAATATATTGTGTTGATATTCAAAAGCAGCAGCATCAACCTGGGAAAAATGCTACAGTCCATTACAAAGTATGTAATAGCAAAGCACTCAGAAAATAGTGACAGGATTGGACAGAGTCAGCAAAGTGGAAGTCCTGCTTGATAAATCAACTGGAATTTTCTTAAGATGTAACTTGTAGAGTAGATGATAAGGAGAAGTGGATGTGGTTTAATTGGATTTTCAAAAGACTTTCAAATAAGGACCCACATAAGAGAATAGCATGCAAAATTAAAGCACATGGGAATGGAGGTCATGTACCGAAATGGACTGAGAACGGGTTAGCCGACAGGAAACAAAGAATAGGAATAAATAGGTTTTGAGTGGCAGGCAGCGATTAGTGGGATATCGCAAGGATCAGTGCTTGGACTGCAGCTACTCAATGTATATTAATGATCTGGATGAGGCAACTACGTGTCATATTTCCACATTTGCAGATGACAAAGTTGATTGGGAGGCTGTATTGTCAGCAGGATGCAGAGAAGTTAAGTAAGTGGGCAAATGCATGGCAGATGCAGTATAACATGGATAAATGACAGGTTATCCACTTTAGCAGCATAAACAAGCAAACAGTTTATTATCAGAATGGGGATAGAGGCAAGTGTAATGAGATCTGGGTGTCTTCGTACACCATTCACAAAGTATGCATGCAGGTGCAGCAGGTGATGAAGAAGGCAAATGATATGTAGGCCCTGTTAGCGAGAAGCTTCAAGGCTAGGAGCAGGGATGTCTTGCTACAATGGTACAAGGTACTGGTGGAACCACAGCTGGAGTATTGTGTGTAGTTTTGATCTCCTTATTTGAGGAAGAATCTTCTATCTATTGAGAAAGAGCACAAAGAATGTTTACCAGACTGATCTGTTAGGACTACATTCATTGGAGTTTTGAAGAGTAAGGGGTGGGGGGCTGGAATTTCTGAGAAATCCAAAATTTCTAAAAGAATTAGACATGCTAGAAGCAAAGTTATTCTCAAAGACCAGATATCACAGTCTAGTGATAAGGGGTTGGGCCTTTTAGCATAATGATATGTTTCACCCCCAGAGAGTAGCGAGCCTGTGGAATTTTCTGCCACAGGAAACACTGAGGCCAGAACATTGAAACCTTTCAAGAAAGATGTTGATATAGCCCTTAGGATTAAACGGATCAAAAGGATATTGGAGAAAACAGGAATTGGGTACCGAGTTGGATGTTCGAGAGGTGACCTGATAGAAGTTTATAAAATAACAAGAGGTATACATAAAGTTGATGGTCGTTACCTTTTCCCCCAAGATGGGAATTTCAAGACTAGGCAGTACAGTTTTAAAGTGAGAGGAGAGGGATTTAAAAAAGACATGAGGCAAATCTTTACACAGAGGGTGGTTCATGTGTGGAATGAACTTCCTGAGGAAGCGGTGGATGCAGGTACAATTACAATGTTTAAAAGACATTTGGATAGATACATTAATAGGAAAGGTTTGGAAGGATATGGGCCAGGACCATGAGGTGGGACTAGTTTAGTTTGGGATTATGTTTGGCATGGACTGGTTGAATCGAAGGGTCTGCTACCATGCTGTATGACTATGAATGGCACTTGCTATTCAAGACATTTGAATGGTGAGATTGAATTTAACAACAAATTAATGCATCTCCAACTACAAAACGAATGATACACCTGTCCCCATCCTGAAGCTATGTAAACATATAACAGAGAGGAAAGGGCTGGAGTGTTTGGGGATTAAGGGGAAGGAAGACAAACCCTCAGAGTGTGGAGGGTAAAGCATCAGGGAGGAGACAGACAGAAAAAGTAGCACAGACAGAAAGTAGACTGTCAAGATCTTGGCCAGTAGGTAATTCAACTGTGGCGGCAGATGTGAATACATCAGAAGAACACACTGAAGATGAAGACCACACAGATTGCATTTAAGTTCCGCTCATTCTAGACCAAGACGTGTTGAGAAAAGGGCTTCATTGCTGGTTTTTGAAGCTCTCACTTCTAACTGCAGCCTACCCCGAGCCACAGTATCCCTGACTGCAACCACTAAACTTGAATCTGCAAAAAATCTGACAAATGTCTCCTATGTACAATGAGTTCATTGACCTGTCTCTGCAGAGCTAGTTACTTGGCCATGCACAATGCCCTTCCCTTTAAATGGAAATAGGCAATTTCATGCGGATGCTCCATTTTTACCAAACAAATTCTGACCACTTTCCTGCCCTCCACCCCAAGCCAAGCTCTTTCTGTTGTCTGGCAATGAAGTTTCAATTCCCATAACAAATGCTGCACACTTAAATATCCAACCTTTCTGCACAGGAGAAGGACATCAACTTTTTTCTCTCAGCCAGCTGTTCAGTAAATTTCAGAAAGGTAAAGCTTAGCACAAGAGTAAACATCTTTTAGCAAACATGACTCCAAGTCAATAAAGGGAAAATAATTTAAAATACCATACCAAGATAACTAGTAACTCCTCTTTGTCTTTTTCAGTTGAGAAGTTCAAGAGACAGGATGGGCCCAAGTCCTGATCACCACTGAAGGGGTCGGGAACCAGGACGAGCTGTGGAATCTGATCCTTCTGTTTTACCTCTGGTGACAGAATCTCTGAGCTACCCTTGATGGAATTCACACAAAAATCGGGGTCAGAAACAGGTCACATTTCTGTCTGGTGTTTCCTTCTGTTCCAACTGATTATGGGGTTTTTGGGGATGACTGAGGAGGAAGGGGTGTTTGGATATGTGCCTGACGAAGTCAGTCATTCATCCACCCAAATCACTCAAGCATATACTCAGCCATCCTTCCATACTATCTAGTTGCTAAATACAACCTATTTTCTCACTCACCGTCACCCAATTCCCACATCATCCAAGCTTCACCCTCCAATTCATTCACCTTCACCCAAATCTCACCCTAGCGGCTTGACTCTTATTGTCTTCTCCGTCTGCAATGGCCTGCTTCTTATTACCCTCCTTTCAAGGTTATGTTGCCTGTAGCCCTCCAAGTTCTGTCCTGTAAAATCACAGCTCCTTAGTGAAACCATTCAAGTTGAGCAGCTTGCTGCTTCTTCAATTACAGACGGTTTCCTTCAGGCATTTGCTGCTGACGGGTTTGTTGGGCAATACTGTGACCCACAGGTTGCCTGTTAGAGAAATATTCTTTCTGAAGTCTTGTGCGTAGCAAGCAGGAACAAAAAAGAATTTACTCTAAAGTAGTTTGAGTTAGCCTTTGGAAGGTGACAAGGAAGGTTGCAAAAGTATGACGTTTTGGTATTGTTGGACCGATGTTTTAATTCTTCCAGGGTTTGGTGTCAAATGAGCAATTGTATGACATAAGACCTAGAAGGAATCAAGGGGCGATGCAGAAAGTAAGAAATTAAGACTTGTGTTCCTGTACTTACTATGCATCTTTAAGCTTCCTACCATCTATTTCACATAAATGAAAGCAGTTTTCATCTCCTGGCAACAACTATTCATGTAAAGATGCATGTAGTGTATTGCAGCTTTTTTACCACCTCTTTCAATGAAATAGTACAGTAGTTAATTTAGATTGCCTGTAGAAGTTCTGATAAACAAGTGATAGAATGCAACATTATTTTAATACAGCCTTGATGCTCCAAAGGTTTACAAATGTGGGGTGTAAAAAGAGTGAAGAATTCAGAACATAACTGTACTGTGAAATAAATTTGCAAAGTTTGTATTAAATCAATTTCATGAAATTCTACACTACATGACTACAAATCCCACTGAAAACCTTGGCAGGGACTTCTATGTTAAGCAAAATGATCAGTTTTCTAACATTGTCTTTGTAGACAATTTTTCTCCCCAAAAAGCCAATTAGTGCTGGTTAGGAGGAATATCAGGAACTAGAAATGTATTCATTTATCACAAAACAGCTTTCTTGACATTAAGAGATAACAAGGTGTAGAGCTGGATGAACACAGCAGGCCAAGCAGCATCAGAGGAGCAGGAAGGCTGACGTTTCGGGCCTAGACCCTTTTCTTGACATTAAATTCTAATTGCAAGCAATGTTAAAATGGGGTCTACAACCAATAATATATTTCTACCTAATTAACAGTTGCATTTTTAATTCCCTGAACACAGATATTACACTGAGAATGCACTAATTATTTCAGCAAAGGACCATTCAGAGACATAAAAATGAATGCATGCGGAAGAACGTAATATTTCTGCTAACATGCGATTAAAATGAATCAAAGTTACTCATTAACCAATCCTTCATTTACTTCCACTCATCTTTGCATGCAAATACAAAGTCTCATTAGAAACACATTATAAATTTCATTACCACAAAAGAATAACTTCAAAAGAAAAAAAAATGGATTTTCATGTTAATGCAACCTCAAGGCCTCTGTTTTACATTCTTTGTATTTAGTATAACAGGATAATTCTTTTTGTGTTTTTTGTGGGACAAAGATAGTCTACCAAAAGAAAACCACATCACTACATAAACAGATACCCAATAATTAAGCTCTCTCTTCTCAAGAATCAAAAATTCTGAACATATGCATAGTTGACAGAACAGTACAGTAGTTCATAACATGTGGTTTACATCTAAATTTTCTTCTTTCCCAGCTAACATTCTCCACTTCTCCTCTGAAGGTCCAATTTGATGGGTTATGATTCCATGAACGCTGGTCATGTTTTGGGAGATTTTATAAGTAACTACTGTTACAAACTCGGTTGGAGGAACCAAAGGCCAAAAATAAAAATAAAAAAAACGACCTCCACATGAAGAAATTTGCAACTCTTACTTTAACATGAATCAAAATATATGCAAATTGAGTATAAACCAACAGGCAAATTATTCAGGCAAATCAAATAGAAAGATAAATTTTAAAAAAAATACAGAGAGTCAGAGTTATACAAGACAGAAGGAAGCCCTTTGGATCATCAGGTCTGCACCACTCATCAAGCACCTATCTATGCTACTTCCATTTTCTAGCACTTGGCCTGTAGATTTGCATGCTATGGCACTTCAAGTGGTCAACTTAAATGATGTGTTGGTTCTAGCCTCTACCCTTTCAGCAGTGAGTTCCAGATACCCGCCATGCACCAGGTGAAAAATGTTTTCCTCAAATTCTCTCTAAACCTCTTGCTTTTTACTATGTCTGATTTTACTAATCTATGACCCCAGTTATTGATTTCTCTATCAAGGGTTTATTTCTACCTACCAATTTATGCCTGTCAAAATTTTGTATACTTCAATCATGCTGCCCTTGCCAGTGACACTCTCACCCGGTGAGTGAATTAAAAACAAACTCAGGTCCACTCTCAGCCCCTCTGCTCTAAGGAAAGTGATCGAAGACTATATAGTTTCTCTTCATAGCTAAAATGTTCTAGCCCAAGCAATGTCCTAGTGAATCTCCTCTGTACTCTCTCAAGTGAAACCATATCTTTTCCATATCAGCAGAATTTCAAGAGCAGGCCATCACCTAATATAATTCTTACATAACCTCCCTGCTCCTATATTCAGCGCCTCAACCGATACAGACAATTAGCCCATAAGGCTTCTTAACCACTTTATCCATCAGGGAGGTGATGGCCTAGCGGTATTATCGCTAGACTGTTTATCCAGAGACCCAGATAACATTCTGGGGACCTGGGTTCGAATCTCACCATCTGCCACGGCAGAATTTGAATTCAATAAAATATCTGGAATTAAGAATCTAATGATGACCATAAATCCATTGTCAGAAAAACCCATCTGGTTCATTAACATCCTTTCAGGAAGGAAATGTTTGGCCTACTCCAGACCCACTGAACTGTCCCTGGGCAATAAATGTTGCCTAGCCAGCAACACCCTCATCCTATTCATGAATAAAAGGAAAAAAAAACAAAAAAAAAATCAGTCCTGATGCCAGGATATTTGGACATGGAGACCAAAGTCCCTCTGATCATCTACTCTCTTGCTTTGTTAGTCCTCCCAAGATGTATCACTTCACATAACTACAATAATTTCCCTTCAGCACGCATGGAATTAACACAGCTATACGGCTCCACAATATTCTATTTTTGGATTATATAGGGGAAGTCAGAAATCTATCTGACACCTCAGATTCACAAGTAAGACGATCATCATTAAGGCACATTTCCATTATGCCTCTCTCTCTTGATTAACACCAGACTTAACTGTGCAACTTTGGTTTATTCTTTCACTGGGTTTGGGCAAGGTCAACATTTATCACCCGTTCCTAGTAGCCTTGAACTGAAATGGCTGGAAAGGCCATTTCAGAGGCAATTGAGAGTCAACCACCTTGCAGCTGATCTGGATCATACCATCATGATCCTAGTAAATGTTGCCAATGGACCATCAAATCACCTTTAAATTTAAGGTGGTGGTTTTTCACTGAAACATAAGCAGAGAATGCTGATGATCTGGCTTTAAATAATAAAACAGAAGTTTATTATGCAAAAGAAAAATAAATTAGAATAAGCCAATGTAACTACATATAGCACAACCTGAAAAACTTTAAAGTATGGCAGAAAAAAAATCCCATCACCCCAAAATCATTTTACAGTCATCAAATGCAAGAGACATTCCTTTTCTGTCACATACTAATTGTTTCTTTCACTCTCTGGTTTAAAAGTTTGATTGCTTTGCTCTTGATTGCTCACATAACTGAGCTTAAACTTTTTGCTTCAAATAACTCCAGGGATCTAACCAGACTTTTACAGACTGGAATTTTTAAACGAAAACCTATACATTAAAGTAACCTATTTCCTCACTGCTCTGAACTACATCCTTTGTCCAGGGGAAGCTGTTCTTGCATCTAACTCCCAGCTGGTTTCTCTGCAAACTAATGCCAAAACCTTTCCAATCTATGGATTTTCCCAAACAAAATTCACTTTCTGATTCTTTTCAGGCAAAAGCAAGCTAATGCTTTTCAAAGTTTGCACTCTCCAATTGTAAAACTCTCAATAGAAAAGCTCATGGTATCACTCTGGGAGGGCTCCAAGGCAATTGTTCTTTGGGACATACCGAATTAAAATCATACCACCAGAATGTTGAAAAAAGTTATATATCTCACACACACACACAGACACACACAGACACACACACCTACTTATAATCCAAATGCAAAAATAAATGACATTAAATGTATATAAAATTACACACAATACATCACAATATGTAGGCCAAAGTAGGTAAGAATAACATTTCATTCCCTGAGGCTTTTAGGTGAACTAGATTGATTTTTATAATAACAGCAGTCACAATCACTATTATTGAGGCTTTCTTCCAATTTGAGATTTATTAATTGATTTTCATTCCAAAGATTGCCATGTGGGATTTGAGCCCCTGACTCTGGATGACTAGACACTATTTATATTACATTTTATTAACACACCATTGCTGGGTTCTCAAAAAATCGGAAGCAGTGATTACGTTTTGAAATTGTTAAATTCATGTCAGCCTTCCAGAATCACTTTTCAACTAAACAACCAATAGTACCCCAGTTTACAGTATGGACACTTCTGGGAAAACATCCAGCTTTTTAGCACCTCTGAGCTATTCACGTACCTTTTCAGTTATTAGACATTCTCAGCTCACAGTGTACCTCAGAATACTTCTGACACCTTTTCTTTTGCCAAAAAGCAAAAAAACTCACCTCTTCCTGAGTAGTTTCCTGTTTCTCCTCAAGAACTGTGTTCCTCTTTCTGCCAGTCTACTTTTTCTTCTTGTGTCTTGTGCCATGACGAGAGCAATGAACTCTTTCCCAGTTTATCAGTGTGGAGCTCTCTGTGACTGCCAGCCATGTGGCTTCTTTCTTAACTTCTTTCCTATTTCTACAGCTTCCAGGTCAAGGACACCAGGTTTCAAAGACCAGCATTTCTTACTTCACGAGAAAATGATACTAGATCTCATTATAATTGATGTAAACTCTCAAAACTCCTTTTCTATCACTCTTAAAAAAATAAAAAAATCCATGTCTTTGAAATCAAAAATTTTGTTTACTATATTGTTTCTAATGGAATGTCATTATGCTACTTGTTACTCAAGAGTCAACTGAAGAGGAGACAAACCTGCCTTCACTTAACATTTACTTCAATTGAGGATTACTGGGTAATGCTGAAGAACCTTGCAATACTTCTCCCTTTCCTAAACTAGGGATATTAAAATCAGTGCTGCAGAAGAACTACCACATCTTCAGCCAAGATTTAACTCACCATGGTATGTTAAGCAACCAAAACACAAATAAAAAAAGTCAGTGACTAATCACCAAGTATGATATCAACATATTACACTTTACAACTGTTCAACTCAACAGCATTTATATTGAATATTAAAAGGGTATATCTTGGCAGCATTAATAATGTTGTATGGTGAATGCCTGTATTTCTGCATACTTGTTGCAACATTGCAGTGAACAGGCAACAAGCTAACTGATGCATGCTAACTCTACTCACGATTTATACATGTATATTTTTTAAGCATGGTTTTCTTTCTAACAAATAAAACAAACATACTAATGTTCCAGCATATGCAACTTCTATGGCCCAACTGAATCTTGATCCAGCCGATCTAAACCTAACATTTCATCCAACTCAGTATCTCTACCCTACTCAACTCCGTTAACGGCCCCAGCTCCTCAACAGCAACGTGACATATTGTCTTTCAATTCAACTTTGCAGTGAAATGGCCAAATCTCTCAATTTTCACCCTCTACACCAGCCTTCACTTCCTGTTTGACCACTTAAAGCACCAGAGAATGTGATATGATTTTTTTTTTTGTTGTGGATTTCTGTCTATTTGATAATTACAAAGTGAGAAAAAGACATGGCAGATCATAGAACACAGAACAATACAGCGCAGAACAGGCCCTTTGGCCCTCGATGTTGCGCCGCCCTGTGAACTAATCTAAGCCCATCCCCCCACACTATCCCATCATCATCCATCACACACTTAGAGATCATGCAAGCCCAATTCTACATCAAACAGCCAAGATAATAATCATGCTATGTTGAAAAAATAATTAAGCACATGGGATGGGCTTACTTTTAAGTGCGTACAGATATCTTTGTTTCTGAGCAAGAGATTCTGGGCAGGTATGAAAATTTTGACTGAAGATGCTCAGCACCAAAGGGACAACAGGAAATCGTTGAGTAATGATAAACACAACACAGTAATGATAGATCAAGACTGTAGCCAGAATCTAGGCTCATCATATTTCTTGCTAGATTCTGGTAATGTCTGTGCAGTGGCAGTGGGAGAGAAAAAGGAAGAGAGATAGCCAGCAACATCTCCAAGAAACAGAAGGGTACAAGGGAGAGACGAAATGAGCTATTATAGAAGATTAATTTTATACATGGTGAAAATTGTAATGTAGATTCTAGTGTTTCCTACAAATAGTTACAGGGTAGTCTATCAATTTTATGTAACCTTTTTGGAAAAAAAATGCCCCAAGTATTACAGCTATGTGTTAATATTGAAAATGCATTGTAATGACTGACATCTCCAAGCCTTGTTAAACATTTCTATTGAATTCTACAGCATTGAAACTTTTCCCATGAAATATTGTCATTACAATTGATACATTAATTTTGTTTTTTGTTAACTGGCAGAATTCAGCAATCTTACCTGCAGTGAAGTCTTTATTCAGGTCAATAAAAGCATGAGAATGAGGCATATACATTTGAATGTCGGAATCCAATGCAGAATACCATGTTTGATTTCTGGAAAAAAATGTTTTCAAAGTTATGACATGGCATCACCTTACGTTGGGATGTGTGAGAATCAGCAGTGAGAAAATGGAATAGAAGAGACCAGTAACATGAATAACAGCTTCAGTCTTCAGTTTTAAGTCCACGAGTAAGACGGAAAATATTTATGGACTGTTCCAAGAATGCAGAATCGACAATTCACAGTTTATTCATTTTGAAAGCATCCAAGGGACAACGGGAATCAATTGTTATGTTTCATCTGATAGGCACAGCACAGCAATGTTAAACTGTAGGCAGAATCTAGGCTCATCTCATTCTTTGCCACATTCTGGTAATGTCTGTGCAGTGCAGCAGGACAGGGAAAAGAAGAGAGGCAGCCAATGTCTTCCTGCCAGGTGCAACCCACATGAAGTGGAGGCAACTGAACAGCCAACCATTTCCCAGGATCCTGGCCCACAGGTCATACCTGGATATTGTTATGATCCCAGCTAATGTTTTCACTGTGCAAGTCAGGCCCGAGATATAAATCTGGCTTGATGGATCACAGTTTTCTTTGTTTTGGTATTAATAATGTACTCTGAGACAGAAGCATTTATTGTTGTAGATTGTGTTATAACAATCAAACAGAAGTCTATCAAGCAAAACAAATGGGGACAAAATAGAATAAACCATTTTACTTATAAACACATTCAAAAGAGCAATATATAGTAAAAGTATACTCCTATTAAACTCAAAACACTCTTTAGTAAAATTTTCAAAAAGAATAAACAACATCCCTTGTACACATACCGACAGCAATTCTTGTACAGTACTCACATCAGAATCCCTTTCTCTTACACCTCAATAGGTTTAAGGGAATTGAGACTTGAACTCCCAGACTGGCATATGATAGCTCCAGGATTAAGCTGAATCTAAACAAACTCAACTTACCCACAGTCATATTCAGTTTTGTATTAAAGGTATCTCTTAAAATTCTTTTAAGGTAACTTTCAGGAATATGAAACCAATTTTTTCCTGAAGCATCGATTGACCAATGTTACAGCTGGAATTAGGTTCTTTATAGCCTTCCTTGACAAAGTACCACAATTTAACTAAAAAGAACTATGACAATTGTGCGATAACAAGGTGTAGAGCTGGATGAACACAGCAGGTCAAGCAGCAGAGGAGCAGGAAGGCTGATGTTTCAGGCCTAGACCCTTCTTCAGAAATGGGGGAGGGGAAGGGGGTTCTGAAATAAATAGGGAGAGAGGGGGAGGTGAATAGAAGATGGATAGAGGATAGGTGGAGAGGAGACAGACAAAGAGGCGGGGATGGAGCCAGTAAAGGTGAGTGTAGGTGGGGAGGTAGGGAGGAGATAGGTCAGTCCAGGGAGGACAGACAGGTCAAGGGGGCGGGATGAGGTTAGTAGGTAGGAGATGGGGGTGGGGCTTGAGGTGGGAGGAGGGGATAGGTGAGAGGAAGGGCAGGTTAGGGAGGTGGGGACAAGCTGGGCTGGTTTTGGGATATGGTCAGAGAGGGGAGATTTGAAGCTTGTGAAGTCCACATTGGTACTACTGGGCTGCAGGGTTCCCAAGTGGAATATGAGGTGTTGTACCTGCAACCTTCGGGTGGCATCATCGTGGCACTGGAGGAGGCCCAGGATGCCGTCTGAGGAGTGGGAGGGGGAGTTGAAATGGTTCGCGACTGGGAGGTGCAGTTGTTCAGTGCGAACTGAGCATAGGTGTTCCCCTCCACTTGGTTTCCCTGATGTAGACAAGGCCACAACAGGAACAGTGAATACAGTATGCTGCATTAGCAGGTGTGCAGGTGAACATCTGCTTGACGTGGAAAGTCTTCTTGGGGCCTGGGATGGGGGTTGGGGGGGGATCAGAGGGGAGGTGGTATAGGGGCAGGTGTAGCACTTCCTGTGGTTGCAGGGAAAAGTGCCGGGTGTGGTGGGGCTGGAGGGGAGTGTGGAGCGGACAGGGGAGTCCCGGAGAGAGTGGTCCCTCTGGAAGGCAGATAAGGGTGGGGAGGGAAAAATGTCTTTGGTGGTGGGGTCGGATTGCAGATGGCAGAGGTGTCGGAGGATGATCCATTGGATCTGGAGGTTGATGGGGTGGTACGTGAGGACGAGGGGGGATTCTGTTTTGGTTGTTATTGCCGGGAGGGGGTGAGAGGGACGAGTTGCAGGAAATGCGGGAGACCCGGTCAAGGGCGTTCTCGACCACTGAGTGGTTGGGGGGGGGGGCATTGGCGGGTGGTGGAGTTGGGTTCCTTGAAAAACATGGACATCTGAGATGTTTGGGAGTGGAATGCCTCATCCCGGGAGCAGATGTGGCGGAGGGGAAGGAATTGGGAATTGGGGATGGCATTTTTGCAGGAAGGTGGGTGGGAGGTGGTGTATTCTAGGTAGCTGTGGGAGTCGGTCGGCTTGAAATGAATATCGGTTTCTAGGTGGTTGCCAGAGATGGAAACAGAGAGGTCCAGGAAGGAGATACAGGTATCAGAGATGGTCCAGGTGAACTTCAGGTTGGGGTGGAAGGTGTTGGTGAAGTGGATGAACTGTTCGAGCTCCTCGTGGGAGCATGAGGCGGCGCCAATACAGTCATCAATGTAATGGAGGAAGAGGTGGGGTTTAGGGCCAGTGTAGTTACGGAAGAGGGATTGTTCCACGTAACCTACAAAGAGGCAGGCATAGTTTGGGCCCACATGGGTACCCATGGCCACCCCCTTTGTCTGTAGGAAGTGGGAGGAATTGAAAGAGAAGTTGTTGAGGGTGAGGACGAGTTCGGCTAAGCGGATGAGGGTGTCAGTGGAGGGGGGACTGGTTGGGCCTGCGGGACAGGAAAAAGCAGAGGGCCTTTAGGCCATCTGCATGGGGAATGCAGGTATATAGGGACTGGACATACATGGTAAAGATGAGGTGTTGGGGACCAGGGAATTGGAAGTTTTGGAGAAGATGGAGGGTGTGGGTGGTGTCACGGACGTAGGTAGGAAGTTCCTGGACCAAGGGGGAGAAAATGGAGTCGAGATAGGTGGAGATAAGTTCAGTGGGGCAGGAGCAGGCGGAGACAATGGGTCGACTAGGGCAGTCAGATCTGTGGATTTTGGGAAGGAGATAGAAGCGGGCGGTGCGGGGTTGGCGAGTGATGAGGTTGAAGGCTGTGGAAGGGAGGTCACCTGAGGTGAAGAAGTTGTGGATGCTTTGGGAGATGATGGTTTGGTGGTCGGAGGTGGGGTCATGATCAAGGGGGCAGTAGGAGGTGGTGTCGGAGAGTTGGCACCTGGCCTCTGCGATGTAGAGGTCAGTGCGCCATACTACAACTGCGCCTCTCTTGTCCCTGGGTTTTGTGGTGAGGTTGGGATTGGAGCGGAGGGAGCGGAGGGCTGCACATTTTGTGGGGGAAGAGGTTAGAGTGGGTGAGAGGGGTGGAGAGGTTGAGGCGATTGATGTCTCAACAGCAGTTGGAGATGAAGAGGTCGAGGGAGGGGAGGAGGCCTTGGGGTGGTGTCCAGGAGGATGGGGTGTTGGAGGCGGGAGAAGGGGTCAGTAGGGGGAGGGTTAGGCTCACGATTAAAGTGGTCAACGCGGAGGCAGAGGCGGTGGAAAAACTGTTCAATGTCCAAGCGTGAGCGGTATTCGTTGATGTGTGGGTGGAGGAGGACAAAGGTGAGCCTTTACTGAGGACTGACCGTTTGTCCTCAGTAAGGGGGAGGGTCTCGGGGGATGGTGAGGACTCAGCAGGGCTGGGTGCTACTGTCTCCTCTAGAGCTGCTGGCTGTGGAGATGGTGGGCGGAGCGATGTCAGTGATGGGTGGAGTTGCGTCAGCGGCAGGTACGTCCTCAGTGTCTGTGGTGTAGGCCTCGGAAATGGAGGCGGTGGCATCAACAGCGGTGTCGATGGCGTTCTTGTTCCACAAGCCATAGGAAAAACGTATATTTCATTTCATCGGCAGCCCCTTGCAGACTAGGATGACTCTCTTTCACCCTCGGGGTGAGTCTGCAGGTGGCTGTACAGTCTAATGTGGCTTCCGCAGGCTTGCCACACTTGGAGCAAAATGTGGTCATGGGGAAGGGGGTGTGGGGCATAGGTGTGGCAGCGCACTCCTCACACCGTTTTCACCTGGCTTCTGCATTTTCCTGATGCCAAGTCTCAAGGTGCTTCACCTACACTTAGGAGGTCTTGGGCCAGTGATTCCCAGGTGTCTGTGGGAATGCCGCACTTTGCCAGTGAGACCTGAGGGATCCCTGGAGCACTTCCTCTATCCACCTGAAGCTCACCTGCCCTTTTGGAGCTTGGATTTGAGCACCTGCTTGGGGAGTTGCGTATCAGACATGTGGATAACATGCCCAGCCCGTTACAGCCAAATCAAGGGTTATCAGTGCCTTGATGCTGGTAGTGTTGGCCTAGTCAAGGATGGTGGTGCACTGTCTTCCCAGCGGATTCACAGGATCTTGTGTAGTCAGCAGTACTGCTGCAATGCCTTAAGGTGTTTGCTGTAGATAGTCCATATTTCAGAGCCATAGAGGAGGGCAGGAACCACCACTGCTCTGTATATCATGAGCTTAGAGTTGGATCTGATGTTGTCCTCTAACACCCTTTTGCTCAGGCAGCTGAAGGCTGTGCTAGCACAGATGGTGCTGGATCTTTTTATCAATATCTGCTTTGAACGACATGACACTCCGAAGTATCGGAAATGGCCAACGTACTCCAAGACCTCCCCATGGATCTTGGCAATCGGGGGCTCGATCCACAATGCTGGGCCAGGTTGGTGGAAGACCTTCATCTTGCAAATGTTCAGGGTGAGATCCATGCTGTCATATGTCTCCATAAAAAGGTGCTGACGACGGTTTGGAGGTTGTCCTCCGAGTTTGCACATATACAAACATCATCCACATACTGCAGCTCGATGACACTGGTTGGGGTGACTATGGTTTTGGCTTGAAGGCGGTGGAGGTTGAATAATTTCCTGCTGGTTCTGTAAGTTAGCTCCACTCCAGGGGGGAGCTTGTTGATAATGGGGTGAAACATTGCAGCGAGGTAAATTGAGAACAGTGTTGAGGCAATGACTCAGCACCGCTTGACACTGGTCCAAACAGGAAATGGGTCAGTGGCGGAGCCATTTGTCATTACCACGACCTTCATGTCATCATTGAGCAGGCAAAGGATGGTGACAAACTTCGTGATGCAGCCAAAGTGAAGAAGGATGCTCCATAATGCTTCCCAGCTGACAGTGTCAAAGGCCTTTCTAAGACTGAAGTAGGCCATGTACAGGGGTAGGTTCTTTTCTCTGCATTTCTCATGCAGCTGTTGTGCAGTAAAAATCACGTCCGTTATGTTCCTCCGTGGCTGGAGCCACACTGCGATTCCAGGAGTTCCTCAGCCACAGGGAGGAGACAGTTGAGGGCGGCCTTGGCGATTACTTTTCCCAATGATCGCCAGCAGGGAGATTCCCCTGTAGTTACCAGTCAGACTTGTTCCTTTCTTTTTGGAAAGTGCTTACCTGCTGTCGTGGACCCTCTGGGAGTGGATCCAGTGGGGAGGTGAGTGGGCTGCCTAGTATCTATACCAGACTACATTTCAGCCATGGTCTCCAGGATGCCCATGGGTCTGCTACCTGTTTCTGAGCGGAATTTATATAGAGGGTCTGCAGCACCTTCCTGCTGGCTGCCACTGCCTCCAGAGTATGCTTGGGCCACTGCTTGGTGAAGCTGTTCCTCTTGGCCTTCCTCACCCAGGCTGGCCAGATGCTGGTGCATCACTGGCATTTCCTCCTCTATGATGGTGGTCAACATGCCAGGGTTCTTCTGGAGGAATGTAATTGCTGAGATTTGTTCAGGTTGGGGGTTGGAGAGTGTTGACGCTTTTGTCCAGGTAGAGGTTGGCTGTCCTCCCTGCATTGTTTTGCCACTGTTGGGGGTTGGGGTTTTCGTAGGGGAGAAACAGGCTGATGAGATTAGTCGTGGTCAGTGCTCCGTGAAGCACAGGAGAGCAAGGGTACACCAAGCTCAGTTGTGGCTGGTGCACTGTGGACCCAGGTGCTGCTGTTGATGGGGGCTTTCCACTGAAGGCCTTGGGCAGTGGAGCAGCGCAGAGAGGGGTTGCAAGTTGGAAGACTGGGAGTGACCTCAAGTCTGAAAGGAGGAGAGGTCGTGCCAATAGGGCATCAATTAGTTCAGGTAAGGTACAGTACTATAGCAGACAAAGTTAAAACAAATCTTGTGACAGCCATCTACATTTCTAGTCCCAATAGCCTAGCAACACAAAAGGGAAACTACTTTGAAAGGAGCACCATTAAATGCAGCCTTCTTGTACATTGCAAATATCCAAATTTAATTCATCGTTAGTATCAGCAGAGTAATGATACTGAACACAAATATATGTTCGAACTTATGTCCATGACATGTCTAATATTAACACAAATCTTTACATTATAAAGTAAGCTCAAAGTCATTATACATAATTACAATTAGTGTTGCTTACTGTTTGTGAAATAAAGCAATTATTTAATAGGTCACTTCATCGCACCATGAATTTATCAGTTGGTACTTTAGCAAGATTGTTAGTGTGACTAACATGATATAATGCATTGCAAAGTGCAAGGCATTTCATTGGCAGAAAGAATCAAAACACTATCATTAGACTAGATATGGAATAGAAAAGATATACTTGATTCTAAGTGACTCACAAACATGCATTATAGAGCCAGACAATATCTACGACACCTATAGCACATGGACTGCAGCAGTTCAAGAAGGCAGCTCATCACCACCTTCTCAAAGCAGACAAGTGACGGGCAATAAATGGTGGTGAGCCAGGGGTACCCACATTGGATGAATAATGAAAAAAAATTAAAATCTGCAGTAATTACTGTTAACATGAAATAAGAAAGGAAATGAATGTTATCTAATGTTCAGTTTCTCAAGACAGATTGAGATCTTACTTCAACCTTATTTCAGGACAGCTTAAATACATTGTGAAAACAGGTGTTTCAAACTGTTCTAAATGCTAATTAAAAAGGTAAACAGGAGCAATGTGTATTCTGTTGTTCTATGGAAACCAAGTTTAGTGGTGACGTTAATATTAAACAAGAAAAAAGCTTTTAACAATAATTATATAGAATTAAAACAAATCCTACAGCAAGTTGACTTAAAACAGCGTTTCAATTAATTTCTTTGATGGTACTTCCCTTTTGATTCTGAAGTAGAAATTCAGTAGGGTGAAAAAGTATAGGCTGTATCATCCACAAAGTGGCATTCATTGGCATCAATTGCTGTGTCACTTGGGCCTCTCTGCCCAATGCTCTACATTTCTAGTGGGTTTGCCATGTCTATTTTCTCCAGAAATTAAGAGTACAACATTCCGTGGGAACGAGTGTATCTCTCGGTTGGTGTGTTGCCTCCCAGGTGCCAGGGTCCGTGATGTCTCGGATCGTGTTTTCTGGATCCCTAAGGGGGAGGGGGCAGCAGCCCCAAGTCGTGGTCCACACAGGCACCAACGACATAGGTAGGAAAAGGGATGGGGATGTAAGGCAGAAATTCAAGGAGCTAGGGTGGAAGCTTCGAGCTAGAACAAACAGGGTTGTTATCTCTGGTTTGTTACCCGTGCCACATGCTAGCGAGGCAAGGAATAGGGAGAGAGAGCAGATGAACACGTGGCTACACGGATGGTGCAGGAGGGAGGGTTTCAGATACCTGGAAAATTGGGGCTCATTCTGGGGTAGGTGGGACCTCTACAAACAGGATGGTCTGCACCTGAACCAGAGGGGTACCAATATCGTGGGCGGGAAATTTGCTAATGCTCTTCGGGAGGGTTTAAACTAATGCAGCAGGGGGATGGGAACCTGAATTGTAGCTCCAGTGTACAGGAGGTTGACAGTAGTAAGATCATGAATAAGGCTTCAAGGTCGCAGGAGTGTACCGGCCGGCAGGAAGGTGGTTTGAAGAATGTCTACTTCAACGACAGGAGCATCCGGAATAAGGTGGGTGAACTTGCAGCATGGGTTGGTACCTGGGATTTTGATGTTGTGGCCATTTCGGAGACTGGATAGAGCAGGGACAGGAATGGTTGTTGCAGGTTCCAGGGTTTAGATGTTTCAGTAAGATCAGGGAAGGTGGTAAAAGAGGGGGAAGGTGTGGCATTGTTAGTGAAGGACAGTAATACGGTGGCAGCAAGGACGTTTGATGAGGACTCGTCTACTGAGGTAGTATGGGCTGAGGTTAGAAACAGGAAAGGAGAGGTCACCCTGTTGGGAGTTTTCTACAGGTCTCCGAAAAGTTCCAGAGATGTAGAGGAAAGGATTGCAAAGATGATTCTGGATAGGAGCGAAAGTAACAGGGTAGTTGTTATGGGGGATTTTAACTTTCCAAATATTGAATGGAAATGCTATAGCTCGAGTACTTTAGATGGGTCAGTTTTTGCCCAATGTGCGCAGGAGGGTTTCCTCACACAGTATGTGGATAGGCCAACAAGAGGCAAGGCCACATTGCATTTGGTACTGGGTAAAGAACCAGGCCAGGTGTTAGATTTAGAGGTAGGTGAGCACTTTGGTGATGGTAACCACAATTTGTTCACATTTACTTTAGCAATGGAAAGGGATAGGTATATACCGCAGGGCAAGAGTTATAGCTGGGGGAAAGGCAATTATGAGGCGATTAGGCAAGACTTAGGATGCATAGGATGGGGAAGGAAACTGCAGGGGCTGGGCACAATTGAAATGTGGAGCTTGTTCAAGGAACAGCTATTGCGTGTCCTTGATAAGTATGTACCTATCAGGTAGGGAGGAAGTGGTCGAGCGAGGGAACCGTGGTTTACTAAAGAAGTTGAATCTCTTGTCAAGAGGAAGAAGGAGCTTATGTAAAGATGAGGGGTGAAGGCTCAGTTAGGGTGCTTGAGAGTTACAAGTTAGCCAGGAAGGACCTAAAGAGAGCGCTAAGAGGAGCCAGGAGGGGACATGGGAAGTCTTTGGCAGATAGGATCAAGCAAAACCCTAAAGCTTTCTATAGGTATGTCAGGAATAAAAGAATGACTAGACTAAGATTAGGGCCAATCAAGGACAGCAGTGGGAAGTCGTGCGCGGAGACATAGGAGAGGCGCTAAATGAATATTTTTCGTCAGTATTCACAAGGGAAAAAGACAATGTTGTCATGGAGAATACTGAGATACAGGCTTTTAGACTAGACAGGATTGAGGTTCATAAGGAGGTGGTGTTAGCAATTCTGGAAAGTGTGAAAATCAACACGTCCCCTGGGCCGGATGGGATTTATCCTAGGATTCTCTGGGAAGCTAGGGAGGAGATTGCAGAGCCTTCAGCTTTGATCTTTATGTCGTCATTGTCTACAGGAATAGTGCCAGAAGTCTGCAGGATAGCAAATGTTGTCCCCTTGTTCAAGAAGGGGAGTAGAGACAACCCTGGGAATTATCGACCAGCAAGCCTTACTTCGGTTGTGGGTAAAGTGTTGGAAAGGATTATCAGAGATAGGATTTATAATCATCTAGAAAGGAATAATTTGATTAGGGATAGTCAACACGATTTTGTGAAGGGTAGGTCGTGCCTCACAAACCTTATTGAGTTCTTTGAGAAGGTGACCAAACAGTTGGATGAGGGTAAAGCGGTTGATGTGGTGTATATGGATTTCAGTAAAGCGTTTGATAAGGTTCCCCATGGTAGGCTATTGCAGAAAATACAGAGGCATGGGATTGAGGGTGATTTAGTGGTTTGGATCAGAAATTGGCTAGCTGGAAGAAGACAGAGGGTGGTGGTCGATGGGAAATATTCATCCTGGAGTTCAGTTACTAGTGGTGTACTGCAAGGATCTGTTCTGGGGCCACTGCTGTTTGTCATTTTTATAAATGACCTGGATGAGGGTAGAAAAGGATGGCTTAGTAAATTTGCAGATGACACTAAAGTCGGTGGAGTTGTGGATAGTGCGGAAGAACGTTGTAGGTTACAGAGGGACATAGATAAGCTGAAGAGCTGGGCTGAGGGGTGGCAAATGGAGTTTAATGCGGAAAAGTGTGAGGTGATTCACTTTGGAAGGAATAACAGGAGTACACAGTACTGGGCTACCGGTAAGATTCTTGGTAGTGTGGACGTGCAGAGAGATCTCGGTGTCCATGTGCATAGATCCCTGAAAGTTGCCACCCAGGTTGAAAGGGTTGTTAAGAATGCGTACGGTGTGTTAGGTTTTATTGGTAGAGGGATTGAGTTTCGGAGCCATGATGTCATGTTGCAGCTGTACAAAACTCTGGTGTGGCCGCACTTGGAGTATTGCATGCTGTTCTGGTCGCTGCATTACAGGAAGGATGTGGAAGCATTGGAAAGGGTGCAGAGGATATTTATCAGGATGTTGCCTGGTATGGAGGGAAGGTCTTATGAGGAAAGGCTGAGGGACTTGAGGCTGTTTTCGTTAGAGAGAAGGAGGTTAAGAGGTGACTTAATAGAGACATACAAGATGATCAGAGGATTAGATAGGGTGGACAGTGAGGGCTAGCATGAGGGGATATAGCTTTATATTGAGGGGTGATAGATATAGGACAGATGTCAGAGGTAGGTTCTTTACTCAGAGAGAAGTAAGGGCGTGGAATGCCCTGCCTGCAGCAGTAGTAGACGCACCAACTTTAAGGGCATTTAAATGGTCATTGGATAAACATATGGATGATAATGGAATAGTGTAGGTTAGATGGGCTTTAAATTGGTTTCACAGGTTGGCGCAACATTGAGGGCCGAAGGGCTTGTACTGCGCTGTAATGGTCTATGTTCTTTGTTCTATGTTCTATTCATCTAAAAAACTCCACCACAGATTTGGAGAGGTCAAACTAAGTCCCTGTTTACAGCATTATCTTCCACAAGGCAAGATGAAATCTCTGGTGTGAATGGGCGAGTGGGATGGGCATGGTGGTCAAGTGGAAAGATTCAGTGAGACAAGTGGGCAGGATGACAGGCAGTTGGACTGGCAGCCAGGCAGGTGGACAGTCATGTTCAGTCATAAGTGGTTGACCGATTGGGTGCTAGTCAGGTTGGGTTGGGGAGGTATTGTTGTGTGGTGGAACCTAATCACATTGAGTTGGAGTTAGATGGATTGGTGGTATGGCTAGTTGGGTCAGATCAGAGGGCTGGTCAGGAGTTAACCAGGGGATCAATGCGAGTGACTAGGGAATCAGTTTTGTAATTACCAGGAGTTAGATTAGGTTTGAATAGGTCTAATATTTCTCAAGTTACTATTCAGGTAAGTACTGTGGAACCACCCAAAGTCTCTGATCTTAACTCTGAGTCTAGAGTCAGAGACTATTGTGGAGGGTCACAGGGAACAGTGGAATTGCCAGTCACAGCTTTCTGAGTAATTCCCACAAGAATCAGTGTGTTACGATTTTGTGCGATCCTGAAACAAATCTTGGGCTGTACATCAAGTCTCTGACGAGCCAGAGAATGAAAGATCTGAACCAATATCTGAACATTTTTATTATGCTCCAATTTCTGATAAGGCTACCATTTATTGTTCATCTCCTCAAATACCTGCAGGGTGTGTTGGGGAGACACCTAATTGAACTACTTCAGACAATTTCATGCAAGTGCTGTTACGTATACAGTCAGGATTATAAACCAATGAAGATGATGGAATGGCATCTCAAAGTGAGAACTATGTGCAATCTGAAAGACGTGGCATTCCATGCAGTGATCATAGGCTTTAAAAGGTCCCGGCAAAAGAACTTGAGTTGTTACAGAACATCTTGTAGACAGTATACACTGAATCCAAGATGAACCAGTGATGAAGGGAATGAATGGAGGAACAGTCAAATAGGCTGTTTTGTTTCAGATAGTGTCAAGCATCTTGCCTGTTGTTGGAGCTCATCTTTTTTTCAAATACTCATGGTTATTAGAAATTGGAGCAGAAACTGCCATTTGTTCCTTCAAATGTACCCTTGCATTCAATACAAGAATGGCTGATCTTCTACTTCAACTCCAATTTCTCAACTACTCTCCACATGTTGATTTCCTGAGTGGTCAAAAATCTATCGATTTTCATCATGAATGTACTCAACAATAGAGAATCAGCAACCTTTGGAGATCAGCAAGATACAGCCTTCCTTCCAGAGTTTCAGGGAATCAGACAATGTTGAGTGTTTGTAGGGGTATTTTGCAAACGTATAAAAGGAATAGGTGCCAGGACATAGACAGTTTTATTTGTCTGCACATTTATTCATAGATCTTTTGAATGTATATTTTGATTCTACAATATATGTTATGCACAGTTCCTTACAGTACAAAACCATTTGGCCTACTTTGCCCAATTTTTATGTTTCTTGTGTTCCGATGAAAGCTTCAGGGATGGAAATTGTGACAGGTGACTTGCACCAAACAGCACTGCCACAGGTATATCTGGAAACATTAGGAAGTTGTTGATGGATCTTAACAGCAGTTGATGGGTGTTGGAATGTTCAAGGTTGTATGGATGTGGATCAACTGGGTAGATTTGTTATCGAGTTTCATGATGCGAGAACAAATTATGTATGAGTGATGTGGAAGATCTAGATGAATGGAAAAAGACTCCAGGAAGATTGGTATGGACACACCCTACACAGATGCATTGAGATATGCCCACTTTCATTCACAGTCAGCATCTAGGGTTACCATTAACTAGAAACTGAACAAACTTTGCACCAAGCATCTACAAAGCAGCAGACACGGAAGAATGTTTCTGTTCACATCTTCCTGAGTAACTAAATTTAACCAGCAGTACATTTTTTTTGTCAATGTTCGTAACATTGTGAGAACCTACTCTTCACCTCAACTCTTCATTGAGGTTTCTGGGAAAATGGAAAAGAATACCTTGGAATTACATCAGGAGAAAAAAAACTATTAAGACTAGCAAAGAAAAAAAAGTTTAATGTATCCCCTTGTGGCTGGCATAGAACTACCATCCACAAAAAAAAAAAAGAGTCCAAGCATTTGCTCTTGGGTGAGGAACGATTTGCAAAATTATGGTTCTGAAAACAGGCTAACAAAAACAGGATACAGACTAAATGGTGTAGACAATAATGGAATTCACTAAACTCTTTAAATATAAACCTCACTGTCCTGTTTTGGTGATCCAGACTAAAATTTATTTTTAATTCAAATTCAATAGTCTGAATTTTATCAAAAACAGTTATGTTAATTCCACCGAATTTTGTGGGGGATTTCTCTGTATGATCTCTAGCGGGTTATCTCACTTAATTCTCTTTTGATCACGTCATTATGTGCCACCCTTTGATGGCACTCCTGCACATTTGTACCCTTACCAGCAATTAAAGTTCTCACCGCTGCCAGGACCTTATGGGATTCAGGTTCCAGTGCCATGTTTAAAGCACAGCTATCCACCAAGTTAGTCACTGCCAGCCCTGAATAGCACTTCACATACACACAGAGGAAAGGGAAAAAAAAACCTTTCCGAAGGCACACAGGTGGCACTGGCATCGGCATCGGCATCATTTGTAAATGGTCTGCTACTTTATAATCAACATTTGTCTGAGCGACTGTCAATGTAACTGCAGCTACAAGAATTAAGCTTCAGAGGCTACCTGTCCTAGTGCCATACAATGCTTGAGCCCTGTGTAAGTGAGTGGAACTTTCTCCCAATGCCCAAAATAGAATAATATCTCATCTTGAATTGACCTTGGCCCACCTCTTGACTGACTTGAAAAGACAGCCCTGACTGATGAGTGACCAGGCCCCTTGACTGTCCTTTATGCAGCTGCTGAATAGACTTATTACTAATCCCATCTGCTTGCACTGGATCTGCAGGACTGACCATGGCTCATTCCATAGAGTGTAATAATACAGAACTGTTGATCCTAACTAGCTCCAGCACCTGATTAACCCTGACCAAGCCCTGAACTGACACTAAACGATGCCTTGACACACTATGCTGGTACCCCGAATGATGACAGCTCCCCATGACTGGACAAAGGACGACTCCCCTTTGACTTTCACATGGCCAATTGGCTGAAACGCTTGAAATTTGTTTGCTACATAAGCTGCTGGCACATGTTGTGGGTGTAACACTTACATAGCATGGTGCTTCAAAATAAGATGCCCGCCCCATTAACTGATCACTGCTGGGAAACAAAACAAGCTGCCTGGCTTTGCATCCGTTCTAAGAGGTAAGACAGATTTACAGTGAAATTGTAGATTCTGAACGATATAGCAATGCATAACGAGGCAACGCAAGGTGGGATACTGTGAGCATTCAAGTAGGCTTAAAAATGAGGGAGCACTGAAAGAGCAAGTTAAAAGTCTCAAGATGCACCTGCTCCAAACCACAAAATGAGTGCCTGTGCTTGCACATCATGCAGCCCAGCAGCAACATTACAAATGAAGAATCACTCCTAAGTGCAGCATTGAAATGGATAACTGTATTCAAAGTTAGTCAAAGATTTTCCATGATGATGTGGTGAGGCTGGTTCATGCCAGACGCCAACCTGAGTCAATGAGTGTGGGCAGTCACTACCCATAGAGTATATCTGGGGATGTTGGGGACTGCTAGCCAAGATGGAGACCTTGAAGAGCAAGCAGCGAGATGGAGCAGCCAGGAAGTGGCTTTGACATTCGTGTCAGGAATTATCACAGTTTAGTTTCTGTCCACTGTGTGGGAGAGAATCAAAATGGCTATAAATGAGTGGAGATAGGTAATAATGAAATATTAAGGCAAGCTAATGAGCATCTCGCTGCTCACTCGTGAGATTCTCATTTCATCGTTCAAACTGTTGGCGCAAAAATCAGACTTCTTTCCTTGACTACAAGAATGTAATGTTGCGGATCTTGCCATATTTTTCCAACTGAACCGCAAGTACCCATGTCATTCAGGGGCTAGCAAAGTTTATCCCAATATTATTTGCACAATGACATTTAGTTTTAATTTTAGTTATTTAAATAGTATACAAAAGTTAATTTACAAGACAACTCTGTATTCAAAGTGCAGTACTGTATTGCATTCCTTTAAGTGAGAATTGTTTTGGAATCTTGATTTCAATTATATTAAAAATAGGTCAGGAAATCAATTCCATATTCCATATCAATGGTAATTTTCAATTTGAAATTTAAAGTTCTATTTCCTGTTACGTCAGCCAACTTTGGGATTCATGAGCAACTGAAGCCTATTTGGGATAATAGGTACTGCAGATGCTGGAGAATCTGAGATAACAAGGTGCGGAGCTGGATGACCCCTTCATGGGTCTAGGCCCGAAACGTCAAGCTTTCCTGCTCCTATGATGCTGCTTGGCCTGCTGTGTTCATCTAGCTCCACACCTTGTTATCTTGAAGCCTATTTGGGTTTTATTTATACTGCTTTTGGTATAAAATAGTTTAATTTGTGAAATAAAATTTTCTCTCGTTGGTAGCTGAGATCCAAGCACACTATCATAATATTTAAAGAACAGTGATAATCAAATGGCCCAAAATCTGCTACTCTAATGAAGAAAATCTCTTTCGTCACTGGTTTCGCCCCGAATACCTATACAGCAGCCATGTGAATGCAGGATGAAAAGAAAAACAAGTCAGCAAAGGGAAAAACAAAATAGAGATAAAGGTTATATATTCAAAATTGAGTCCAGAACACTCTAGAATTGAGACACAGAAGAGATGATGTTCCTCTGTCTAGTGTTGAACTTCACTGGAACACTGTGGCAACAGAGAAGTCAGAATGGAGGAAGGCTAGGAATCAAGATAAGTGACATGAAATTTCAGTTCACACTTGTAGATCAAACAGTGGCGTTCCACAAAGTTAGCCTTCTCACTTGTAGGAGATAAGACACAGGATAGGAAGAAGGCCATTTAGCCGATCAAATCTGCTCCACCATTCAATGAGATCATGGCTGATCTGATAATCCTCAGCTCCACTTTCCTGCCTTTCATTTCCTTATTGATTATAAGTGCGATTCCCTCACTGATTATAAATGTGATTCCCTCATTCTTGAATATATTGAACGACCCAGCCTCGACAGACCTCTGTGAAGAAAGAAGCCCACAGCGAAATGACCTTTTCAAAACTACCCTGTCAAGCCCCCAAAGAATCTTGTATGCTTCAATAAGACTGCCTCTCATTGTTCTAAATTCCAATAAGTACAGGCTCATCCTACTCAACTTCTACCCATAAGTCAGTCCCTCCACACTTAGTACCAGTCTAATGAACCTTCTCTGAACTGCCTCCAATTCCAATATTTCTTTCCTTAGATAAAGGCCCAAACTCTTCACAGTATTCTAGTTGTGGTCTGGCATGTGTAATTTTATCAAGTTCTCTCTACTTCAGTTACAAGTGTACCACAAGGATCTGTTCTGGGTCCTCTTCTATTTGTGATTTTTGTAAATGATTTGGATGAAGGAGTGGAAGGGTGGATTAGTAAGTTCGCGGACGTTACGAAGGTGGGTTGCGTTGTGGACAGTGTGGAGGGCTGTTCTAGGGTACAAAGGGACATTGATAGGATGAGCCGAGAAGTGGCAGATGGAGTTTAACCCTGAAAAGTGTGAGGTGGTTCATTTTGGAAGGACAAATTTGAAAAGCAGAATACAGGGTTAACGGAAAGATTCTTGGCAGTGTGGAGAAGCAGAGGGATCTTGGGGTTCATGTCCACAGTTCCCTGAAAGCTTCCACCCAGGTGGATAGAGTTGGTAAGAAGGCGTACGATGTGTTAGCTTTCGTTAATAGAGGGATTGAGTTCAAGAGCCGTGAAATTATGCTCCAGCTATACAAAAGCCTGGTTCAGCCACATCTGGAGTATTGTGTTCAGTTCTGGTAACCTCATTACATGAAAGATGCGGAAGCGTTGGAAAAGATGCAGAGGAGATTTACCAGGATGTTGCCTGGAATGGAGGGAAGGTCTTACGAGGAAAGGTTGAGAGAGTTAGGGCTTTTCTCTTTAGAACGACGAAAGAAGAGAGGTGACTTGATAGAGGTGTACAAAATGATCAGAGGTATAGATAGAGTGGGCAGCCAGAGACTTTCTCCTAGGGTGGAGGTACCTATTATGAGGGGGCATAGTTTTAAAGTAAGTGGAGGTAGATACAGGGGAGATGTCAGAGGTAGGTTCTTTACTCGGAGAGGGGTAGGGGCGTGGAATGCATTGCCGGAGAGGGTAGTGGAGTCGGCCTCATTAGGGGCATTTAAGCGGCTATTAGATAAGCATATGGATGATAGTATAAGGTAGGGGTGGAGGTTAGATAGACCTTAGGTTTAGGGTAAAAGTTCGGCACAACATTGTGGGCCAAAGGGGCTGTACCGTTCTACTTTGATACTCCATCCCCTTTCAAAACAACATTTCATTTGCCTTCTCTATCACTCACTAAAGGTGACTGAAGCATTCACTAATGCTAGTTTTTTGTGATCCATGCACAAGGATCCCAAATCCCTCTGTGTTTTAACTTTCTTCTCCAGTCTTTCTCCATTTAAATAATATCTAGTGATTCTGTTCTTCCTGAAGTGTTTTACCTCATATTTCCCATGTTACATTCCATCTGGCAAGTTTTTGCCCATTCTCTTAACTTTCCCAAATCTCTGTAAGACTGTATCAGCATCACCACTTGCCTTCCCAGCTAATTTCATGCCATTCGCAAAGTTGACTATAGTTCATTCACTTTCCTCATCCAAGTTATTAATATATATTATAAATAACTGTAGCTCCAGCTCTGATCCCTTGTAGCACTCCCCTAGTTACAGCTTGTCAACTTGAAAATGCTCCGCTTATCTCAACTCTGTCATCTATTAGTTAGCTAATCCTCTATCCACGCTAATATACTATCTCCAAAACCATGAGCTCTTATCTTATTAAGTGTCCTAATGTGTGGCACCACATTAAATGTCTTTGAAAAATCAAAATATATAACATGCTCTACTTTACCTTCATCTAGCCTGCTTGTTTATAGCTGCCTAGGCCTACTATATGCTTCCTTTTCCCTTTTGATTAAGTTTGCAATTTCCCTTGTCATCCATGGTTCCTGGATCCCACCATTCCTATCCTTCAGTTTTGCAGGGACATGCATGTCCTACACTATAATCAACTGGTATTTAAAAGCCTCCCAGATGCCAGACTTAGATTTGCTCTCAAATAACATTGCCCAATCCACATTCCCCAGTTCTTGTCTAATGTGAATGTAATTGGCCCTTGTCCAATTAAACACCCTCACTTGAGGGCCATTCTTGTCCTTGTCTATGACTACTCGAAATTTTATGGAGTTATGGTCACTAAGCCCAAAATGCTCTCCTACTGAAACATCGATGACCTGTTCTGGCTCATTCCTTAGTACCAAGTCTAGTATGGCCTCCTCTCTGGTTGGATTGTCAATATACTGTCTCAAAAGCCCTCCTGGACATATCTAACAAATTGCTCTCCATCCAAGCCCTTGGCTCTAAGGGAATCCCAGTCAATAAGAGGAGAGTTGAAGTCACTTACTACAACTACCCGGCTTTTCTCACACCTTTCTAATATCTGACTACATATCAATTCCTCGGTCTCATGTGGGCTGTAGGGAGGTCTTATAGGAAACTCCCAACATTGTGATGTCACCCATCCCATTCCAGAGTTCCACACATAATGCCTCACTGCAAGGTTCCTCCGATGTATCATCCTTCAACACAGCCGTGATGTGATCCCTAATCAGCAATGCAACTCCCCACCCTTTTTGTTTCCTTTTCTGTCCCGTCTAAAACAATATCCTGGAATGTTAAGCTGTCAATCTTAGCCCTCCTTTAACGATGTCTCCGTAATGGCAATAACATCATAATTCCATGCAGTAATCCATGCTCTTAGTTCATCTGTCTTACCTGTTATACTCCTTGCACTGAAGTAGATGCACTTCAGATGTCCAGTCCCTCTGAGTGTTGTGACCTCCCTCTGCCTGCTCTTACTATGTGCTATGCATATGTTGGACTCTGTTCAAAGGAGAGACTATGTACTTAGGGGTTGTTGTTCCGGTTCCCACCTCCCACCACACTAGTTTATATCCTCCCGAAAAGCTCTAGCAAACCTCCCACCCAGAATACTGGTGTCCCCTCCAGTTCAGGTGCAATTGGAGTGGGCACCAATTTGCTGAGATGAGTGTGTGAATACTTTAGAGAATGTCAATATATTAAAAAGTGGAAGTTTTAGATGTCCTAAATTGCATTAAGGTAGACAAGTCCCCAGGGCCAGATGGGACCTATTGTAGGTTACTGACAGAGGCTAGGGAAGAAATAGCTGGGGCATTAGCAGATATCTTCACATCCTCTTTGACCACAGGTGATGTTCCAAAGGACTGGAGATTAGCCAATGTTGTTCCCTTTTGTTTAAGAAAGGGAGCAGGGATAATCCAGGAAATTATAGGCTGGTGAGTCTGATGCCTGTGGTGGGGAAGATCTTGGAGAAGATACTGAGGGGCAGGATATATGCACATTTGGAAGAAAATGGACTAGTTAGCAACAGGCAACATGGTTTCATATGGGGAAGGTCATGTCTCACCAACTTGATTGAATTTTTTGAAGAGGCGACAAAGATAATTGATGAGGGAAAGGCTGTGGATGTAGTTTATACAGACTTTAGTGAGGCATTTGAAAAAGTCCCACACGGCAGATTGGTTCAAAAACTAAAATCACAGGGGATTCGGGGTGGGCTGACTAGATGGACACAAAACTGGCTTGGTCAGAAAAGATAAAGGGTAGCAGTGGAAGGGTGTTTTTCAGAATGGAGACCAGTAATTAGAGGCATTCCACAGGAATCAGTCTTAGGTCCTCTGTTGTTTATAGTATATACAAGTGATATGGAGGAAAACGTGGGTGATCTGATTAGTAAGTTTGCTGATGACACAAAGATTAGTGGACTTTGTTAGTGCCGACGATTGTGAAAGGATACAACAGGATATAGATAAATTGGCGACTTGGACACAGAAATGACAGATGGAGTTTAATCCAGACAAACGTGAGGTAATGCATTTTGGAGGATCAAATTTAGGTGTGAATTATACTGTAAACGATAGAACCGTTAGGCACATTAACATACAGATGGATTTGGGTGTGCAAGTCCACAGTTCCCTAAAAGTGGCAACACAGGTGGCCAGTGATTAAGAAGGCACATAGCATGCTTACTTTCATCAGCCAGAGCATGGAGTACAAGAGTTGGCAAAACGGGCTGCAGCTATATAAAATCCTTGGTAGGTCACATTTAGAGTATTGTGCGCAGTTTTGATCACAACATTACCAGAAGGATGTGGAAGCTTTGGACAGAGTGCAGAGAAGGATCGCCAAGATGTTGCCCGCTCGAGGGCATTGGCGAGGAGAAAAGATTAAAAAGACTAGGATTGTTTTCACTGGAAAGAAGGGGGCTGAGAGGAGATCTGATAGAGGTCTATAAAATTATGAGAGGCATAGATAGGGTGGATAGTCAGAGGCTTATTTCCAGGGTTGAGGTTTCAATTACAAGGGGGCACAGGATCAAGGCGAGAGGGCAAAAGTTTGAGGGAGATGTGCGAGTAAAATTTTTCACGCCGAGAGTGGTAGAAGCCTGGAATGCACTGCCAGAGGGTGTGGTGAAAGCAGGCACATTGGCGACATTTAAGAGGTGTCTGGATGGTTACATGAATAGGGAGGGAATAGAGGGATATGGGCCAAATAAGGGCAGAAGGTTTTTTTTTTTAAAAGCTTAGTCAGGCAATGATGATTGGCACAGGCTTGGAGGGCTGAAGGGCCTATTTCTGTGCCATACTTCTCTCTCATTTTCTTGTTTGGTTACCTCAAAAGAATTCCTGTACATTTGATTGGTTTGATTTCCCCTTCACAAAGCCATGTTAACTCTTCTTGATCATATTATGTATTTCTAAACGGTCTATAAATGCATCCTTTATAATAGACCTGAATACCTTCAAGAACAGATGTTAAAGTTAACTATGCAATCGCAGGAATTTTCAAATTGTGGGTGTAGTGGTAAAGTCAGCATTCATTGTCAATCATTAGCTGTCTTGGAGAGGTAGGAATAATCCTTCTTTTTGAACTACCTTAGTCCGGTGGTGAAGGGACTTTCACACTGCCACTGGGTAGAGAGTTCACAGAATCCCTACAGTGTGAAAACAGGCCCCTTGGCCCAACGAGTCCACACCAACCCTCCGAAAGGCATACCAAAAAACCCACTCCTCTAACCCATTCCTTTAACTTACATTTCCCATGGCTAATGCACCTAACCCACACATCCCTAAACACTATGGCTGCACTAAATTACCCAATCAAGCAGACCTGCACATCTTTGGAGTCTACGAGAAAACCAGAACACCTGACGGTAACCCATGCAGACAGGGAGAGAACATGCAAACCTCCACACAGACTGTCGCTTAAGGCTGGAATTGAACCTGGGTTCCTGGCACTGTGAGGAAACAGTGCTAACCAATGAGCCACCGTGCTGCCCAGTTCTGGGATCTTAACCCACTGTGTAAGAAAGAAAATACTAGAAGTCTAAATCAGGATGGTATGTGAATGGGAGTGGTGACAACAATAGATTTTTTATATTAAAAAGTGAAAGATTACTTCTAATTTAACATTTTAAGTATGTCATTAAAAATAATTAATCAAAATTAGAAGACAGCATGCTGAAATGCTTACATTTCACACACACACTCCAATGTGGCCTCGATGTCAAGGACAGTCACTTTCACCTTATAGTTGGAATTCAACTCCTTTGTCCATATTTGAACCAAGTCCGTAATAAGGTCAGAAGGGGTAGTGATGGCCTAGTGGTATTATCATTGGACCATTAATCCAGAGACCCAGATAATGTTCTGGGGATCTGGGTTTGAATTCCACCATGGCAGATGGTGGAATTTAAATTCAAATATCTGAAATTCAGAATCTAATGAATCTATTGTCGACTGGGAAAAACCCATCTGACTCACTAATGTCCTTTCCAGAAGGAAACTACTATCCTGATCTAGTCTGGCCTAGATGTGAGACCAAATCCACAGCAATGTGTTTGACTCTGAACTGCCTTCTGGGCAATTAGAGATGGGCAATAAATTCTGGCCTAGCCAGCAATGCCCACATCCACTGAATGAATAAAGAAATAATGTTCCGTGACCATGGTGGAACCTAAACCGAGCAGGTTATTACTAAGCAAGTGCTGCCTGATGGCACCATTGTTTCACTGATGAGCGAGAGTAAACTGAAAAGAGAGTAATTGGTTATGTTGGATTTGTCCTACTTTACGTGTACACGAAATACCTGGGCAATTATCCAAATTCTTGGGCAGATGCCACTGTTGTAATTGTACTGGTACAGCTTCTCTAGGGGTGCAGCAAGGTCTGGAGCACAAATCTTCAGTACCATTGATGGAATATCATCATGACCCATAGATTTTGCAGTATCCAGTGCTCCCAACAATTTCTTGATATTAGGCGGAGTGAATTCAACTGGATAAAGACTAGCATTTATGATACTGGCAATCTCTGGAGAAGGGGTCCAAAATCAATACTGGGGACTCCTAGGGAAGCTCCCTCTCAATTGTGCCACCCCTGCTGCTGGGCATAGCCAGGAATGGTGATGGTGTTCTCTCAGACATTGTATGGAAGGTCTGATTCCAAGAGTATGACTGTATCTTGACTCGTGTGTAAGACAGCTCTTCCAATTTTGGCACGAATTTCATGAGTAGGACTTTGCAGTGTTGACGGAGCTGCGTTTTCCATTGTCATCTTCATTCATGCCAGATGGTCCATCCGGTTTCAGAGGGCAGAAGAGAGTCAATCACATTGTGAGAGCAGCACGGTGGATCAGTGGTTAGCACTGCTGCCTCATAGCACCAGGGAACGGTGTTCGATTCCACCCTCTGACAACTGTCTGTGTGGTGTCTGCACATTCTCCTCGTGTCTGCGTGGGTTTCCTCCCACAATCCAAAGATGTGCAGGCTAGGTGGATTGACCAGGCTAAATTGCCCCCAAGTGTTCAGGGATGTGTAGATTAGGCAGGTTATAGGGGTTAGGGTCAGGGCGGGATGCTCTTGAGGGTCGGTGTGGACTTGTTGGGCCGAAGGGCCTGTTTCCACACTGTAGGGGATTCTATAATTGTGTGGCTCTGGAGTTAGGTGCGGGCCATAATTAGTAAAGACCCACTTGGTTCACAACAATGTTGTCTCATTGTTATCAGTGGACTTCAAATTGCACAATTTTATTAAATTTAAATTCCAATGGGATTTGAGTGCTGGTCCCCACAACATTACTTGGATGTCTGGGTTACTAGTCAAATGACAATTGCACTAGGCCATTGGCACCCAAGCAGGAGCTGTGGAGAAACTTTATCTTGGAAGAAGAAAAGGAAGTATGACAGTGTGAGTAATTTTTGAGGCAGTCCAAGGCTAGATTTTGGAAAGTGAAGATTTGGAACTCCTTGCAACATAAAACACAGAAGTTTATTGAGATTTGGTAATCCACAGTGTCACAAATGTCTGGATGGTACTGAAAACAAACAAACAAAAAAAATGCTGCAGCTCCAATAAAGAGTCATCTCAACTAGAAACATTAATTTGCTTTCTCTTCAGGGATGTTGCCTGACCCACTGTGAATTCCAGCATCTTTGCTTTCAGTACATATTCCAGCATCTGCAATATTTTGCTCCTATAACATCCAGATGGTATCCAGTTTGAACGCACAGCCATTTAAAGTGCTGTCTTTGGCGCACCATTTGGACAAAGTCGTCAGCACAACTTATATTGGCCTCATTAATGCTGAACGTCTGAGTCAAAGTTGCATATAATGATACAATAATATAATAATATAATTTAGAATCATTATCTTTTCTGATCAGTGCATCTATTTAGTGATTATTACTTATGTTTGTTTTCTTCAAATTTGTGCAATGAAGATTTTATTGATTTTTCAATTTAATCCTGCTGCTTATCTTCTTAACTTCGGATCTACAGTGCACTTTATACTTTAACAAAATAGCAAAGATTCACATGTTTACTATTCTATAGCTGAGATCATAACAGTATCAACAGATGTCAGCCTTGGCTAAGTGATTACTTTCTCATATTTAAATCAGAAGTTCATGGGTGCAAGCCTTATTCTACGAACTGAGCCTGAATCAGTTGACACCCAAATGCAGGACAGTTGGAATTTTGCAGTGTAAGAGGAGCCACCTTTTTGATGAAATACTAAGCCAAGATTCTGTCATGTAGACAGTAAAACACTCACAGGCACTATTTGAAGAGCAGCAGGGAGGTTTTCCAGGGCAACATTCATCAGCAAACATCAAGTTACTGATAATGTGTGCTTCATTGACGCGAATTGGCTATAACACGACTAATGAATAGTGGACCACATTTGGATAACACAAACTTTCTACCGTACAGTACAGCGATTTTCTATAGAGATTTCCCTATAATGCAATTTTCATTGGTGACTTTCTATAGTGTGATTTTCTATGGCATGAGGTCACACAAGAACGCAACTATTGCGTTATAAGAAAAATACCTGTATGATTATTTGACATGTTTCTATTTCCGGGATCTTGTCGGGGCAAACTGGTTGCTATATTTTCCTATCTGGGAACATTTGGCATCTCCTGAAATCATAGAGATGTACAGCACAGAAAAAGACACTTCAGTCCAACTTGTCCATGCTGACCAGATATCCCAAATTAATTTAGTTCCACTTGCTAGCGTTTGGTCAATATTCCTCTAAAACCTTTCTATCCACGTACCCATCCAGATGCCTTTTAAATGTTGTCATTGCACCAGTCTCCACCACCTCATTCCATACATGCTCCACTCTGCATAAATAAACTGCCGCTTAGGTCCCTTTTAAATATTTTTTCCCTTCTCACCTTAAACCTATGCCCTCTAGTTTTCGACTCCCCTACTCGAGGGAAAAATATTTTGGCCGTTGAATTGTAAATGTTTTCTGAACCCTTTCAAGTTTCACAACATCCTTCCTATAGCAGGGAGACCAGAAATGAATGCAGTATTCCAAAAGTGGCCTAACCAATGTCCCGTATAGCTGCAACATGACCTCCCAACTCCTATACTTAATGCACAGGTCAATAAAGGCAAGTGTACCAAATGCCTCCTTCACTACCCTGTCCACCCGCAACTCCACTTTGAAGGGACGAGGAACCTGCACTCCAAGGTCTCAAGTCATGTAAGGTACTACAGAAATATACATTCTTATTTATCACTTATACCGATGAGTTCTTTATCAAATAAAGTAAATAAATTTTACAAACGATAGACTGCATGAAAAATGTGATTCCCTGACTTTACTCCTAGAAGTAGGGAAGGCGATGGCCTAGTGGTGTTATCACTGGACTGTTAATCTAGAGACTCAGATAAAGTTCTGGGGATCTGGGTTTGAATCCTGCCATGGCAGATAGTGGAAATTGAATCTAATAAATATCTAGAATTAAGAGTTTAATGATGACCGTAAATCCATTGTCGATTGTTGGGTAAAACCCATCTGGTTCACTAATGTCCTCTAAGGAAGGAAACTGCCTTCCTTACCTGGTGGCCTACATGTGAGTCCAGACCCACAGCAATGTGGGTGACTCTTAACTGCCCTCTGGGCAATTAAGGATGGGCAATAAATGCTGCCTAGCCAGCAACGCCTTCATCCCATGAATGAATAAAGGAAAAAAAAATGGCCTGGCCCTAATCTTTATGTCTTCATGTTTTGGATTCCGTCACCAAAGAAAATAATTTCTCCATGCACTATAAAACTCCTGATAAAAGAACTTGATTAGATTACTGGTCAACATTATAAACCTGTGAATACAAACTCAGTTTATTTTTTAGTCAAGTCCAGATATCATTCTGGCTGATCTTCATGGGCAATATATCTTTGCTAAGTCAGTTCTGGCCACAATAAAACAGGGCTGTAAAATGAAGTGTAAGCAAGGTTCTGTGGAAATAGTGTGGGCAAAGTGAGGTTTTTGACTTCTAAATGACAACTTTTCATTTGGAATGAATTCTTCTGCTTAACAACCTTGACTTTCACTATTAAATTCTGATGTGTAACAGCATGCTAACATTTTAAAAGTAGGGCTCAAGTATATTGCATCTTGAAGGAGAAGGAATTTTTCCTTGGATTCCAAGAATACCACTTTTAAGCAACGTTGATTTTCTGACTTAGCTACAGCACACTGCATCAACACAAATCCAAGTTCCTGCTGTGACTGTGAATCAAATCCATTGGAGGCACTATATATGTTGTAATTTCCCATTTTCTTTTTCCAGCAACATTGTCACTATTACGGAGTTGGTGCTTACATCCTTTACAGATGTTTAACACATGAAGGAATAAAGATCATTCATATCCTTAATGGTGAACTGCATGTTATTTATGACCTGTCTGTCTCAGAAAAGGAAAGATAACTAAGGAAAAAAAAAAAAGGATCTAGACATTACCTTGTATGCCTTCAGGATGTACTAAAGAACTAATAGTAAAGGAAATGTTTTGAGGTATAATTGTTTTTGCAACATAGGAAAACCCAAAGTTAATATGTACAAAAGTCCTGTAAACAGCAATTAGATAAATATCAGTTTGTATGTTTTGGTTGAACATTAAGTATTGGCCTGGATTACACAACAAACACTTTGCCCTTTTTCTAAAAATAACACCAGACCTTTTACAGCCACCCAAGGAAGGAGATTTATTTCATCATCTCTAAAAATAAAACACCTCAAGAAATACAGTCTTGCTTCATTACTACAGTGACAGTTTAATGTTTCATATTTTTGTTTTAAGAGTGCAGTGGTGCTGCAAAATATTACAATTAATTCCTGATTGCATACCCACAACAGGGAACTTGACAATAAGGAACAGGCATAATTATATTAGCAAAAAAGACAAACAGCCAAAACTCCAGTTCTTTGACTTGTTTGATGGAAAAAGAGATTCATATATAAAGTCAGACTAAAACATATACTTGGGATTCCTACAGTATTTTTGTGTTTTATTGAAGCAGATAACTGTTAAAAAGCATAAAAACATAGAAATAAGCCTATTTACTTAAAGTTGTGGGCGTGCGCACACACACACACAAAATTGAAATTAACAATACGCATAATTAAGTATAAAATCCAACATTGTAATGATTTCTTGAAGTTTGGATAACTGCTGAAAGTTATCTGATTTAGCCAGGTTACAGACTGCTAATTTCTTTATTCAAGAGGACATTGGAGTCACTGGCTAGCCTAGCATTTACTGCCCATCACTCACTGCCAGAACTGTGATGGTGAGCTTCCTTTTTGGACCGCTGCCCACAACACCATTAAGGTGTTCCAGGATTTTAACCAATGACATAGAAATGGTGATATACTTCCAAGATAGATGATGAATGGCTTGGAGACTAACTTATAGATGGTGGTGTTCCCATATATTTGCTATCTCTGTCTTGTAGATAGACAGCATCTTCGGAAGTTACTAAGGAGCCTTGGAGAATTTATGCAGTGCATCTTCTGCATGGTACGTAGGGTTGCTACTGTACATTGGTGGTGGAGGGAGTGAATGTTTGTGGGTGTGGTGTCAATTAAGTGGACAACTTTGTCCAAATGGTGTCAAACTTCTTGAGTAGTGTTGGAGCTGCATTCATCCAGGCTAATGGGGAATATTTCATCACATTTCTGATCTGTGTCTGCTGGATGGTGGACAAGCTTTAGATGACAGGAGATGATTTACTCACTGCAGTATACCTAGCCTCTGACCTGCTTTTGTAGATGCTGTATTTAAGTCCAAACCAGTCTCTGGTAAATAGTAACTCTTAGGATTCAGATAATGGGGATTCAGTGATGGTAATGCCATTGAACATCAACAGGGGATTGTCAGATTCTGTCTTGTTGGAAATGATCACTGCCTGGCACTTGTGATATGAATGTTACTTGCCGCTTGTCAGCTATTATGACCAGTTCCCAGCTAAGATTCCCCAATTCGTTAGGGCTCTCCAAATTGTTTGAGTCCATGCTGAGGACACCGAACTGGCTCCCCTTGTTTATTAGAGAAATAGTAGGAACTGCCAATGCTACAGAATCTGAGATAAAACGTTGTGGAACTGGATGAACACAGCAGGCCGAGCAGCATCAGAGGAGTAGGAAAGTTGACGTTTCGGGTCGAGACCCTTCTTCAGAAACATCCAGCTCCACGATGTTTTACCCCTTGTTTATTAGTTCGGTTACTCAGTTGGTCGCAACCAGGTTAATTTAAAAGTATCTTTTCCCTTGTGGATATCATTCCCCATTCTAAATGAACTTTTGTTTTAAAAAGGAATTAATTTAACCAGGCTTTCTTGTCCTAACTAATAAATTTATTCTTTTGTTATTAAATGCAGGAAGAAGAGGAGGTTAACATAGATACACACAAGAAAAAAAAAAAAGAAAGAGTCAAGATACAAGTTAGGAGATACATTAATCAGTCTCTGGGTCATGTATGACCTAGGCAATGTCCCAGCCAGTGCCACTGGGAAGTGGTAATAGCAGTTGGCAATGCACCCTAGAAGATGCAAAGATTCTGGAGTGACTTAGGTGACAGGTGAGACAGAGTGGTCTATAAATCATGGGCTGGAGTCCATGAGAAAGGGGTGTGAAGGGTGCTTGACAGTAAGGGCAAGCATGGTTTTCAGCACACATTCCTGATGCATTGTCTTTTCATGAGGCATGGACTGCCTTTTGGATCTTTAAACAGACCCAAGGGTGAGTAATGCTACAACCAAAGCATTCAGAAAAAAAGAGAACAGAGCTGACATTGAAATGCAATCTTGAGATCAGTTTTCAATTGCGTACAATAACAAAAATGATGCACCATTTTCCCTTAAAGTGATCAAACTATTTACTTAATTAAATAGGTAATTTCAATTTGCTCCAATAATTCAGACAACCTGAAGTACATTCAAACCCTTCATAACCTGCAGACACTATGGGGATGAAACCTGGATTTTGTAGATATAAAGTATTGTAGGTACTGTAGGAAATGACATAGTTTATTCAGATCACAGAATTGCATTTCAGCCCAATAATTCATACATTAATATGGAACTTAATTGCTTAATATTTTATTCAAATTAACAAAACTACAAACGTATAAACAGATAATTGCTTCTAAAAGGAAATTTTCAGGTAGTTTGAGCTGAAATCTAGCTGCCAGATGTATTTCAAACAGAATTAATTCCATGCAATGCAGCCTGAATGCCAGAGCCTACCTTCCAATCAATGAGCATATCTGTGGCTTTGGGTTCCCTTTGATAGTTCCAAATATATCAGGTATCATATCACCATTAAAACTGAAAGGGAATAAATATAACTTTAGCCAAAATTTAAGGGATCAGATAACCAATACTTTCAACTAAATTAAATAAAACATTGATAAACACAACTTCTTTCACACAATCACAATCATTGATGCAAGGCAGGAAAATTATGTACAACATCAGAAAAAGGAGAAAATGCAATATTTTTGAAAAATAAGTAAAAATTAAAACATACACAAGCAGGGCATTTATCCCTGCAAGCTTGTTTTTATAGTTTAACTAACAAGGCTGATCTGCATCAGATCTCCATTTATCCACACTGCTTTCATATCCCTAAATAGTCTTGATAGCAAAATGATCAATCTGTTATGAAATGTACAACTGTCTTAACTTACATAGCTTTATGGGAAACACAATATGCAAGTTCTTTTGGACAGTTGGGTACCGTGGTCAGTTTCTAAAAAAAAAAAAAATCTGATATCATCCAGAATGCCAGTACCAACTGGTATGACTCTCAGAATGATAACCATAAGCCGTTTTTGTTACTTAACTTAAGGAGTGGTCAAACCATCTAATTCACTATTTCACTGTTTCCTGAAATAGTGGACATATACTTATCTACAACATTCCATTGCCTGCATTTTCAACATTGGAATAATGGACTAAGGGAAATGTCATAAATCTAATAATAGCCATCAAGCTCAAAAAGGGAAAACAAAAACAATTGCTGAAACATGTTTTGGTACAGACACACTGCATTTATATTAGAGGTTTTCATGAATAACTTGACTTCATAATGCATTGCCACATTGTAAGCTAAACAAAACATATATTCTGTAAAATTACTCCCCTTCAAAGAAAATCAAGAAACAGTAATCGAGTTAAGTTTGAAAACAGCAATCTCTTCCCCCTTTGCACTTCAGATTTATATTCACAATATTCATATCATAACTATGCAGATGAATATCCATCGTCATTTAATAGTCTTCCACTTAATCAAATCTTTCTTCAATTCCACAAATGCAGAAATGCGTTCAAGTTAGTGCTGTAATTGAAATGGTTTCAACGGTAATATAATTTTACCAGCATCCATTCTGATTTAAGTTGCTCCCAGTCCCCAGGCATTATGAGCTGATTAAGTTTTTACTATCTAAAAGTTAAAATTTATTTAAGGAGGTAACAAATAAGCTTTACTTCCATCAATGCAAAAATTCCTAGGAGTCAACAACAAATTTAAGCCTGAATTCGCTGGCAAACTTTCCATACAATCAATTTGATTTGTTAACTTGTGGCAAGCTCAAGAATGAATCAGGACACTCATGGAGGGTACAGCCAATCACTTATCAATCAGACCAAACACAAGGTACTATAGAAGTCTCGCATTACAACTTAGGTGTCGCACGAGAGGGGAAAGCAGCTACATTTTTAAAATGTTGTTAAACCAACTGTAACAACAAATTTGGTTAAGAAGGATGAATAAAGTGGTCTAAAAAAAGTTCCAGTCATTGTAATTGACTCAGAGACAGCAAAAACTGCAGATACTGGAGAAGCACAGCAGGCCAGGAAACATCACAGGAGCAGGGAAGTTGATGTTTTGGGTCGGGACCCTTCATCATAAAATTTCTGAAGAAGGCTCCTGACCCGAAACATCAGCTCCTGTGATGTTGCCTGGCCTGCTGTGCTTCTCCAGCTCCATACTGTGCTGTCCCAGTCATTGTAATTGTTTTTTTGCAAGAACATTGCAAACTGTTTTTTTGAACTATTCACATCTCAATATGAACTTCTGTAAACTCTGTCTGAAATCCAAGTGACAATTTACTGCGATGCTCTTTGACCAGTTGAATTTTACTCAAAAAAATGTATTGGTCTTTCTCAAAAATAACTTGTCATGAAGCTGGAAGGTAGCAGCCCAACTGGAGGACTTTTTCCGAATTGTCATGATATATTCAAAAGTATCGTAGGTTCTCAATACAAAGTTTCAAAACCACAACTCCCATCACGTCCGCTGTAGTTATGAATCTTAAACTGCCCTACATTGCTGAAATCAGAACAAAATTTCTTACTCGAACTGAAGGACAATAATTCCAGATTCCAAAGGGGCAACTTTAGTGGAAAAATGTCCAGAGATTTTAAAAATGAAATAATTACTTCTATTGGGTGAAGTTTAAAAAGCTTTGTGTATTTCTTAAAATTTATGTGGGTGCCCATTCAGCTGGAGCCATTTGAAAAAAAAGACAGGTAACACAATTGGTTCAGATTAGTGCATGCGTACTCGTTGCTTCTCCGTGGAATTTCCTCATCTTTACTTGGCTGAATTACTATTGTTAGATTCATAATTAAAACATTCAACAGGTATGACCATTGGGTGTGTCTTTTTTTTGCCATGAGCTGATTTTAAAATGTCAATTTACACATTTATATTCGATGCACTATTAAGCCTTTTAATTATGCAGGTATTTCAACACCAATGACAGGACTTATCATGTTCCACTAGCTCATTTTAACAGTGAGGTTAAAAGATATCAGTCTTTCAAATTTGTGGTCAATGAGGCATCCAAATGATTAGAGATGCATGCATTAGTATATTCAAGTTATACAATTATTAATTACTTCCTTAGATTTTGAAGTTTGTTCAGCTTTATTCCAATTTATAAGTATAGTTGTTTTTAATTAGTTTTTTTTTAGAAATCTATAATTAAGACTCTAATAATGACCATGAAACCGTTGCTGATTGTTGATAAACCATTATGGTTCACCAAAGTCTTTTCGGGAAGGTAATTTGTCGCCTTTACCTGGTCTGATCTACGTGACTCTAGACTCACAATAATGTGGTTGACTCTTAACTTCTCTCTGGATAATTAAAACGACAATAAATGCTGTCCTAGCCAGCACCACCTACAATTCATGAATGAATAAGTAAAAAGATCCTGAATAATAATTTTATATTTGTTGCATGATAAAGTGTTACACCCTTCAAGAATGAAGAACATAATAGAAAGTGGCATTAATCGAAAGTTGTAAAAGTGTACCAAGAGGAAAGAGTAAAGAAAAGTTTTCAAATTCCTTAATTTTGTCTCTACTGCCAGTCATTTACAAATGACACAAAAATCAACCAAATTACACTTTTCAAAGTATTTTTTGACCACCTGCTAATTTTATAAATAAACAATTCATCACATATTAAACATAAAGTTAAGAAATTAAAAAGAAAATCTGCCAATCTTAGTAGTTAAATGAAAAGTGGAAACAAGAAACAATATAAGTTAACATGGCAGTACATTATTTGACTGACACACATTAGGAGTGGATTTAAATTATTTTTGAACAGCATAGGAGAAAAAGAAAAGACATATAAGTGGAGAATTAGACAGACCAAGAACTGGACACTCAGTTACCTGCAGACCAAGATTGCACAGCAATCGCTCAATCTGTATTTGATGACCCCAGTATAGAGGGGACACATTATGAACAAAGAGGGTACGCTAAATTGAAAGGAATTCACTGTTTCACTTGAAAGGAGTATTTGGGACACTGAATTCTGAGACAGGAGGTGATGAAAAGGCAGGTGCTGCATTGTGTGTCTACCTGAAGGGTGCTGTAGAAAGGGGACAGAGTGCTAAGTGCAACGGCAAAGTGGATCAGGAAGTCCTAAATGGACCAACCCTTTCAGAATGCAGAAAGAAGAGGGATGAGATGTATTTTGTGGTGCCAATATACAACAGGTGGCTGAAATTATCCATTGAATGGAGGGTGGTTGAATGGATGGTGAGGACAAAGGGACCCCATTCTCTGTCTCTTGCACCAAACATTTCAACACCAGAAAAAGCCTGATGGCAGAATACTAGACAATTATTTAGTATTGACTTCCTTTCAGGTGCACAGCATACCATTATAGGAGCAGGTGCGTAATCAAAGTGACGACTGCTTGTGGCATTTAGGTTACTTTGTAGCATTCTAAATCACCTTCAAAGGCTGCAGCGCATTATCAGCACATTTTTCTTATGTTAATATATACAGCAAAACTCGTTCTTCCTCATCAACATGAATTCAAGAACAAGAGGGCACTCAGAATGCATACCTCTACTACATCGTGCTAACTCAATAACTATGTAGTTCTTTCAGACTTTATATTACAACCGCAAAACTGAAAAAAAATACTTTTATTAAGCTTTTCTTCTCAGAGGAAACTTTAGGCTAATCCACATCTAACAACATATTCTGAAAGCTTGGCTCACATTTGACAGCCGTAACAAATTGTATGCAAGCAGGAGAGATCATCTACATTATTCTAAACAATTCTTAAAAAAAGTCAATTCATTTCATCTCCTCATGTTCAAGGATTTTGAAAGAAGAAAAGCAAGGATCAGGATCCTCACCAGTAATGAGTCAGTTCTTTCTTCAGCCATACCTATTTGTGTATAAGCTTTGTTGAAATGCATTCACTAAGTTCAAGACACTTTTTTTTTAAAAAGCAGACTAATAAGCAGGATAAAAATATTACCCCGTTCACAAACAAGGGAAAGTGATGGCCGAGTGGTATTATTGCTGTATAGTTAATCCAGAGGCCTAGATAATATTCTGGGCTGAATTCCACCACAGTAGATAGTGGAGTTTGAATTCAATTAAAAAAAATGAAATTCGGAGTTTAATGATTCATGAATTCATTATCAATTGTTGGAAAAAAAACATTTGGTTTACTAATGTCTGTCAGGGAAGAAAACTGCCATCCTTACCTGGTCTGACCTACACGTGACTCCAGTCCCATAGCAATGTGGTTGACTCTCAACTGCCTTTTGGACAATTACAGATGGGCAACAAATGACAACGCTCTTGTCCATGAATGAAGAGAGAGAAAAAACCTAACCTAGGAATCTGATCAGGAGTAGGCCATTTGGCCTCTCAAATATGCTCTAGCATTCAATAAGATAACATGATAGAAGTAAATAAATGGAAAGACATTGGATGGTTGACCAATCTCTGCTTAAAAAGAACAGTATGTGGTTTGCATGATCAATGGTCAGATTTACAGGGTTAATGACTATTCTGCATTAATCAGGTGACAGCCATGGCTCATTGAGAACACGCTCATCTTTGACTGAGAAGTTTATAGATTCAAGTTAGATGCAAGAAATTTGAAGTTACATTCCAGTGCATCCTTGAGGAATACCATGACGTTGGAGGACTTTTGGCCAAGACATTAAATGATGGCTCATTCGCCCATCCCTGTCAAGGTGTTAAATCCCATGGTATTATTTTGAGACTGGCAGGAGAATTTTCTTGCGTCCTTAAACACCAACAGTAAAACAGATTATCTGATTGTTGCTGTTTGAAAGACCTTCCCTATAAGCTATTTAGCTGCCACATTTCGAGGAAAGAAACAGAAATCACTCAGCTGCTTGGAGTTATATCCCACACAAAGGAAGATGACTGTGGTTGTTGAAGGTCAGTCGTCTTAGCTCAAGGACAAGAGCCAGGGCATTCCCTGTTGGAGTTGCTCAAGGTAGTGCCCTTGGCTAACCATTTCAGCCAAATCAATAAGCTTGCCTTCAACATAGGGTCAGAAGTGGGGCTGTTCACTGATGACAGCACAATGTTCAGTATCATTTGCGACTACTTAGATACTGAAACAGTCCATGTCTGAATGCAGCAACACCTGGATGATATCCAGGTTTAGGTTGACAAGTGCCAGACAATGACCTCCAACAGTAAAGAGAATCTAACCATCGCCCCTTGACATACAATGGCAATACCATCACTGAATTCCGCACTATCAACACCCTAAGGTTATCATTGATCAGAAATGCAACTGTATAATGCTGAACTCATCATGTACAAAACGCTAGTGCGGCCTCACTTGGAATATTGTGTACAGTTCTGGTCGCCCCATTACAGGAAGGATGTGGAAGCATTGGAAAAGGTGCAGAGGAGATTTACCAGGATGTTGCCTGGTCTGGAGCGAAGGTCTTATGAGGAAAGACGGAGGGACTTGGGTCTGTTCTCATTGGAGAGAAGAAGGCTAAGAGGGGATTTAATAGAGACATACAAAATGATCAGAGGATTAGATAGGGTGGACAGTGAGAGTCTTTTTCCTAGGATGATGATGTTGGCTAGTACGAGGGGGCATAGCTGCAAATTGAGGGGTGATAGATTTAAGACAGATGTCAGAGTCAGGTTCTTCACTCAGAGAGTGGTAAGGGCGTGGAATGCCCTGCCTGCCAATGTAGTTAACTCAGCCACATTAGGGGCATTAAACAGTCCTTGGATAAGCATATGGATGATGATGGGATAGTGTAGGGGGATGGGCTTAGATTAGTTCACAGGGCGGCGCAACATCGAGGGCCGAAGGGCCTGTTCTGCGCTGTATTGTTCTATGTTCTATGTTCTAAATGAGACTGAACTAGTTATGCAAGTACTGTGGCTATTACTGCAGAAGCTATGAATACTGCAGCATGAAACTCACCTCCAGACTTCTCAAGCCTGGCCATCATCTACAAGGCACAAGTCAGAAGTGTAATGGAATATTCCCGATTTGCCTGGATGAATACAGCTCCAAAAGCTCAACAGGGTAGATAACACCCAGTTCAAAGCAGCCCACTTGCTCGATACCTCGACATATCTACAAAACATTCATTCTTTCCACCACCAATTCACAATAGCAGGTGTGTGTATCATCTACAAGATATACTGCAGAAATTCTCCAATGGTCTCATCCAGCATCTTCCAAACCCATGACTCTTACCATCTAGAAGGACAAGGGCAACAGATACATGGGAACACCATCACTTGCCAGTTTCTCTCCAAGATACTCACCATCCTGACTTCACAACATCATAGAATTCGGATGGTGCAAAAGGAGGCCATTTAGCCCAGCTGTGCCTGCACCAACGCTTATCTAGTCGAGCTCCATCATCTAGTGCCGATCTTATGTCTTTTCCCCATATTCCTGCACACCATTACAAATCAAAATACCATCAATGCCCTGTTGAATGCTTCAATTGAATCTGCCTCCACCACATTTCTAGGCATATTCTAGACCCTAACAACTTGCTGTGTGAAGATGTTTGTTTTCTCATATCACCCTTGCTTCATCTGCACATTAAAATATGCACATTAAAATTTACGCTCTCTCATTCTCGTTTCTTTTACAAACAGAAACAGCTTCTCCCTATTTATGCTGTCCAGCCTGCTCTCAAATTTTGAAAATCTCAATCAGATCTCCTCTCAGTCCTCTTCTCTCCAAGAAGAACAGTCTTAATGTCTTCAATCAATTCTCATAACAGTAGTTTGTCAAATCTGGAAACATTCTAGTAAATTGCTTCTGCACTCTCTAATACGTTTATACATTTCCTAAAATGTGGCAGCCACAACTGTACGTGATACTCCAGCTTACTTCTAACAAGTGTGTCTTACAAGTTCAACATTACCTCCTTGATCTTGTGGTCTATGCCCCTATTAATAAATCTAAGAACTGTATGTTTTATTCATTGTTGTTTTCATCTTTCCTGCTTTCTTCAATAATCTGTGCACATATACAACCACATCTATCTGGTCCTACACCCCCTTTAGAACTGATTCTAATATTTTATATAGTCTTTCAGTGCTCTTCCAACCAAAGTGCATTGAACCTCGTTTCCACCAACTTGTCAATGCTGTTTTTAAGTTCCACACTATTCTCCTCACAGCTTACAATTTTTCCAAGTTTAGAGGTGTCTGCAAACTTGGGACATGTCCCCTGCACACAGAGATCCAGATGAATAACATACATCATGACCCAGAAATACATCACTGCTCCTTCAGTGTCACTGGGTCAAAATCCTGGGACTCCATCCCCAAAGGCATTGCGGGCCTACCTACAAGCACGTGAACTATAAAAGTTCAAGAAGGCAGTTTGCCACCACCTTCTCAAGGGCAACATGTGCTGGGCCAGCTAGCAATGCCAAAATCCCACGAATTTTTTTTTAAAATCACAACATTAAAAACATTTATTAGGCAACTCATAGGGCGTCTCAAATATCTTTGCAGCCAAAGCCTGTCAAGGATGCTGGACTTCAGGTTTTCATTTTTTTAAAAAATTCACATTTTAAATAATCAATATTACCGGAGGTTTTCATTTGAACCAATGTAAATGCTTTGACACAGTGGTGTTATATTCATACATAGCATATAAAAAGGCCACCAGATATACATTCATTCAAAAACACAGCTTTTGGCTTTCATCAGTGTCAACAGTTAAATAACCTACACTTATTTAGCACCCTGAGATAGCTAGAATTGCAGATGCTGGAGTCAGAGACAAAACGTCAACTTTCCTGCTCCGCTGATGCTGCTTGGCCTGCTGTGTTCCTCCTGCTCCATACTGTGTTGTTTCTTATTTAGCACTCTGTTGCTTTTTAGAAGGTAGCTCTACATAAATGCAATATGTGGCTTAAAAAAAGTACTCTCTTTAGTTTCCATTTTGTATTTTTGCATTCAAATTTAATATGTTTTCTTTTTTATATATGCTTTCACGAAATGATTTGATATACTTCTGTTAAAAAGTGGTATATTAATGCAAGTTGTTTAACAGAAATCTGTCTAGAAATTAGATTTATTTAAAACTATTTCATTATATTTATAACAGGATCATTTCTTCTCATTATGTTGATTTTTTTTCCTCCAAAAACTGCCTAAATCAATCAATCACCCCATCCATTAATATTAAAATACTCAGTCAGATTTGATGCAACTTACCCGACTGAAGACAAGTGATTCAATGTGCTGTTTCATGGTGAATGCTCACCAGATGAACTACCACATCATAAATATATAGCACCCATTTGTGCTTTTCTGTTACTCAAGTATTCCTGAACGTCAGTATGGCTACTGCAGTTCATCAATTTTTATCTTTTCTTGTCTCAGTTTCTGTTACAATTCTTCATCAATGTCACTTAAAAATATCAAAACTCCACATATTTCTTTTAAAAATTCCCATAAAATGTAACTGGGAATTGTTGGAAAAATTTATCGATTTGCAATTTGCCTTCAAGGCTGCAAAGAAAGGAGACAAAATGACAAAAGAAATATAGTCTTCAGGTGATTTCAAAAAAAAAAGGTATAGCTACAACTATACCTGGCCAGTAAGAACGTGGTCTCCACATTGATATGTGTGATTTTATTGATTACAGTGCATTTGCATTAGTTAAATGATGGAATCTTGATTTAATCAGATTAAGTTTATATCACAAAAGAAAACGTGGGTGGCTTGATCCAAGGATACAGACTATAGAAAGCAAGTAATCATTTATCATTTCTTCAAGTAATTTCGAGATTCTGATTGCCTACTGTGACTAAGATCAGTCAATCTTTTGGTAATTTTGCTAAACAGCCTCAAGTAAACTTCAGGTCTCGTGCATTAATTGAAGTAATTGTAGCCTCCTTGCTTGGGAAAGGAAGAGCAATCCTAAAGTACATATGTGCCTAAGGCAACATCCACCAGCACTCAGTATCTGGTAAAACCTAACTGCTTGGTTGCAGGCAGAATGGCATAACATGGCACTTTGTTTTGCAGCCCAAAGAATAACTGGCAAGTTTCTCCCTAAATCAGGTAGCCAACATAAATATCAATAATTATCAACATGATCAGGACTAGAATTTAACTGAAACTTTTTTTTAAAAAAGGGGTCCAACTAAGGGAAACAACTAAAATACATCCAGATTTTTTCTCCACTCAATTAGCTGTTGATTCTATTTTACAAACTAAATTGTTTAAAAGTGTAGGTGTTAATCTCTGCAATAAACTTGACTGACAAACTCAGAACAAAGAGGTCTAACCAGATTTTGGATCAAATGAAATGTGCAACAGCGAAAATCAATGGAAATAGGAAAAATGTAACTAGTTTGCTTACTAGTTTTGAACGAATAAGAAAAAGACAACAGCAAACTTAGCTCTGCTACAATGTTAAGAGGTCAGCTGCTTTCCAGTTATTTCAGCAAGAGTTACTTAAACTCTAATTCTGCACGTGGTGATTCACCAATTTTCTTAAGCAGTCACTTGGTTTTACAGAAACGTTGGTACAGCTGAGAAAAAGAGATATGATGAAGCATTTTATCTTGCACTCATTGAGACAAAGGGAAAAGCAATGAATGCAAGGCAAAAAGCTCTGACATGTCTCCTTTGAGCATGACATTACCAAAGTATTTTTGAATTTTACTTATTAATTTTGCTTTTTCATATTTATTCAGTTGTATTTGGTTTTCTTGAAACTCCACTTAACGTAATCAATTTCAAAATGCAGGAAAAACATCTCTCACAAAAATGAAGTCAGATTTTTGAACAGCCAGCAATTTTCAAATCACTCAGCTTCAAATTTCCCTCATTCTCAGAATACACTAAGCTTAATATGGCCATCAACAACTAAGTTTTCAGAATGTTTATTTTTGAACGGAGCAATAAAACTGTTAACAACACAAATACAAACAAACATACTTCTTCCTCATAATGTAGGAGAAATTAGAAAACCCACATTAAAGGAGGAGTTAAGAGTGCAGGCTACCAATGTGTTGGATGGTTACCAGACAATAAAGGTAAGGGAGAGAGCAGGTGAGTGTCTTTATTCACCAAGGAATAACAAAGAGTAAGGAAACTTACCAGTAGAACAAATTTAAAATCTTTGTATCTAAATGCATGAAGCATTTGAAACAAAATTAATGAGTTAAATGGTGCAAATAGAAACAAAACAGTATGATTTGGTAGAGATTACTGAGACATGGTTACAAGACGACCAGGTCAGGGAATTGAATATCCAAGGGTAGTCAGTATTTCAGAAGGATGGACAGAAAGGAAAAGGAGGTGGTGTAGCTTTGTTTGGTGAAGGAAGCGACCAGTGCTGTAATGAGAAATGACATAATCACAGGAGATCAAGATGTGGAATCAGTCTGGGTAGAAATAGAAATAGCAAAGGGAAGTAGTACTTGGTAGGAGTAATCTGTAGGTCTCCAAACATAGTCCTGCAGTGGGGCACAGTATAAACCATGAAATACTACAGGCTTGCAAGAAAGGTATGGCAATAATCATGGGTGATTTTAACATGCACATAGATTGGAAGAATCAAATTGGCAAGGGTGGCCTGGAGGCAGAGTTTGTTGAATGTATTAGAGATTGTTTCTTGGAGCAGTATATTGGGGAACCAACCAGGGAGCAGGTTACTCTGGTTTTGGTATTGTGTAACGAAGAGAGATTAATTGATGACATCATAGTTAAGGATCCTTTGGGGAGTAGTGACCATTGTATGATTGAATTTAGACTTAAATTTGTGGGTGAGAATGTGGAGTCCCACGGTAGTGTTCTGGAATTAAACAAAAGTAAATACACAGACATGAGAACAGATTTAAACCCGGGTAGATTGGGCAGGACAGCTAAAAGGTAACACAGTAGATGAGCAGAGGCAGTTGTCTAAGGAGCTACTCAATTTCTTGCAACTAAAATATATTGTAGTGAGGAAGAAAGATGCTAAGGGGGGTTATAAAAATATCCATGACAAAACAACTGTTTTTTTCTGGATTGCAAGTAGTAACAAGTGGGATGCCACATGGTTTGGTTCTTGGATCCCAACTGTTTACAGTCTACTTTAAAGACTTGGATACAGGGATAAAAGGTTCTGTAGCCATATTTGTGGATGACACAAAAACAGGCAGGACAATAAACAGTAATGAGGACATAAGAACCTTACAAATGGATAGAGGTAGGTTAGGAAAGTGGACCAAAATATGGCAGATGGAGTTTAACATGGAAAAGTGTGAGGTCATGCATTTCGGTCAGAAAAATGGGAAGGTGGCCTACTATCTAAATGGGGAGAGACTTCAGAGTACTCCAGTGCAGATGGATCTGCGTGTCCTCGTTGATGAGTCACAGAAAAGAAGCATTCAGGTACAGCAAATAAGGAAAGCGAATGGAATGTTATCTTTAATAGCAAAGGAAGTAGAATATTAAAAAGGTAAGGAAGTATTGTTGCAACAATATTTGGCATTGGTGAGAACACACCTGGAGTATTGTGCAGAGTTTTGGTCCCCTTATTTGAGGAAGGATGTGGTGGCATTGGAGGTAATTCTGAGGAGGTTCACTAGATTGATCCCAGAGATGAGGGGTTTGTCATAAGAAGACAGACTGAACAGTTTGAACAGTTAACTCTCTGGAATTTAGACGAAAGATGGGAGATCATATTGAGGTATTCAAGATGATAAAATGTATGGATTAAATAAACGTGGAGCGGATGCTCCCTCTTGTGGGGCAATCTAGGACGAGAGGTCATAGTCTTAGGATATGGGTAGCAAATCTAAAACAGAATAGAAGAGAAACTACTTCTCCCAAAGGGTGGTGAATCTGTGGAATTCATTGCCCCAAAGTGCGGTGGATGCTGGGACAGTGACTAAATTTAAGAGGCAGTTTGGAAGATTTTTAACTGGTAATGGGTTGAAGGGTTGTGGGGAGAAGGCAGAAAAATGGAGTTGAGGAGCATATCAGCCATAATCGAATGGTGGAGCAGATTCGATGGGCTGAATGGCCCAATTGTTCCCCTATTCCTTATGAACTTATGAGAACAGAATCTAAATTGCTGCTGAACCAACAGTTTGAGAATTCTGAAATGCTACTTTTTGCTAACTTTTGGCTGGCAGTGTGACGCACAGATGCCCTACCTCATAAGTACATAAAGCATAAGCAACATTTACTTTATGAACCTGCATTAAGACATGCTTCGTTTTAAAATAAAACTAAGTGAAGAGAATTTTTCTCTGTGGAGAGGGAAGGGCAAAGGTTCATAAATACGGTGCATTGTAGAAAGCAGAGCAACCTTTATGCAACGTCAACTGGATATGTAACAAGTTACATATAACCGATAAAAAGTATAGTTAACATCGAACAAGCATTTTGCTTTTCACAAATTTGTTTGAAGATTTATAAAAATAATTTTACAACATTTGCAAAAGGTTAAAAGGTACATTCATTATAAAACTGACTAATAGAAAGTGCATTAACAAGATAAAAATGTAATTTATACTCCCTGTTTAGAATGAATTACGTTTCAACTGGTTATCATTTGCACAATTGCTAGCACTGTCAGGTCTGAATAGTTTTTCTTGACAACGTGGACAGGCTTGCTTCTTCATTATTAGATCCCTTGTAATGCAATAAAATATTCAAAGGAAATCAGCGTGAAGACCCCTCTGTAGTCATTCCTCAACATTTTGATCAATGCATTGTTTACGCTATTTTCTGTTTTAGATCACAATTATACGATTTAAACTTCACAGAAAAATAATATAAAATACATATATAAAATTCAGAGTAGTTCACTTGGTTGCACTGAATACTCAGTGGGGAAATGTACCAATTTCCTGCACTTGGTCCTCCCAACACCAAATGGATCAACAATAATTGTTGTACAAATAGAGTCAGAGATTCACAGCATGAAAAGAGATCCTTTGACCCATGATGTCCATGTCAGTCATGAAGCATCTACGTACTCTAACTTCATTTTCCAACATTTGGCCCAAGACCTTGAATGCTGTGGTGTTTCACATGTTTGTCTAAACATGTCTCAATATTTCTGAAGAATGTCTCAATTAATGAGGCAGGGAAGTACGCTCAGATAGTCAAAAGGAAAAAAGAATTAGCATGAATAGAAATCTAGGACTTTGAATTAAAGACAGTGATCCAAAAATATTTTTGAAAAGGGACGTGGATAATTTCATCATCCTCCCAAATTTTCACTTTTTATTTTACTAGCTGTTGCTACCCTTCTAATTGCTGATTTAAAGAAAGAATCCCAGTAGATAAATCCCCTTTTTTTCTCCCACACACTAAAGTATTAGTCAGCATTATTTTTGATCTTCGGTAACATGCAACACAACTGTCATAGCAACTGAGAGAAAAACAAAAAACATCAGTCAATTCAACACACTTGCATTCTTATTCAACAAGGTTTTTTAAACATTCCAATATTTGACAGGCAAATTTCAGGAAATTTTTTCTTCCCACAAGGGAATTTTAAAAAGGGGTGGCATGAAGAAATAATTTTCATTACTTTGGATTATAACAGGCTAACGGTAGCAACCAAATTACACTGTTTTATAGTCACATTCAAGTACCAGTTGAGACAAAGAGAATACTTACTCCAGTACTAGTGGTTCATCCAAAAAGCTGTGCTTTAAACTGGTAAAAAGTTTTGAATCTAAGAAAGAAAAAGAAAAACAATGAACTTACATACAACCAGAAAACTCTTGTGTAGTATAAATGTTAAAATTTAACTGTTTTACAAGTTTTCAGTTGTATAAAATCGACAGGCAAAGCAAGAACTATGATGGTCCACTTTCAGGAAGCCAGCTACAATGAAATTCTACTGCTCAATTAGTAACATTCTTGCCCATAAATCAAAAGATTGAAGGTTCAAGTTCCAATCTAGAATTTGAGCACAAAATTTAGCAGGACACTTCAGTGTGGTACAGAAAGAGAATCACACCATTACAGCTGCTTTCTTTTAGATGGTACATTAAACAGAGGATCAGTCTGTCATCTCAGGTAAACAAAACAAAAAAAAATTCCATGGACCAGCATTGGAGGAGGAGGAGGGAGTTCTCTATTGTGTCCTTGCCAAAGTTTTCATCAGCTAGCATTTATAAAAACGATATAGCTATCATAACACTGTAGTTTCTGAGACATTGTTACAGTGGAGGCTGCCGTCCTGTTTCCCAAATTAGAACAATAACATCACTTCATAAGATTTTCTTTTGAATAGATTCTGTCAAGATCTCAGGATGTTTCATTGCCTTACAACCAATTAAGTCACTTTTTGAAGTCTTAAAAAGGTAATGACATTTATTCACTTGTTTTCTCCCCATCCCACCGTCTCCCAAATCAAAGTGAAATATTCAATGGTACCATGATTTGCGACAATCCTGTTGAGATTATATTTGCTCAATTACGTGGTTGTATCCTGATTGTAAACTGTACAGCGAAACAGTAACATTGTTTTTAAATAAAATGCCTACTGCAAATTCAAAGTTGCTTCATTTAAATTAATATAAATAATCAAAAAAGTTGACTCTAAACTCTCAGTTCGGTGTGCTACTTTCATTGTTTAATTTGAAACATAACAAGAAAAGTGAAAGATTCATACTGAAAGAATGATATAATTTGGGCAAAGAGCAAAGTATATTTAGCAATAAGCACAAGCTTACCCAATGTTTCATTATTTCCCCAGAAGATAACAATGCTGGTGTTATCACTGTGATCCTTCGAATGAAGGGCAAGTAGGACATCCATTTGTGAGTCCCCATCATAGTCTCCTGGTACCACACTAGTAATCACCAGGTCACTGAAAGGAATAAAGGAAAAAGAAAATGATCAACCATTCTACTTTAAAAATGTGTTAAAAAAAAAAAAAACCAAAAGGTAATACAAAATAGGTACTCACCTCTGCTGCAGCACCACTTTGGGTTTTGGCTTAAAATAGGGGGCTTTTACATCAGCCAACAAGATTATCAATTGATTGTCTAAAAAGAAAAGAAAATGTAACAAAATTAAATAAAATCACAATACCTGTTATTCATAATTTGATATATTATAACAGAAGAGGGCTTTTGTTTTAACTTACTCAAATGACCTACAAGATTGCCAAAAAGACAAATTATAATTTGTTTTAATCCATCCTAAAGTCAAAGTGTGTCAAACTGAATCTTGGCAGTGAATCCCCATAGGAAGGCATATGCAAATTGAAACTTATGAAGCTGATTGGTTCTGGAAAATCATTTCAAATGATTTCAAAATGCGTTGAATAGCAACTGGGGGAAAATGCAATCTCTTAGGTAAATATTCGATACGTTTTGCAAATGTATACTTTTAACCATGCTAACATTTCAATTTCCACCATAGAATAGTTAGTGAGAGAACTGTCTGGTCTGGCTTTTACTCAGACAATCCAAAACTACAGAGCCTGATATCATCTTCTGAATCAAATAATTATCTTATTTTCCCTTCAAAGCTGCAATCCACTCAGCGTGCACAATGCTTCCTGCCAAAATATTTCTTTCTTCAACGACTTGGAACAGTAAATGAGCTCGACGTAGAAGAAAGCACAGCCATTCATTGGCAATGCACTGATCAGAGTCAACTGCCTGAATCAACCTTTAAAATTTGGCACTTAATAGGTGTACTCTCCATGGAAATACTTCTACTAATCAGAGACCACCTGCCAAACAATCAAACAATCTCCTCTCATGCAGTATAAATTTGTTGACTTCCTTTTGAATTTGTGTTCTTAAAGACATGTCTTGATGAGCACAAAATGAAAAGCATTGACAAATCTTGTATTTTTTTCAGGAATATTCAATAGAAGAAACATAAACAAAAAGATAGGAAGAGGTTCTACAAGTTTGCAAAAAGAAAGGCGAAAAGAGAAGGTCAAGTAAATGTTGGACTCCCCCAAGAATGAGCTGAGAGTCAGACATAATGGAAACAGACCCTTCAGTCCAACTAGTCCTCGCTGACCATGTTCTCAAACCAAAGGAAGTCCACTTCCCCGCTTTTGGTCCTTATCCCTCCAAGCCTTTCCTATTCATGTCTTTATCTAAGTGTCTTTTAAACATTTAAACTGTACCCGCATCCACTACTTCCTCTGAAAGTTCATTCTACACACTGACAACTTTGTGTAAAAAAAAGGTGCCCCTCATGTCCTTTTTAAGTCTTTCTCCACTCACCCTAAAAAAAGTCCCCAAGTTTTGAAATCCTCCACCTTGCTTTTCATGTTATCTTGCCCCTCATGACTATATAAAAAAAATGGGAAGCAAAGAAATGGCGCAGATTTTGAACAAATATTTCACAGCTTTCTTCATTGTCAAAAACAATACAGGTATCATAACAATAATAGAAAATGGGGTGTAGGGTGGTACTTTCAAAAGAGAAGCAAACAATGTTATTGCTACAATACTGAAGAATGATGTGCTGCGGAAGGATTTGGGTGCCCTCCTACATAAATCACAAAAAGGTTAACATGTAGATGCTGCAGGCAATTCAGTGGGCAAAGAGAACGTTAGATTTTATTGTCAGGAAGATGAAATTTAAAAATAGGGAGTTCTTGCTACAAAAAGACATCAGTGAGACCACATCCAGCATATTGCATGCAATATTGGTACCCTTATTCAATCCTTTATGATGCAGTTCAGAGGAGATTCACAAAGTTGATTCCTAGGATGAAAGTCTTATGTAGAATAGTCAAGCACGTTAATCTGATTTCATTGGAATTTAGATGACATCGTTGAAATACAAGATTGAGAGATTTGACATACTAGTTGCCGACAGAATGTATTGCTGGAAGAATCGAAAACAAGCCAGCATTGTTTAAGAAAATGAAGTTGCTGGTTTAAAAATCAAAATGAGAAGACATTTATTCTCGATGGGTTACGAATGCTTGGAATCTTCTACCCCTGGAAACTGGGGTGGTTGAGTAATTAGCAATGTTTTAGCCATGAACTTATTCAGAGAGTCAAAACTTTTCATCGCACATTTCTCAGGACTGAGAAACAAGAAATCAAACTTATATTCCCTTTCAAAGCTTTGTTTCTTGAGTCTCAGTCCTCATGAGTGCAATTGAAAAAGCTTCCACTCTATGTCTCTTTTTAGCAACAACTGTTCCTTTGAGAGGAAGGTGTCAGGTTCGGAGACAATGACCACAGATGAATGGACCCTGAATTTTCCAAGGTCCCAGAAAGATCTCCAAACGTATCAAACTGTAAACAGTGGTGCTGTAAACTACCTACTTACTTTTAAGGTGAAAGTGAATTGGGAATCATCGAAAACTAATCAGTATTTCTATATAGGTTAAAAGCTAACATGCTTCCTGCTGCCATAGGGAAGAAGCAGCCATTTTGAAATCAGGTTACAGGCTTCTCTACTGAATAGATTTCAATTGCAGTTTTGCCCCATGTGATTTTCTGCCGACTAAGAGCTAGGCAGCAAATGATAAAGCCAGCTTGGCTTGCAGTTTAAAAAGAGAAAACGTTGACCCTATTGTGCATCATATAAAACACAGTGCAGATTCAAGATCCCAACTGTGAGGACTCAATGAAGATTTTAAGTATTGTCAAGCTTGCAGCTAGAGGAAGAGATCTGCAGTGTAACTCTCACAGTGAGAGATAGTTCTATGAGTAGAAATGATCTATCTGGAAAAGTGAAAAGGCAGTTGGGAACAACTGTAAACTGTTTAATACATGAACAGTAATTCTATGGAGAGTGTGACATAAGGTAGCTGACAAGGAATGGTTTATTTTCATCATTTAAGGTAAAGTTATCTAGAAAAGAAAACAGTGTTTGGCCAACAGCACTTTTCTCAGCTATTTGTTACACTAAAATTTGAAAATATGAAGTCTTGGGGTGTTATTTCTTCATGTTTTAACTGAAAAGTCAAATTTTTCTTAAAAATATGGTCTCTACAGAGATCGTAAAAGTAGTACACAAGATGGAAGTCGATCTGGTAGCGACTCCCAGGAATGCATAGCTCAAATACAAACAATATCAATTTCCCCCAACTCTTTTTTACGTTTAACAGCCATTTTCCACCTGTGATACTATAGTTTCTGCTGTCATAAATGCCAGACATCGTAAACAAATTCTCAGGATGCCTTAATAAAGTATGTATAAACTATTTCTCATGCAGCCATTTAAACCAAATTGGTCGTCACTCAAGAAGAAAGGAAATCTTAAATTTATTAAATAGGTCTTGCTCATAAGAGATTCTGGCCGTCTTACATTGCATTACGTATCACTAAATTATTATGTTATAGTTTTCAATAACATTACTGCTGTTCTGATGGTGGTCTCAATTCCACATTTCCACTTATTCCCAATAAAAATATATGTTTTACGTGCTAGTCTAGAAAAAATATCACTGTCTGAAGTATATTCAGTCATCCTGCTTCCACTCTCTACAAGCGAGGGAATTCCAAAGACTTACAATTCTCAGAAAAAAAATCTCATCATGTTAAAACGAAACAGCCCTTATTTCCAAAAATGTGTCCCCCATACCCTTCCCGCATTGAACCCATTGACAGAATCCATAGAATCCCGACAGTGTGCAAACAGGCCCTTCGGCCCAATAAGTCCACACTGACCCTCAGAGCATCCCACCCAGACCCATTCCCCGATTGAGATGTTAAACGATTCATTAAGATCATCTTGTTTTCTTGCAAATTCCAACGAACAGAAGCCCAGCTAGTCAAAATATTTGTCATAAAGTAACCCTCAAAACCCCTCTCCTATCCCAGGCATTAGTTAAGTAAGCCTTCTCTGAATTTTAGTGCATTTGTATCTTCTCTCAAATAAGGAGATCAAAACTGTAAACACTACTCCAGATTTGCTCTTAATGATGCTCTATACAACTGTAGCAAAACATCCCTACTTTTATATCCAATTCCCTTTGCTGACTCTGCCTGATTGCATTGAGAATTTAAGTATCCCACTATGTTCTCCCTAATAAAATACATTTTCTTTATAATAGATGATAATTTTCTGTAGTAGAAAATGCTCATTAAAGTTTGTCCCCATAACATTACCCTACTGAGTAAAGTACTGTATCAAGGGGACGGGATGAGGTTCGTAGGTAGGAGATAGGGGTGGGGCTTGAGGTGGGAGGAAGGGCAGGTTAAGGAGGCAGGGACAAGCTGGGCTGGTCTTAGGATGAGGTTGGGGGAGGGGAGATTTTGAAGTTTGTGAAGTCCACATTGATACCATTGGGCTGCAGAGTTCCCAAGCGAAATATGAGGTGGTGTTCTGGCAACCTTTGGGTGGCATCGTTGTGGCACTGCAGGAGGCCCAGGATGGACCTGTCGTCTCAGGAATGGGACGGGGGAGATGAAATGTTCGCGACTGGGTGGTGCAGTTGTTTGTTGTGAACAGAGCGTAAGTGTTCCGCAAAGCAGTCCCCAAGCGTCCCCTTGACCTGTCCATCCTTCCTGGACTGACCTATCCCCTCCTTAACTCCCCACCTACACTCACTTTACTGGCTCCACCCCCACCTCTCTGACCTGCCTGTCTCCTCTCCAGCTACCTTCTCCTTTATCAATCTTCTATCCGCACCCCCCCCTCCCTATTTATTTCAGAAACCCCTTCCCCTCCCCCATTTCTGAAGAAGGGTCTAGGCCCGAAACTTCAGGTCTCCTGCTCCTCTGATGCTGCTTGGCCCGTGTTCATCCAGCTCTACACCTTGTTATCACAGATTCTCCAGCATCTGCAGCTCCTACTATCTCAGAAGATACTGCATGCCCTAACACACCACCATACATCAAGATCACATCTGAACTGACCACAAGACTCCTACGACCACTGGGCATCAGAGTAGCACACAAACCCACATCAACCCTATGCCAACTGCTAACCCGAACCAAAGACGCGTTACCCACTATGGCTAGAACCACTGTTATATACAAGATTCCTTGCAAAGACTGCGACAAACATTACATTGGACAGACAGGAAGAAAATTAGGCACAAGAGTACACGAACTTCAACTAGCAACAAAAAGACACAACCAATACACACTCATCGCCATCCACATGGATAAGGAGTACCACCAGTTCAATTGGGGCAACACCAGGATCCTAGGACAGGACATGCAGAGACATGCATGGAATTACTAGAGGCCTGGTTCTCCACTAAGAAGGCTATCAACAAACACATAGAGCTAGATATATATATATATACTCCACTGCAAAGGAAAACCGGAAATGAAGTAATCCAACTCAACGGACACCAGAGTTTAAATACCAGGTGGGAAAACACAACAGCGCTTCATCAGAGGTTGCACTGATTACCCAGCAGGATAATGTAACGTCTACGGAACAACGAACCAGCCAGGCGAGCCAATCAACCACAATATCTATCAGAATAACAGGGTGGTTATGGTAGAGGATTTTAACTTTTCCAACATAGGCTGGGACTGCCACACAGTGTTAAGGGCTTGGATGAAGAGGAATTTGTTAAGTGTGTACAAGAAAGTATTTTGATTCAGTATGCGCATGTACCTACTAGAGAAGGTGTAAAATCTGACCTATTCTTGGGAAATAAGGCAGGGCAGGTGACTGAGATGTCAGTGGGGGAGCACTTTGTGGCCAGTAGCCATAATTCTATCAGTTTTAAAATAATGATGGAAAAGGGTATACCAGGTCTAAAAGTTAATACAATGGCCACTTTTCACGGTATTAGGCAAGAACTTTCATAAATCGACTGCGGTCACTGTTTGCAGGTAAAGGGACGGCTGGAAAATGGAAAGCCTTCAGAAATGAGATAACGAGGCTCCAGAGACAGCATGAGATAACAAGGCATGGGGCTGGATGAACACAGCAGGCCAAGCAGCATCACAGGAGCAGGAAAACTTGACGTTTCGGGCCTAGACCCTTCATCAGAAA
>JAHRHZ010000222.1:33017430-33165223 GCA_024137785.1 Ginglymostoma cirratum
GAACCTGCACTCCAAGGTCTCTTTGCTCAGTAACACTCCCTAGGACCTTACCATTCAGGTGTGTAAGCCCTGTCCTGATTTGCCTTTCCAAAGTGTAGCATCTCATATTTACCCAAATTAAACTCCATCTGCCACTCTGCGGTCCATTGGCCCATATTTTCAAGATCCCATTGTACTCCGAGGTAACCTTCCTCACTGTCCACAACACCTCCAATTTTGGTCTCGTGCAAGTTTACTAACTATACCTCCTATGTTCATATCCAAATCATTTATATAAATGACAAAAAGCAGTTGATCCAGCACCAATCCTTGCAGCACACCACTGGTCACAGGCCTCCAGTCTGAAAAGCAACCCTCCACCACCTCTCTCTATCTTCAATCTTTGAGCCAGTCTTGTATCCAAATGGCTAGTTTTCCCTGTATTCCACGTGATCTAAAATGCTAACGAGCCTACCATGTGGAACCTTGTTGAAGATGTTACTGAAGTCCATATAGATCACCTCCACCACTCTGCCCTCAAGAATCCTTTTCGTTACTTCTTTAAAAAACTGAATCAAGTTAGTGAGACATGCTTTCCCACGCACAAAGTCATGTTGACTATCCCTAATCAGTTCTTGCCTTTCCAAAAACATGTAAATCCTGTCTCTCGGGATTCCCTCCAACAACTTGCCCACTACAAACATCAAGCTTTCCTGTCCATAGTTCCCTGACTTTTCCTTAACAGTTTTCTTAAACTGTGACACCACGTTTGCCAACTGAGTCTTCTGGCACCTCGCCTGTGGCTATCAATGATACAAATATCTCAGAAAGGGGCCCAGCAATCACTTCCGTAGGTTCCAACAGAATTCTAGGGTACACTTGATCAGGTCCCAGGGATTTATCCATCTTTATGCACATTAAGCCGACCACCTCCTGAAATACGGATATTTTTCAAGATGTTGCTATTTATTTCCCCACGTTTTCTATCTTCTGTATCCTTCTCCACAGTAAACACTGATGCAAAATACTCATTTAGTATTTCACCCACCTCAAAGTTCCTTGAAAGTGGAGTCACAGGTAGATAGGGAATATGAGGAAGATGATTGTTATGCTTGCCTTTCTTGGTCAGTGCATTGAGTATAGGAGTTGGGAGATCATGTTGCAGTTGTACAGGACTTTCTTTAGGCCACTATTAGAGTACGGCATGCAATTCTGTTCTCCCTGGTTTGAGAGGATGTTGTGAAGCCTGAAACATTCAGAAACAATTTGCAAGAATGTTGCCAGGGTTGGACAGCTTGGACTATAGGGAGAGGTTGAATAGACTGGGGTTACTTTTTTTGGAGCATCCAAGGCTGTGGGGTGGCTTTATAGATGTTTATAAAAAATGAGGGGAGTAGATTGGGTAAATAAACAAGGTATTTTCCCCGGGGTGGGGGAATCCAAAACTAGATGGCACAGGATTAAGATGAGGTGAGAAGGGAAAGATTTAGGAGTGACCTCCGGGCCAACTTCTTCATGCAGAGGGCGGTGTGTGTATGGAATGAACTGCCAGAGGAAGTGGTGGAGGCTGGTACACTTACAATGTTGAAAAGACATCTGGATGGGTTTCTGAATAGGAAGGTTTAGAGGGATATGGGCCAAATGTTGGCAAATGGGACTAGATTTATTTAGGATATCTGGTCAGCAATGAGTTGGACCGAAGGGTTTGTTTCAGTGCTGTGTATCTCTATGACTCCTGTGGTTCCACACATTGGCGGCCTTGCTGTTCTTTAAGGTGTCCTATTCTCTCCCGAGTTACCCTTTTGTCCTTAATGTATTTATAACATCCCTGTGGATTCTCCTTAACCTTATTTGCCAAAGTGCTCTCATGTCCCTTTTTTGGCCTTCTGATTTCCCTCTGTAGTGTAGCCCTACTGCATTTATACTCTAACGGTTCACTCGATTTCTGCTGTCTATGCCTGACATATGCGTCCGTCTTCTTCATGACCAAAGCCTCAATTTCTCTAGTCATCCATGAGTCCCTAAACCTACCATACTTGTCCTTCACCCTAACAGGAACATACTGTCCTTGGACTCTCATTATCTCATTTCTGAAGGCTTCCCATTTTCTAGTCATCCCTTTACCTGCAAACCTCTGCCCCCAGTCAACTTTTGAAAGTTCTTGCTTAATACTGTGACAAATCAGGCTTCCTCTAATTTACAGCTTTAACTTTCAGATCCAGTCTGTCCTACTTTACATCAAGTAGAATTGGCGGTGTGGAAATTACACAAAAATTACAATTAAAATTTGGAAGAATTAAACAATGCAGCAGTGCCAGGGTATACTGTGAGGTAACTTAAATGTTCAGGTTAGAAATCAGTTGAATGACACTTTTAAGTTTCAATCTCTGTTACAGTGAAGTGGGTGGCATTGTTAATTCCACATTATTACAACAACTACTGCAGTCATGTACATTAATAAACCATACAAACATATTAGACCTAATGCAGTTCAATTTTCTCAAAATCTTTAGAAATGGAATAGAACCATTGGGATATCCACTTCAGAAGCTGCATAATCACTGCAATGCCGTCATGCAAAGCCATCAAGACCTTGGCTGAGAGGTAGAAAACAGTACTGGCAAAAGGTTGCCTTTCAGACATGAGTAAAGTATACTGAGAGGTTTCCTATGAATAGACATTAGTATTATTGGTTTTTTCCTATTCTGTATGAATGATAATAGACAGTGTGCAGACAAAGTTTCAAAGTTTATGACGACACAATACTTGGAGGCAATATGAACTGGGAAGGTTAGGGATAGACTTCAAGAGGATAGAATCAGGTTTGTGAAATGTATGGACACAGTTGACAAGCAGATCTAATTCAGTAGTGTCAAATGATATATTTCAGAAGGAAAAACAAGAAATTTTAAGACCATGCTCATCATTTTATATGCTGGATTAATGTTAAGAAAAGTTACAAGATGGTAACTATTTCCTCTGGCACTTCACAACATCACAGAATTTTTGCAGGGCAGAAGACGACCATTGGTCTATTGTGCCTGCACGGGTTCTAATGTCCAGCGTCAACCTTTTGCCTTTTCATAATATCCCTGGCACACATGTCTATCAAAATAATGATCCAATGCTCTCAAATGCCTCAATTGAACCTACCTCCACCACATTCCACACCATAACTACTTGCTGCATGAAAACAATTTTACTCATGTTACCCTTGCTTCTTTTGCATATTTTAAAATTTGATGCTCTCATTTTTCTTCCGAAGTGGAAATAATTTCATCTTATCTATTCTATGCATTCCGCTAATGATTTTGGAAACCTCTACAAAATCTCCACGCAACCTTCTTCTCTCTAAAGAGAAGAGTCCCAACTTTTTTTTTTCAATCTATCCTCATAACTGAAGTTTATCATTCTTGGAATTCTTCTTGTAAATTGCTTCTACACTCATTCTAATGCATTCACCCGTTTCCTATAATGTTGCACCCAAAACTTTATACAATATTCCAACTGAGGTCTAAATAGTATCTTGTACAAGTTCAATAACACCTCCCTACTCTTGTAATCTCTGCCCTCATTAATAAAGTCAAGTACACTCTATGCTTTTTTAACTGTTTTCTCCACCTGTCTTACCACCTTCAAAGTTCACTTCATGATGTTCTTTCTGACTGAAATGGCAGAAATTAAACTGCAAGAGCACAAAAATCACAGTTCCCACAAAATACATACAGTATATTCAAAAATGTTGTTACACTTTGAAAAATCTAATTTTGAACTTTTGTTTCACAAGAATTTGGAATTAGAAAAATGTACTGATAATGTACGATTAAGTGTCAGAGGGATGGAGGATCCTGCAGGTTATCCTAATTTCACAAGCTCATTGAGAGACATGGAATTAACGTAAGTTGGCAAAAACAGAAACCATAAGAATACACCCTTTAAATTAATAGTAAGTCGATTTATTGTTTGTTGCAACTGAGATAATGAGAAACTTTAACAAAAAGTTGTTCTCAAACATTTCAACAATGAAAATAACAAAACTTCCTTGTTAACCGAGGCCATCTAGTCCCACAAAATTAAAGGATAATATCTTGTTGATGAGTAAATTAAACACTCAGAAAAACATCCTTTGAAATTTCCGAATTGTTGCAAAATGTTTTGATAGTTGCCAGATTAATTATAAACAAATGAGAAAAGCAACAACAACAAAAAGAAAGAGACATCCACTGCTCACCAGCCAACTTTACACAATAAACACAAGAACCAGTTCTACCGTGGCTGGTTAGGACTACTCACTAGATCTGATGAGAAAAACGTCGGTCTGTTTGTCTGCGTTAAAGTCTCCAAATGCAGCCACGGTTCCCCAGGCTTCCGACCCGAACAACTCGGCAGTGACATCTTGCAGAGCAGAGACAGCAGAACGCCAGCAGAGAAAACATACGACAGCGAAGATACAACAGATAATACCAGAAGGGCCCATTGCTGGCCAAAGAGAGAGGAAGGGAGAGGAAGCAATACCGGCACTGTCACCGTCTCCCAGCAACCCAGTACAACCTGCTTTTCGGCCGGAAACCATGGCACCTCACCAAGCACAACCGGTGCAAAAAAAGGGCATATCAAAATATTAATTAATAGACAATAAAATATGTATGTATTTTAAAAAGATGTTCATTTGAATTATTTGGAAAAGTTCAGGTGTCAGGTGGACTTCGCGACAATGTCGCGCAATACTGCCTTATTCTATCCAATATGGACGACCTGCGCTGGATATTGACAGATTTCAGATCTCGATCGAAACGAACAGGTTTGCAAATAAATAGGTAGCATGAGTGAGAAATTATTAATGGTGATGTGATATTTTACATTCCATGCTTGATAGTGAGCACTGAGCTTGTTTGGTTTAACTTTTCCATTTGATGCTATCTTTGTCTAAGTCTTGTCATCTAATACAGTATGTGCTGTACATATACACTTTATTTATAACACATGTGAACGTACATTCGTGTTGAATAAAACACGTTTTGTGACTTTTGGCCGTTTGCAATTAGCAAGTCTTAGTACACCTGCTATTCGGGTTGTTTGTGTCGTTGGTATTCGTGCTGATGTTTTCAATATTTTGCATGTTATTTCCAAATGCATATGTATCCCATATAACATAAAAATGCTTAACCTTTAGCTAAATTGGAAACATCAGTGTAAACAAAATATAACATTTGATGAAATGATGCCATCTAATCTTATTTTAGCGTTTCTAGCCACCACTGCCATCTGAACTGTAACCTTCTCCGAACATATCACATAACTCCTTCTAAAATGTCTACCATGTGAGGTTAAGTAATTTAACACCCTTGAATTTTCCTTTGCTGTAAAGCACTCAACCAATTGCGTTTGTAATTTAGGATTATAATGGGAGATTTCACGAGCTATTGCATTATTCATGCAACGATATTGGTCGGCTGAGGTGCCATCCATAAAACAAACATGTTTGTAAATTTTTGTTTTCATACTCATTTCTGAAAAGAATGCAACTTAAAAGTACCTACCTTTTTTGTAATTGAATACAGATGTTCGTGAACATAGGAATTATGTTGTAAAGTTGAATTTTAAAATCGATCAATGGCTTCTGCCCTTCAATTTAACAAAGTTTGTCACTCCATTTCAGTTCATAGTTTGGCTTTTGTTAAATTTTTCTTATTTACAATATTATTTTTGTATTTTGTGTATACAATGATGGCACTGAGACCAATTTTATCTTTAAAGAGAATGTTGATGTTTAATTTACAATTAACATTGATTTCTTAATAAATTGTATACATTGAAATTTGTATGTTTGCAAAATGTAACAGTAAGTGCATGCTCCCTTAAATTTCAATGCACATTGTTTACTAACATTGCATGTATGAACTAACCACTTAACGTGTGAATTGCCATAATATACTGTAGCAAGAGAAGCGTGTTTTTGAAAGTTGAAAATGGAAGTTACCAACTTCGATGATGATGACAACCCCACCTACAATCATAGTTACTCTTTACTGGGTAAGTTTTTACTGCTTATATACTGAACCTAACATTTCAGCATGAATACGCAAATGAGAATCAAAATTTGTTTTGTGTACTAATGTTTTTAATAGTTCCAAATACAGATGAATATAGTATTTACCAAGTTTCAGCATTTGGGAACATGGAACTGGAATGTCATAGATACTACAGAGACACGGCTGAGAGAGGGACAGGACTTGGAGCTCCATGTTCCAGGGTATAGATTTTATAGGAACGATAGAAAGGGAGGCAAGAGAGTAGGGGCAGTGGCGTTTTTTGTTTGGGAAAAAATAACTGCCATACTTACAGAGGATATTACTGGGGGATTGTCCCGTGGAGCTATATAGGTGGAGCTGAGAAAGAAGAAGGGGGTTGTACAATCCCTTGGTGGGATTGTTAGGCTCCCAAATAGTCAGCAGGAAATTGAGGAGCAAATATTTAGGGAGATCTCAGATATCTGTAAGAAGAATAGTGTCATAATAATAGGGCATTTTAACTTTCAAACATAGTCAGGGATCGCCATAGTGTGAAAGGCTTGGATAGGGAGGAATTTGTTCATGAATGAATGATTCTGAATGATTTTATTGTCACGTTTGTTTTACAGTGAGAAGCTCTATGATTCTATAAATGGAATAAAGTACATCAGCACAATGTAGCACTATTTTGATAGTTTCAGAAAATGAGAAAAATGAAAAGATTTAGCTTAAAGAGAAGTCCATCTGCTTTCGAGTTCTGACCTGCTCAGAACCACCATTGTCTTGCTGCCTTCAAGAAAATTTGCTTTATCAATATGTTGATGTGCCTACTAGAAAAGGAGAAAAACTTGAACTTTTCTTGGGAAATAAAACAGGGCAAGTGACCGAGATGTTAGTGGGGTAGCACTTTGGGACCAGTTATCATAATTCTATCAGTTTTAAAATAGTTATGGAAAAGGATCGGCCTTGTATTAAAGTTCTAAATTGGAGCAAAGCCGATTTTGATGATAATAGACAGAAACTTTCAAAAGTTGATTGGGGTAAGCTGTTTGCAGGTAAAGGGATGATTGGCAAGTGGGAGGTTTTCAAAAGTGAGATAAAGAAAGTTCACAGACAGTATATTCCTGTTAGAATGATGGGCAAGGCTATTAGAAGTAGGGATCACTGATTACTAGAGATATTGAGGCTCATGAAAAAGAAGGAGGCATTTGTCAGGTATAGACGGCTGGGATCAAGTGAATCCCTTGAGGAATGTAGGGAGTGTAGGAGTATACAAAAGGGGGAGATTAGGAGAGTAAGAAGGGTATATGAAGTAGCTTTGGCAGATAAGGTTAAGGAGAATCCAAAGTGATTCTACAAGTACATTAAGGTCAAAAGAGTAACAAGGGGAGAATAGGGCCCGTTAAAGATGTACAAGGCCGTCTATGTGTGGAGTGACCAGAAATGCGTGAGATATTAAACCAATATTTTGTGTCAGAATTGACTGTGGAGAAAGACACGGAAGCTAAGGAACTTGGAGAAATAAATAGTGATGTTTTGAAGAGAGTCCACATTACAGAAGAGGGGGTGCTGGAGTCTTAAAATGAATAAAAGTGGATAAATCCCCAGGACTCGATCAAATGTATCCCAGGACATTTGGGAAGCTAGGGAAGAGATTGCAGGACCCCTAGCAGAGATGTTTTTCATCTACAGCCACGGGTGGAGTGCTGACAGACTGGAAAGTGACTAATGTTGTGCCTTTATTTAAGGAAGGCTGCAAGGAAAAGCTTGGGAACTATAGACTGGTGAGCCTTACATCCATTGTGGGAAAGTTGTTGGAGGGGATTCTGAAAGACAAGATTCACGTGCATTTGGAGAGACATGGACTGGTCAGAGATAGTCAGCATATGTCTGTGCGTGGGAAGTCATGTCTCACAAACTTGATTTGAGTTTTTTCAAGACGTGACCAAGGGAATAGATGAGGGCAAAATGGTAGACATTGTCTACATAGATTTTAGCAAGGCCTTCAACAAGGTTCTGCATGGCACACTGGATAGTAAGGTTAGATCACAAGGGATCCAGGGAGAGGTAGGCACTGGGATGCAAAGTTGGCTTGAAGGTAGGAATCAGAGACTGGCGGTAGAGGGTTGCTGTTTGGACTGGAGACCTGCAGTGTTCTGCAAAGATCAGAGCTGGGTCCACTATTGTTTATCATTTAAGTAAATGATTTGGATGAGAATATAGGAGGAATGGTTAGTAAGTTTGCGGATTAAACCAAAATTGGTGGTGTAGTGGACTGTGAAGAAGGTTATCTAAGAGTATAATGGGATCTTGATCAGCTGGGCCAATGGGCTGAGGAGTGGCCGAAGGAATTTAATTAAGGTAAATGCGAGGTGTTGTATTTTTGTAAGACAAATCAGGACAGGACTTATGCAGTAAATGGTGGAGCCCTGGAGAGTGTTGTTGAACAGAGAGACCTAGGAATTCAGGTACATAGTTCCTTGAAAATGGCACCGCAGGTAGACAGGGTGATGAAGAAGGGATTTGGCACACTTGTCTTTATTGGTCAGAGTATTGAGTCTAGCAGATGGGGCATCATGTTGTGGCTGTACAGGACATTGGTGAGGCCACCTTTGGTGTACTGCATGCAGTTCTGGTCACCCTGCTGTAGGAAGGATGTTTTTAAACTGGAAGGGGTGCAGAAGAGATTTACAAGAATGTTACCAAGACGGGAGAGTTTGTGTTATTGGGCGAAGCTGGATAGATAGGGACTTTTTTTCCCTGAAGCATAGGAGGTTGAGGGATAACCTTTATAGAGGTTTATAAAATCATGAGAGGTATAGAAAGGATGAATAGCCAAGGTCTTTTCCCTAGGGTAAGGGAGTCCAAAACTAGGGGTCAGAGGGTTAAGGTGAGAGGGGAAGATTTAAATGGGACCTGAGGGGCAACCTTTTCACATGAAGGGTGGCGCGAATATGGCATGAACTGCCAGAGGAAGTGGTGGAGGCGGGTACAATTAGAACATTTAGAAGACATTTGGACTGGTTCTTGAATAGCAAAGGTTCAGAGGGATGTGGACCAAACACAGACAAACGGGATTAGTTTAGTTTGGGAAACCTGATCGAGTTGGACCGAAGGGTCTGTTTCCATGCTGTATGACTATGACTCTATTGGGATACTGTTAATTTCTATGATCCCATGAACATGAGTCTGAAGCTAAATAATACACTGCTTCGAGATCGCACAAAGACCACACATCATTCAGTAAAGATACCCTACTGGATTATGTTATCTACAGTCCTCCTCAACCACAGCAGACAGTTGGATGTTGAAACCAGAAATAAGTTGTTTGATCATACATTTGTTAAGGTTGATTCTCATCCATTTCTGGTTAAAAATTATTCAAGCATTCAGGGTATCATTTACAAAGCTTCTGCCCAGAAATTCAAGAGAATTGGCATAATGTATTCTGAGCTTGACATTAAGATTTTGGTTCAGGAGCCATCGATAGTTAAGATAGGCAGTTGACTATTGGTAAGTTATTTTAACATAATTTATTCATTTTATTAAGAAATTGCTGTTTAGATATGATACATTAACTAAATAATCAGGAAATAATTACAACTTGCGATGGTTGAGAACAATTAGCTGATGCCAGAGGATGAGTGCATGATTGGTATAGTGTGTTGATCTCAGTAGCTTGCGATGGCAGCTTTCTGCTTTCTAACTAAAGTGTTAGCGAACTCTTCCCTTCATCTTGCTCCGTCTTTACTGGTTCAGCCTCCATCCAAAGAAGTCCGCTGCTTGACCAGGACTGACTCCCAGTGAGGGCTCATTTATATACTTTATTTCCAGAGATTGGTAGTTAATTCATGTCAATCACTCATTTGACCCTTTCTAACATGATATTAGAATGGCCACCTCCCCGCTAATGTCTATCACTCAGCTTGAGGCCAGCGTTTTAGTTTTGTTCATGCTGTAGGTCATTTTCTGGCAGTTTCCAAACATTTTTATAGACAAGGATTAGAGAGAGTATTATCCGAACAAGTTAGGAATGTCAACCTGAAACACTGAGCTAAGAGACACTGACATTTCCAGGCACTGTTTGCATATTTCTGGAGGGAGAAAGGAAAGAGTTTCTCTGTTGACGTTGTCTTTTGTTAATCCTATAAATTTTTATTACATATTTCTATACTTATTCTAAAATATATTATTTCTTATATGTCTCATTTCTCACTGCATTTGCCCGTAAAGCACTGCTTTACTAAAAGATTCCAAAGGGATCTTGATCAAATGGGTCAATGGGCTGAAAAATGGCAGATGAAGTTCAAACTGGATAAATGTGAGGTATTGCATTTTGGTATAAGAAACAAGGGTAGAGGTCGTACGATTAATGGTAGGGCCTTGAGCTGTATTGTAGAACATAGGAACCTAGGGGTGCAGATACATAATTCTCTGAAGCTTGCGCTACATATAGACAGGGTGGTTAAAAAGGCATTTGGCATGCTTGCTTTCATTGCTCATCCTTTGACTATAGGAATTGGGAAGTCATGTTGAGGTTGTACAGAACATTGGTGAGGTTTCTTCTGGAATACAGTGTCCAGTTCTGGTCGCCCAATTATAGGAAGGATATTATAAGCTGGAGAAGGTTCAGAAGAGATTTCCCAATATGTTGCCAGATATGGAAGGTTTGAGTTACAAACTAAGGCTGGGTAGACTGGAACTTTTTTCACTGGAGCATTAGAGGTTGAGAGGCAACCTGATAGAAGTTGATAAAATAATGAGAGGTACAGTTGGAGTTAATGGTAATTGTCTTTTCCCTGGGCTGGGAGATTTCAAGACTACGGGGCACATTTTTAAGTTGAAAGGAGAGAAATTTTAAAAAGACATGAGGCAAATTTTTTACACAGAGGGTGGTTCACGTGTGGAATGAATGTCCTGAGGAAGTGGTGAAGGCAGGTACAATTACAACATTTAAAAGATATTTGCATAGATACATGAATAGGAAAGGTTAGGAGGGATATGGGCCAGGATCAGGAAGGTGGGGCTAGTTTAGTTTGAAATTATGTTCGGCATTGACTGGCTGGACCGAAGGGTCGGTTTCCATTTTGTATGACTCTTTGACTCCCTGACAGAATGTTTTCTCAAAAATGCAGTTACTGGGTCTGAACCCCATTGATTGGCAGAAGGGTTTGTACTTCTAAGAGAAATCTTCAGAAGAATACTGCATAGGCATAAAATTCTGAAGTTATATTTGAATTACATTCCTATGAGAGTTAGTTTCTGCTCATCTTGTTCCCATTTTCTCTTTGCAAGTGAAATGTGCCATATCACTCCATATTTATGAGCAAAGTTGCATTTGTAATATCTTGTGATAGATTTATCACACACTCAGGAAATTAATCTCCTGGTACAATAATTTCATAAATTCTCATCCTGACTAGAAGAGAACCATGTTTTCATTAGATTTCTATTTGTAATCTCAAAAGATAGCCCTTTTGTGAAGTACCTCCCAATCCACCGTATTGCTCACAGTCCTCTTGTATAATTTTTGTATAAGTCATTTTGAAGGTGGGAAGATGATGAAGAAAATTGACACGTACGAAATATAGACCATGTAGTATGTATAACTGTCAATAAAATGCAAAAGGCAGCCATATGTTCACGAACTTGGATACTGCCTGTGAATGGGAAATAATGTAGCCAACGGATTTCAATGCAGGTAACTGTTCACCCTTTTTTTGAACCAAGTCCAAGTATGATTTAAAATGCTTAATTTTCTGGGGAGATAGTGACATACTGGTGATGTCACTGGATTAGTAATCCAGTGGTCCAGGATGATGTTCTGGGAACGTGGTTGTAAATCTCACCATGACATCTTGCGATTATCATGAGATTAATAAATCAGGAATTTTAAAGCTAGTCTCAGTGCATGACAACTATTGTTGATTGTTGGTTAAAAATCCCATCTGTTTTACAAATGTCCTTTAGGGTAGGAAATCTGTAATCCTTACCTGTTGTGGTCTCCATGTGACCCCAGACCCACAATCATGTATTTAATATGATACTGCAAATAGAGATGATTGCTAGTTCTAATAAAGCACCAAGTTTATTCGACAAGCGTACACAGGGGAAACAGTACCACAAGAGACTGCTTTCCCAATCATAATTTGAGCCACATATTTATACAGTCTCATTGATTGCAATGGCATTTGGAGCATCATAAGATTATAGGACATGTGCAATTATTACAGGGATCCATATCTTTCAGACATTTCTCTGGTTAGTAATTCTCTGGAATTGTAAAGATAAGCAGTACTATCTCAGCGTGTGTACCTCAGCGCAGGGTCTCTTTATCTTGTTATCGGAGCTCCTGACAGTGTGCATTGTACGATGGTATCCTTAATGTTCCAGACAGCAACCTGCAGTACCCAGTCACGACATCATTTCGTCCAAGTTAAATGATCCTTTTGTTTCTATCATATCGATTGAGTCCCACTTCCTTTTCTGATGTAGGGGGTTTCCCTGTACCTGTCCATCACTTTACCCCTTCACTAGATTATGATAGTTTCAGCATTTTCAGGCATTTCAATCATGATATTCCTTTGTCTGCATTATGGGGATCATCCATCTTCCTATACTGTTTACTACAGCTAGTTTGGTTTCAATGTTAAACAATTCAGTTGCAATATACACATTCCAGTTTTCCTATCCCCTTGTCGATGTTTTCAGATATGTGACACACTTAGATTTCTTTGATTATTAATTTCTGTATCTGTTTTTCCTACTACTGCAAACAGCTGTATGTCTGAACAAAGGAGTACAATTTCAGGATAAGGGCTGATTAATGATGACTGAAATGAAAAATTAATTCACTCAAAGGGTCGTGAATCTTTGCAGTTCTGTAACCAAGAAGTTTATAGGACTCCACTGAATATATTTAAGGCAGTAATAGACATATTTTAAAGAGGGCCAAAAATTCAACTTAAAGCCCAAGATCATCCATGATCATATTGAGCGCTGAGCAGACTCAGCAGGCCAAGTTGTCTTCCTGACCTCTATTTCTCACGTTCGTATGTTATATATAAACACAATCTCTGCATCTAGTCGGGTAAAATCTTCCATAATTTTAAAGATCTCTTTTGAGTCACTGCTTAGTCTTCTCCTTTTAAGAGAAAAGAGCTTTTCCAAGTTTACAAACTAATGTATGCAAGCATGTACTGAAACATCAACATTTGTTGTAGTTGAGGGCTGCTGTCCTTGCTTTCTGTTTGTTATTGAAGCTAGCTATTTATTGCATGCGAAGAGTCATCCATTATGTGTTCTAATGTGGCAGTGGAGCCCAATTGCAAACCTGTATGGCTTTCCACGGTGCAGCAAAGATGAACTGTCTGATTTTTGTTTGGATTGTCCAGCCCCCTTAGCTTGCCTTTTGCTGCCTTTCATGTTAGGTAACTCTTTCTTGTGCATTTTTCTCGCAGCCTGTGGTTGATGCTATTTTTCTTGTGGCTCATTTACAAGGAATCTGGGAACCTCAATCTCAGCATATCTCACAGGTGCTGTCCCTCAATCTTGGCCTATCTCTCAGGCAGTGTCCAAGTTTGTGAACATGTGGCTGCCTTTTTGATTTTATTGACAGTTATACATACTACGTGTTTTCGCCACCTAGGCTGAGCTCTGATGACAAATACTTCTCTGTTGAGTAATTTCTTGTGCCATTTGATGCCCAGGAGGTTCTGAATGCATCTTGTGGAAGCTGTCCAATCGCCTTTAAGAGTCTAGTGTAGGTGGTGAAATGATCCACTTCAAAAAGCTGATTTTTGAGCCCCACAACTCCTGGGTTGTCACCTAAAGTTACTCAAAGTTCACAATTTTAGCCATCTGATGGAATTTCGTTAAGAGAAAGTGACCTCCCTACCTACACCACCATCCCCCATCCCCACCACCGATGTAAGACAATGGCAAAAGGACTCAAAGGATTTGGCGCCCAGGCATTGGTTGATATCCCTAAGTTAGCATTTTCCCACTTCAGAACATTAGTACTGCTGCTGATTTTCAACCAGTAATGAGCAGGAACTTGCCATCCACTCCCAGGGATAGTGCCAGCATTTGAGAGCTGTGAGCTTGTAATTCACCAGCGACTATCATAAGAGTCATGCAGCATGGAAACACACTTTTTGGTCCAACTAGGCCATGCTGACCATGTTCCCAAGCTAAACTAGTCCTAATTGCCTGCGTTTGGTCCATATTCCTCGAAACCTTTCCTATTCATGTATTTATCCAAATGTCTGTTAGATGTTGTAACTGTACTTGCATCCACCACCTATCTGGTAGTTCATTCCACATATGAACCACTCTGTGTAAAAGAAAAATTGCCCTTTATATCCTTTTTAAAACTTACTTTTCTCACTTAAAAATATATCCCCTAATTTTGAACTCCCCCATTCTAGGGAAAAGACCCTTGCTATTCACTTATCTATGTACCTCATGATTTTACAAACCTCTACAAGGTCACCTTTCAATCTCATACGCTTCAGTGAAAAAAGCCCCAACTTATCCAGCCTCTCCTTATAACTCAAACCCTCCATTCCTGGCAACATCCTGGAAAATCTTTTCTGAACCCTGTCCAGTTTAATAATAATCTTCCTCTAACAGGACAATCAGAACTGCACGCAGTACTCCGGAAAAGGCTTCACCAATGTCCTGTACAACCTGAACATGATATCCCAACTCCTGTACTCAAAGATCTGAGCAATGAAGGCAAATGCTTTCTTAACCACCCTGTCTGCCTGTGGTGCAATTTTCAAAGAATTATGTACCTGAACCGCTAGGTCTCGCTGTTCGACAATACTATCCATGGAATGGGATTCCGATTTTGGGTGTTGTATATCATGGCGAAGGACGCCACTGGCCAGTTCAGTGCCTGAAAGGCACTTATTTCTGTTGGGACTTTCACAGTGGAGGTGATTGTGACTCCTACCAGTTCTCCGACCAGTGGACAAGAACCCTCTTTGCAAGATTAAATTCCATCATGTAAGTGAGTCAGCAACGAGAAACCAAAGAACTAAAATGATTGGGATAAGAGCTAGAGCCATGATCACCTTGAATGGCAGAGCAGGCTCGATTGTTAAATGGCCTACTCCTGCTCCTGTTTTCTAAGTTTCTGCATCCTATGAGGAAAGTGTGGGTCAACTGAGCCTGTACTCACTAAAGTTTGGAACGATGCGAGATAAAATTCTAATGGGGCTGAACAGACTAGATGCTGGGAGGATGTTTTCCTTGGCTGGGAAGCCTAGAACTAGGGGACACAGTCTCAGGACATGAGGTAGACCATTTAGGACTGAGATGAGAAAATATTTCTTAACTCAAAACATAGTTAATCAGTGGAATTCTCTACTACAGAAAGCTGTCGAGGCCAAGTCACTGAAAATCTTTAAGAAAGAGATAGATAAAATTCTGATTTTAAAATAATTAAAAGATATAGCAAGAATATGGGAATATAACATTGAGATAGAGGTTCTACCAAGATCCCATTGAATAGAGGAGTCAGCTCAAATTGCTGAATGACTTACTTCTCTTTGTTTCTATGTATCTATATGAAAATACGGAGAACACTATTGTAATGAACACTGTCAGTTATGAAATTTTAACTTGAGGTTGAAATCTGAGACACAGTAAACAGTTTAGTTACCATCTGGTTTAAATATCACACCTTTATGAATATGGATGGAACACATGAGCCATGATCTTGGGAATTGAGAAAGTGTGTTTAGGTTGATGGCTTTTAGCGTACATGTGTTAGTTGTTTTGCAAAATACATTTTTGTTGTGCTTATGCTATGTACATGGGAAGACTAAATCTATGGTCTATAAGAAATTAGTGCTTTCCTTTTATGTTGTGGCTTTAAATTTAATGAAGATGTGTTAATTGTGGAGGATATTGACAAATTCTTCTCATTCTGCTTCTGAGTCTAACACCTTGTATCAAGCCAAATGTAGGTGCTTATATTACTTTGTAACTGCATCATCGAACAAATGAGTTTGAGAATGAAAAAGAGCCCCCAGAAATCAAAAAGTAGCCATTGAGAAAATCTTGAGAGGACTACTTTCTCCCTGTTTTCCAGTTACCCATCAAGTTCAGTGGTTTTGCCTTTTCTTAGCTTTTGAACTTATGGTCCTAATTTTGTTGAAATAACATAGTTCTCACAACTTTAACTAATTCAGAAGTAAAGATTGATATTCTGCAAATTAAATGTCCTGAACTTGTTGAGCAGTGAAAGCTGCTTCACTATACAAATGGTAATGTAATTTCACTTTTGCATTTCCCACTTTTACAAGTCAAGGAAAGTATGCAAGCAGGCAGAACTTTATTTAAGAGGGCAACTAAGCCTATGTGCTCATCTCCTCAACCTTCAACATCAGCTGCTGCTCGAGGTGCAAGTGCTAGTTCTTTCGACCGTGGTGAAATACAATTGGAGTTTCCAGAAACCAGCGAGCAAATTGCAATTCCCTTTTGAAGTTAAAGTTGAAGATTTTTTTAATCAAAGAATATTAGAGTGTACTGTTTTGGATTTCTATTAGAGTATTTCTCATGTTATTGGCAGATTCATGTAACTGGCACCCCCACTTCCTCCCGCCTCACCCAACTCTCTGTGTATGATAGACAAAGGGGAATTGACTGTACTGCCAATGTCAGAGTCTGCAGCAGGATAGGGAAGTAAAATGTAATTGCTACATTCCGTGTAGATTACAAGATTTGTTAGCTTATGGAAGTACTGCATTTCCTTGATAAAATGTCATTGTTTTTTGTACTCTGATAAAAAGGATGAGAAGCAGGTTCAGGGAAAAAAAACATGGAAGGCAGAGGAGCTGGTATCATTACAGTCTAGAATATGTGAAAAACAGATGATGCTTGTAGAGAAACAGAACCCAATGAAATAGAGATATTACTCCATACAAAATTCTCAAGTTTGCCATTAACAGATCTGGATTGTAAGTACTGTAGTAAGTTCCATGAGTGGAAATGTGCTAAATGACTGCCAAACCATGTACGTGGTTTGCCAGTATATTATTAGGAATTATTTTTGTGCATTGCTTTGTGGGCACTCGGAGGATTAAAAAACAAAGTCCATAAACTTGAAGAGTTACTGGAGATATTTATTGTGGACCTTGCTTTTAATAGGAAATGGTATCTATGAAAACTGAAGTAAAAGGAATAATATTACTAACTTCAAGCTGGATATAAGAGTTTTATGTATTATCAATTTACAGGGAGCTATACACAAACTAAAATATATCCAAAGAAAAAAATAAGTTAGTAAAGAAGTTAATTAAATAATTATTATGGTGTGTGAATATAATTTAAATTCAAAAATCTGGAATTCAAAATTATGTAAGTGACCAGATATACGCTGTGATCTTTGAACATGCCAACTGTTCAAGTTGATCAAATGAAAGAACACATTGGCTGACAGTGAAAGATTGTGGTATAATTAATTGGTTCAGTAGCATGGGTGAAAGTCACATGATTCAGGTTTGTATCCCATCAATGAATGTGTCAGGGAAGCATTTTGATGAAATAGAAGGAATAAAGAAACCCTACCATAACAAATGCCATATGATGACATTGCCGGAGATACCATTCACTTGGAATTTAATTGACAAAAATCATGAAGTTAACTGCTTTCAATTTCCTTATAACAATGTCCAACCTCAACAGAGATGCAGTTGAAAGTGGAAATTCAACAGTTAGTACTAAAGATACTCCACTTTTCCATATGGTGTACTGTAACAGTTCTCACTGAAAGACTGAATCAATGTAGCAGTCAGAAATTGTGCTCCTTCGTCACTAGCTCCTAATAAAGACATGAGCAAAGTTAGGCCTAGTGTATTCAGGCACAACATATCATTTCTGCTAAGGAATCAGTTTAGCCATGCTTTCATATGGGTGGAGTCTCATTCCTTCTGAAGTTAATTGATAAAACAAACAACTGCAGATGCTGGTAATCTGAAAGAAAAACAGAAGTTGCTGGCGAAACTCAGTAGGTCTGGCAGCATCAGTGGAAATAGAGAGTTTCTGAGGAAGGGTCAGTAGACTCAATGTTACCTCTCTTTCTCTCTCCACAGATGCTGCCATTTGTTTGAAGTTAATTGGTTTCAGAGATATGAAAAGTTTAAAATTTTGTCTTGTATTTTCTATCTTTTATCTACCTTGCTCTCTTAATCCCATCTGCCTTTCCCAATTTTAGTTTTACCCAGTAGCTGATTGAATTTTACTTAATATTTCCACTTCGTATACTCCCTGGTTTAGGTTTTGTATGGCTCACTGAATATTCTTCAATTTGATGGGTTGAAGAGTTTCTCTGTTTCTTGGCCTATTGGCAGATGCCAAAGATTCCCTAAAGAGAACACTGCTTTGGATCAGTTGAAAGCAGGTCTCCTTAAAAACCTGTAAAAACTGAGAGTGGCTGTTCACATGGTGAATGGTGAGTGCAGTTCATCCCCAAAGGACTGCAAAATATAGAGCAATATGGGCAATTTGGGCAGGAAACCAATAGAAAAATTATTGCTTTCAGTCACTAAAATAATAAGTGAATACGAATAAATGAATGCTCAAAAGTATTGGACATTAATTAAATAGAGCAACTATGCAAGGCAGAAAGATTTAACTCTGAATATAGGATGAGTTAGGAGAAAAATGATAAAGAACACATCCAACAAATACTTGTTCGGTTGTCAAATATAGATAAGCTGGGTTCAAACATGATTCAATCAGACAGGAATTCCAGAACATTTTTCTAGATTGAGTTAGAAATTACAACATTTATTTAAAACAAGCAGAGATGTAGTTTTTTTTTAATTCACTCACGGGATGTTGCTGCTACTGATAGGACCAACATTTATTGCCATTCATTAGTTGCCCTCGAGAAAGTGCTGGTGAGCTGCCCTCTTAAACCTTATTGAATTTGGTATAGGTACAGCAATGCTGTTAGGGAGAGAGTTTCAGGATTTTGATCCAGTGATATTAAAGGACTGGTGCTATCCTTCCAAGTCAGGATGATAAATAGCTTGACAGGGAATTTGCAGGTGATGGTGTTCCCATGCATTTACTACCCTTGTCCTTCCATTTGGTCATAATCTTGCCTTTGGAAGGTGTTGACTAAGTAGTCTTGGAGAATTTCTGCAGTGCACCTTGTGGAGGTACACACTGCTGCACCTGTGCATCAGTGGTGGAGGGAGTGAACGCTTGTGAATTTTTTGCCAATGAAGTGGACTGCTTTGTCTTGGATCATATCAACATCTTGAGCATTGTTGGAGCTGCATTCATCCAGGCAAGTAGGTGGATATCCATCATATTTCTGACTTATTGTTTGTAGATAGTGGAGAGGCTTTGGGGAGTCAGGAGATGAAGTACTTGCTCAGGATTCCAAGCCTCTGACGTGCTTTGTAACCACAGTGTTTATATGGTTAGTCCAGTCCATTTTCTCATGAATGGTATCATGACGTTGTTAGTAGTCTATTGAGTGACAGTAGTTCCATTGAATATCAAGTAGTAGAGGTTAGATTCTTACTTATTGGAGATGTTCATTGTCAAACAAGTGGCAAGTAACATTTGTACCACACAAATGCCAGGTAAAGTCCTTACACTAAATTGAATTAGAAATTACAATATTAATTTAAAACCAGCAGGATTTGACAAACCAGTCAGCAGTGAGGAAAAACGGCTTTTGTTTGATGACATCTTCAAATTCCGTTTTAATGATATAACAGATTTCAGATTGTTCCTGGACATTAAAATTGCTTCAGTGCTACTGGGATTCTTCTTTTAATCAACCACCAACTTTTAAAATATATGCTACTTAAATTCTGCTTTTAACTCTCAGCAATGAAGTGCAATAGGCAATACTTAGTTGGAGAGGTTCTTAGGCAAATTCAACAATACGTTTAACTCAAAATCTAATTAGCAACAAAAAGTGGATTTTCATGGATTTAACCTTCTCCCTAAGTATTTTGGGTTGACAGCAATTGACGGTTTCAATTGACAGAACACTTCTCCAATGAAAAGAAATTCACAACTATTTGCACGAATAAGTGACATAATAAACAGGAATTATATTTGCCCTCATAACTGGAATGTTGACTACCCTAAGACTACACTTTCAGCAGGTTTAAATTAACCAGGGAAATTAATACACACTGGTATAAATCAAAATAACTCTATCTTGCCACTTATATGAATAGGAAATATTTCAGAAAATACAAATAATTAGCACAATTTTGTTAAATGTGCAATACCCCACACATTTAGTCATGATCAAAGTAATAACGCAAGAAATTAAAAATGAACACTTTCAGTATTTTGATCTAAAAGACAATATGATCTTTGTGTAAATTACATAAGTAGTTCAAACTATATTAGCGTGTGCTAGCACATTGTGCTGCACTGTGCTCTGTTCAAGAGGAACCACGGTCTGCTTCTAGATCAGATGATGCAGTTCATTGTTCCTTTCCTCACTAATACAGTTAATAGATTAATGTGAACCTGTAAAGAACAGCTCCACATCATTCTTGTCATTTGTCCAGGGAAAAATCATGGCTTCAGGTTGGATAAGTAACTGCCCACTTAATGCCATTCAATTCTGTGGCTGACTCCTTGAGCAAAACCTGAAACGCACAGTTTGTGACAAAAATTGGTGTGATACTGCAGTTAATTATGCATGGCTGGAGTCCAGAATCTCCAGTCACTCAAGCAAAACTGGACAAGTTAATCGTCAAGAATATTAGTTACCCCATTGTGTAAGTAAACATCAATGCACTTCCTTCGTGATTAAATCGCCCAGTTTGTACATTAGAAAATCTCCACTCTTAGACATGGGTTCCTACTCCAGCAGTACTGTGTGGTATTATGGCTGGACCTTGTATCGTATTTTTTGTTTTTTCTATGGAATGTGAGCATCACTGGTTAGGCCAGCATTTGATACCTACCATTAATTGTCCTTGAGAGGTGGTGGTCAACCATTTTATTGATCTCCTACAGTCCAGCTGCAGTACAACTTCAGTTCTTCACAAAAATTTAAATATGCATTTTTGTTGTGTTGCATTGTGAAAATAAACTTGTGCGGTATTGTCCAATCCAATTTGCTCTTCTTTGCCTTCAGTCGATTAATTTGTTTCATCAGTTCTGTCACCTTTCTTCTTTTAATAATTTAGTTCTGAAGAAACATGTATCCAGAAAAAAGGGGAGGAGGTTGGTTGCATTGACTAATAATTCAATAGTTAACCTTTATAATCATCAGAGAGACAGATACTTTGACCAAGTTTAAATTCCTAAATTTGTAGAAGATCTGAAATGATGGTCTCAAGAGATGACCCCGTCAATATGACAAGAAAGAAATATCAGAAGCAAACTGAGATTAGGAGATGTGTAATAAAAAAGATGATTGTTAATTGAACCTTGAACGAAGAATGAGTTCTACTAACATTATGCTTTGATACTAGATGGGTAATATTGGTAATAAAGAATACTGAATAAATTTTGTGTGATGAATTGGTAATATATGTTATGAATCAATTTAGATTGTTGTGTTGTCAACATTTTAAATCCTGGTACTGAAACTGGTACTAATTTAGAAGACTACTATTTTTAAAATTATAAATCATCCAAACTGTTTGCTAACTCTGACATAATGTCTTACACAAGCACAGTAGTGTGTTACAAGGGGTCTTAATGGAGAAGCATGAGTCGTTATGTTGTGGGATAAGGCTTTGCGAACCGAACTTAATTTTTGTAATCTGCCCAAAAAATGGATGGTGAAGGAATGTTCTTTCATTTGGGATCACTTTTTAATCTTGATTGTTGTGGATTAAAGACAGGACAAATTTAAAGATTTCATGGACTGTGGGTGGGATTGAAACTGTCATTTTCTAGTAAATTCTCATTCTCTTCAGGCCTTTAGTTTTGCGTATATGCAAGGTTAAAAAATGGAAGTTTGGAGAATATTCACATTGGAATGTTACAACATTATCTAGCAATTCAGTCAATAATTTTAACAGAAATAGTGCTCTCCAGATTTTAAACCCCAGCTAGATTATTTAGGGATACTTGACCATGATGCAAATTTACGTGATTTTTTTTTTTTGACTTGCATTGAATTAACTTTGCATTGTGACACCTGTGTATACAATAGTTTTAACTGATAACTTTGCGACACTAAATAAAAACTGAAAGAACTGTGGATGCTGTAATTCAGGAACAGAAACAAATTTGCTGGAAAAGCTCAACAGGTCTGGCAGCATCTGTGAAGGAAAAGATGTTAACTCTCATTTTTCCTTCAAAGATGCTGCCAGACCTGCTGATTTTTTTTTTTCCAGCAACTTTGGTTTTGAACTTTGCAACACTATTTGGTCTGTTTTGGATTAAAATATGGCATTTATCTTTCCTTAGACTCAGTCTACGAACCTGCCAAAACTGTATCACTAGTCTTCTCAGATGATAATCGATTGGACAAACTTGACAAATATTACAGAAATGGTAAGTTGATTTTGAGCACAGAATTTATATTTGTAACATCTTAGCTATAGAGTGCCAAGCTTTTCTGCCTAGTTGTCATGCAATCTGTTTTAATTTTTAGTTACTGTATTAGAAAATTGCCTGCTGCACAGGGAGCAGGATGAAATCCTCTAATATATTGCTAATAGGCTATCATGTTATGATCCCTTACATTGAGATTACAGATATTGTCAGTTCCATACATGTTTGTATTACTAGCTCACCAATTACCAGAAACTACTGGTAGTTTGGTGGAAAGTGTTTGCATTTGTGTATTACTTTACAGCAGCTTCAGAACTTCACATCCAGCTCTATAACTAACAGATTTCATTTATGGTCACTGTTCCTTTTGTGGAATGCAAATTGGCTGTTGTTTGCCAAAGAGAACATAAAACAAATGGTCATTATTCTGCTTTTGAAGCTGATTATGGAAGAAATCTTGACCAAGAAGATAAATAGTTTCAGCCCTGCCTTACCTTGAATATTCACGTGGGAGCTTTTATCTCCAATGGGATAGTTAACTGGGTCTCCATTTTATAGCTAAGGAAATGGAGCACTTCTTTAGCACTATATTGAATTATGTGATTAATTAAAACTTGCATAATATTTTACCCTACTGTATAAAATCCACTTTTGTGTATATTAACTGTAATAACTCAGGACACTTGACTTGAAAGGAATGTCCTTGACTGATGAATACCCAAGTAGAGCCACTACTGATGGCATACATCGGCTCGTCTCAGCCTGAGACAGAAAGTTTGTAGATCCACCCTAGGTCTGCTTTTTTTAATATCCAGAAGTGTTATCATACATGAAAGTTTCTTTTCATCACTAAATTACCATGGCATTTTCTTCTTCATCTGTTACCATAGACCGTAAGGTATATGAGCAGAATTAAGCCATTCAACCCGTTGCCCACCACCAGTAAATCACCTGTGCTTCCAATTGAATAATTGAATAAGGGCAGGCCTTACAAGGAAAGGTTGAGGAAGCTAGGGCTTTTCTCATTGGAGCGAATAAGGATGAGATGTTACTTGATAGAGGTGTTTTTTTTTTTCTATTCATTTCTGGGATGTGGGCATCACTGCCTGGCCAGCATTTCTTGCCCATCCCTAGTTGCTCTTGAGAAGGTGGTGGTGAGCTGCCTTCTTGAACTGCTGCAGTCCACCTGGCTGTGGGTTGACCCACAATGCTATTAGGGAGGGAATTCCAGGATTTTGACCCAGTGACAATGAAGGAATGGCGATATATTTCCAAGTCAGGATGGTGAGTGACTTGGGGGGGAACTTGGAGGTGTTGGTGTTCCCATATGTCTGATGCCGTTGTCCTTCTAGATGGAAGTGGTCGTTGGTTTGAAAGGTGCTGTCCGAGGATCTTTGGTGAATTTCTGCAGTGCATCTTGTATATGGTACACACTGCTGCTACTGAGCGTCGGTGATGGAGAGAGTGACTCCATGTGGATGTAGTGCCAATCAAGCGGGCTGCTTTGTCCTGGGTGGTGTCAAGCTTCTTGAGTGTTGTTGGGGCTGCATTCATCCAGGCAAGTGGGGAGTATTCCATCACACTCCTGACTTGTGCCTTATAGATGGCAGACAGGCTTCGAGGAGTCAGGAGGTGAGTTACCCGCTGCAGTATTCCTAGCTTCTGGCCTGCTCTTGTAGCCACTCGGTTAATGTGGTGAGTCCTGTTGAGTTTCTTGTCAATGGTAACCCCCAAGATGACGAGAGGCATAGATAGAGCGGATAGCCAGAGACTTTTTCCCAGAGCGGAAATGGCTATCACGAGGGGGCATAATTTTAAGGTGATTGGAGGAACGTATGGGGAAATGTCAGAGGTAGGTTCTTTACACAGAGAGTGGTGGCTGTGTGGGATGCACTGCCAGTGGGAGTAGTAGTGTCAGATACATTAGGGACATTTAAACAACTCTTGGATAGGCACATGGAGGATAGTAGAAAGAAAGGTCTGCAGGTTAGCTTGATCTTCGAGTAGGATAAAAGGTCTGCAAAACATTGTGGGCCGAAGGGCCTGTACTATGCTATGTTGTACTGTTCTACATTCTATGTTCTAAAGCCCATTAAGGCTATTACAAACCATCAAAGGTGAGGAAGAGGTAGGGAGAGGGAACTAAATCAATATGAAAGGGGTGGGTAGGCTTTATAAAGAGCTCAGGTGATTGAGTTCCGGTTGGGTGGGCCATTGCCTGTTACCAGGGGAACTTGTACTGAACAAGCTCCCGAGGGAGATTAATTAGTGATTTCACATGGGACTTAAAGGGGTTATCACATCCCTGTCCTTCTGAGTCAGAGGGTTCCACTTGATCCTGTGATGATGGGACCTCCTGTGCCATTTTGACCAGGGTCCTGTTCCTTTTGCTTTCCACGTCTGGTCAAGGGGCTTATTATAAGTTGGCGAATGCCTCTTCTGTGACCATTGCAGGCCTTTGAAGAGTCACTACAAGGGGCTCGTGCTTAGTGGTGTGTCTGTTGAAACAGTTGCCTCTATAGAGGGTTCCCGCTGGTTGACTTTTTTTGCTATCTTCTCCCCAGTTTTGACTGTGTATGATACTGGTCCTTTTTTTTAAAACAATAACTCCTGGAATACCTGTAGTGATGTCAGCAAAGTTCCCTATGTCGACCGTATCTCCCCCTAGTAATTTTTGAGATGTAGGAAAAACTTTGACCCCATTGTGCTCCTACAAGTAAGAGCCCTTTTTATGGCTTTCACTTTCTCCTCAACAGGATATAATCCACCCTTGTCAATTCTGTACCTGAGGTACATTACCTCGTTTACCTGGAATACACATTTTCCCTTCTTAGCTGATGCCAGCCTCAGAGAAACACCATAAGACTTCCTCCAAACTCTCCATGTGTTCATTTGAAGTAGCTTCTGAGATTAAAATGTCATACAGATAGACTGCCACTACAGGCATCACTTAGAGGGTGTCTTCCAATGCCCTTTGAAAGATGGCACCAGCCGAAGGTGTCCCAATTGGCAAGCGAGCGTACTCATACTGTCCTTTGTGACTATTTATAGTAACACATTTTCTAGATGATCCCCCAAGCTCCAATTGGAGATAGGTGTGGCTTATCTTCAATTTAGAAAATGTGACTCCCTTCTCTCTGGCCTCCCCGCCAGCTTTTCATACAAGTCTTCTATCTGGTGAGAAACTCTGTTGACTGTCAACTCATAATCCCCACAGAGATGGACTGAGTGTTGGCAGATTTTGCAACTGGGACTACTAGTGCAACCCATTCAGCAAATTGTACAGGGTATATGAAGCCCAATTCCTCCAGAAGTTCCAATTCGGCCTCTACCCCAATGCACAGGTCACAGGGGACCAGCCATGCCTTGAAGTATCTAAGCCTATTTGATCTTTGCCCTGGTGCCTTTTATCTTCCCGAGGCCCTCTGGGAAATATTTTGGGATACTTCCTAATGACTTCATATAGATTTCCAGTACCCATTTTAAAGAGCTGTTGCTAATCCAGGCAGATGTTCTGTAGCTAGTCCTTTCCCAAAAGGTTGGGACCTGGCCCTTGACCCACCACTAAGGTGAGTCGGACTGTCTGTTGCCCATGCGTAACTGGGGTTATGGTGGTCCCAATGACACATAAAAGCTCCCCAGTGCATGTGGCCAATCTAACCTTGATGTCTTCATGCTTAATGGCAAGATACACTGTTGGATTTCCTAAAGGTTTGTTCCCCAGCATTAATACAGTGGTGCCTGTGTCTACCTCCATGTCTAGAGGGTGGCTGTTTAATGCATGGTTATCTTAATTGGGGCCACTTTAAGAGCAGTGATACAATTTAGTTGTATTAATTCCTAACTCTCATGCTGATTCATTTGCAAAGCTCTGTCTTGAGGCAACTTCGCCTTTTGGCCTGGGTGATACGCATTTTGCTTCTTTCGGTAGCCTTGACTGGACCGGACGCTGTGAGTGCAGCACGGACATTCTTGCTCCTCGCAGTATTGTGGAGAAATGTGCCATCCAGTTCCAGAACTTAGGGCCTCTGAATTCAATTGTCCTTCCTTGGCAACCAAAGGGAACTGCAAATATTGCCTGCTGAAGACTTTGCTTTGCTGTATGAGGGTAACCCAAGCTAGAGAACTGTATTTTCTATGGAACCATGAAGCCTTTTACTGCATTTTCATGGGAAAGAGCCAGTTCTATGGCTTTCTTGAGATCCAGATCTGGTTCAATCAGTTGCTTCCTTTGGATCGCAGTATTATTAATTCCACAAACTAAGTGATCCCTTAATATTTTCTGAAGTGCTGACCTGTATTCTGTGTTCTGCCAATTTCCAAAGTCTCATCAAGAATTCAATAACTGGTTCCCCAGTAGAGTCATTACTTGTAACATACGTAGGCTAGTCCCAGCCTGGGACAGAAAGATTTTTCTTTGTTTTCTACGTCTGGTTTATATATTTTTTGAAATCAACCTGTTCAGAAATGTTCCAGAGGTATATAATAACAAGTGGGACTTGAACTTGGGCCTTTTGGCTCAGAGGTAGGAATGCTACCACTATGCCACTTGGTCTGCCTTTTTGTTGTCTTTTTTTCTTTTTATTATACCGAGAAGTGCTATCTTGTACAACTGAGCAACTTTCCCACCAGCAAAATCACAGTGGCCATTGTTTTGTTTTGTTTTTCTGAGTAAGCACTAACCACTACCAATAAAACACCTGTGTAACCAATTAGATATTTACAAGCAAAGCTGCTTATGGGCACTGCGAACCAGCAAAGGTGAAGAGCGGGGCTAGGGAGAGCAGGAAGGGGCAATGGGTCAGATTTTATAGTTTTTTTTCTATCTCTTCTGTGCCCAGAAATGCTATCATGCACAACTGAATGACTTTCCCACTATCAAATAACCGTGACTACCACACCACCAAATAACAGGGAGTTTTTTTTTTCCTTTTTTTTAACTACTAGCCACCACCAGTAATCATCAGAGTTGCCAATTAAATATTTACAAGCAAAACCCATTATGGGCAATGCAAGCCATCAGAAATGAAGGGGAGGTAGGGAGAGAAGGAAGGAGCTGTATCAAAATGGAGTTGGAGGGGAAAATAAAGCACTGTATCCCCTGCGGTGCAGGTCTTTTTCTTTGTAATTTAACCTATTTTTCCTAGTCAGTCTGTTCAGAGATGTGATTACACATCTTTGGAGAAGGTGAGACTTGAACTGAGACCTCCTGGTCCAGGGGTAGGCACAATACCACTGTGCCACAAGAGGCCTCAGGTGATGAGTCCCAGCTGGACAGACCATTGGCTGTTACCAAGGGAATTCATATTCAAAAAGCTACACAGGGAGATTGTCTTGTGACTCTCCATGGGCCTTCAAGGGGTTGTCACATTCAACAATCTTTATCGATCAAAAATTTCAAAACATGGGGCAATTATACTAGATTCCCTGCCATTTATTCCAGCCAGTTGAGGGATATGTTAATCTATTGCCGCACATGTTCTGTCTTCATTCCCCATGCAAAATGTTCTTGATCATGATCAAGTTCCATTTACTGTAGTGTTAAGGTCATTCTCTGGAAGAGATACTAATTGCAGGAAAGTGATTTGTGTTCTTTTCACTTATTCTCTGTCAAGCATTATGAATTAGAATTGCTTAGCTTTTTACGAATATTGAATACTTTGAGTAAATGTCTGAAACAACAGGTCCAAAACAAGCAATGCAATGGAATGGAAAGGAGGAAAAGTGCAATTCCAGAGTTAAAAATCAATAACTGACAGGAAAGCAATGTGGAAAAACGCCTTGCACTAGAGTTTGGGTATTTCCCTGTCTTTTATATTTTCTTTTACTCTTGAATGTAGAGATTGCACTGTCTAATGTGCTGTATAACTGTAAGTTTGAATGTCTTGTGGCACAATTGATCTATCCATGCCTCTCGGCTAGAAGGTCAGGTTTGAGTCTCATGCCAGAACTTGATGGTGCATTCATAAGGCACTCAAACAGGTTCCATTGAAAATGTACCGATGACAGACAGCAAGAGTGGGAGTGATTCCTGGTCAGCCATGGGATTGAAAGAAAGCTGGAGCCTTCACTGTCTCTCTACATTGCTGCATGCAACATGCATGTACAAGGGCCTGTCTGGACTTCTTGCGTGAGCTGTAATAAGCAGGTGGCTCATTTATTTGCACTCAATTTTATCTCTAAAACTTGCTTACGAAAAAATGTTGCATATATTCTGTAGGTTTCTTGTTCTTAGGTTGTCTATTTTGTATGGAGAAGTGCCCAGCAATTTTTTTTGAGCTAATGCTTCACATGTTATTATTTTCCATTTGTTCCTTGAAGATGTGACAGTTCAATTTACCATAACACTTGCAAATGTTCTACGGTGATGTGACAGTTCAATTGCTGGAACTTTTTCAGAAAATGGCTTGATGTTATAGTTGCCATTTTTCACTACTCAGGAATTCTTTTCTTTACCAGTATATCAAAATCTTTTAGAAATCTAATATTGAACTGATGGCACTTCTTTCATATTGATTTCTTTGCTTCTTTCACCAGTAAGATATTTTCCAAGTAGTACCGTTCCATTTGTTTTAAACCAGATTGTTGTGTGACATATCTTGGAAATTTTTATGGTGTGTAATAAACCCATAGATACTAGAGTGATTGAATTCAAGCTGAAAGCAAGTGTGAAAGGCAAGTATTTCCTTGGAACTTTGTCTTCATCTCTAAATACAATTCGAATAAGTCTTATGTATTGATGAAATGGTGATATATTGTTTCGTACTGTACCCAATAAACTTTTAAAATTGTAGTTATGCTAGAAATTGATTCAAGATAAACAAATTTTAAGTTTCTGAAACCAGCTTGAGGTATTACGTTAAAAATTAATATTTCAAATCCTTGTCACAATAATAACATTTGTGCTATGTTGGAATTGTATATTGAAGTTGTAAAATTTCATATCAGTACTCTGCCACTAGCCGATTTTCCTAACACATCTATACTACACTGTAGTTTTGCGACACAAGGCCAAATGCTTTCTCAAAGCAGACTGAGTGTAATAACATTCTTGTGAGAATGTAAAATAAAGAATGGATGTATATCTCCTGCTGTATAGTAAAAGAATATTGAGAATTGTTCAATTATTCTCACCTGTAAATGTGGTCAAGAGCTTAAGCATTTAATCATTTCACTATTAGTCCCAGGACTGAAGGCTGAATCAATTAAACATCTTATTTCAGAGTATATTTGGCATAGTCCTGTCAGCCCGTAGGGCCATTCTGTCATTAGAGAAAGACAGCTGATGGTGGTTTAACCCAAGGGTCGCCATGCGCAGGTGAAGGGAGAAGTTGTGAAGGAGAGTTCTTCATGGTAGTCTCAGCCGGGACAAGAATTGAACTCTCACTGTTGGCATATACTGCATTGCAAGCCAGCTATCCAGCCAACTGAGTTAACCAACCCTCCACTTTATTCAGACGTACTACGTTCTTTCCATTTTAAACTAAGATTAAATTTTCTTAATTTTCATAGTCACCGCATACTCGATTGTCCTTTCTCAATTTGCATTTAGGTTTCAAAATTATTTGAAATGCCCGAAGTTTTTCTGTATCTCAGTTTCAATGTTTTGAGGCATAGATATCCAGAGCCAAAAAAAATCTTCATTTGAGCCAGGAAGAATAAAGCGTCAGCAGAAGATCCAGTGACAAGGGTAGTCCAACGAGAGCAGATGTTAAGCTTGTTCATATTGTTCTACCAGCCTCCTCAAACTCTCTTTCCTCTTTCCCCCAGATGTGCAATGTCCAGTCATCAGCATATTTTGTACTTGGAGCTCATTGATCAAAATGAAATAGACAATGAACTGAAATGTATTTCGGCTTTGTGGACACATCACTCAGCCCAGTGCATGCCATGAATTGTGTACCAGTATAAAGACAATATCTATTTTTTTGGATCCAATTTATGGATTATAGACTGAAATGGGGAAAGAACAGTTCATAAAACAAGATTGTGGAAGGGATTGCCACATGCTTTAATAGCAAGCTTTGAACACTTGTTTGTTCAGCCATTAGAGGAAGATTAGTTGCAGATGAATTGGCACCAGGAGATGTGTACAAAAATGAGATTCAGTTGGCAACAAGTAGCTGATTGGTTGGTTTGTGGAGTTGCAACCAGTTGTTAATGACAAAGACCTTATTCCTGCCAACAAGTATTTATTGGCTGTCAAGTATGTGAACGGCTTCTTGGTTTCAATGAGAAGGGAGAAGGCATTGGACCTCTGAAAGGATGTAGTGTACTTTTATCTTAGTTTTAAAAAAAAAACCTTGGCCTTGACAGTGCCAGTTTATCTTCCCTTCACAGTTGCTTTTAACCAATATGTCAGAGACTTTATAAGTTCACAGTCCATCATTCTGTTATTCTTGCAAGTAAGTCAAAGCCTCTGGAGAAGACAAATTGAGAAGCAAGTCCTGGCAAGCCAGACAGATCATCTCCACAGACCCTGGTGACAGGACCATTGAACTGCCTTCCCAATTTTTCCCTCAACTCGTGACACCAATGTTTTTTTTGTGTCTGTCTGTATGTATGCGTAGGGGGGAGTTTTGTAAGTGGGTTGGAGTTTTAACTGGTAGACTTACATGTCTACTAGTTAATAGTTGTTCCCCTGTAGCTAGGGTCTGTTTATGCAAATGGTAAAATGTAATTCTTGTTAGCGACAGAAACCTAGTCCATGCTTTCTGACAACCTGGATCTAAAAGGACAGGTAAATTGGAAAATTTTGCATACTTTGATCAAATCTTTAACTTTTGTGACAGCTCCAGGAATAATGGAGTTTGATTTCCAGGGCACTATCCCAACAGTGTAGTTTTTTTTTCCTCGTGGAAAAAGTTGAAATTCCACAAATATAATTTTTTTTTCAGTGACTAGCTGTTCAGATCTATTCCTCCTTCAACTTGATTTCTACTTTTTGTTGCTATTTATGTTTCTTGAGTAATCTTGGCATTTAGGATAACGGTGTGACAACAAGCATCAATTAAATCAGATTTTTAACTTTTTGTGGAATATTTAGTATGTGGTTTAAAATCGTTCACTCACAGAACATTGTCTCAGGCTGACAATACATGGGAATGATCCACCTGGGAAAATATCCACATTTATGATAGATTCTGGACCGAATTATTTCATACTTGCATTTCTCTCAGCTAACCTGTTCGGGTGGAGTGTCCTGTCTATGCTGTAATGTGCGCCATTTTACAACCTTTACAATTAATAGGCACAACTGCGGTATTCAGGTTGTATGAGTTTGTTCAGCTGTAAGTAAATTATTTACAACTTTGTTTCCATCTCTGAATATTTTTCAGTGCTTTTTGTAAATCCACAGGGATTTTGCTGTAACCAAAATAGCTTATCAAAATTAGCTTCTTATCAGAATTGTCTGATATTATCATAGTGAAAGAAGATGAGCTATTAATTTTTAAATACCGTCATCTGATTTTAATATCTGAGACTTTAGCGAATTGGAGTGCTGCCAAAAAAGCAAAAAAAGGACTTAAAATGGCCACAGTGATCACCTGACCAAAGGTTAAGCTAGGCATCATGAAACCATCATAACAAATGAAATGAAATTAATATTTTTTATCAAGAGATGGAAACCAATATGATGTGAAGAGGCTGAACTCCTGTTTGGCTCACATCATAATGAGGGTCCACATTTTGGACATGCCAAAAAAAATCTTGGTGTCTAACTGGCGTGAAGGCAATATATCCAGACTTGGGAATAAATGTTTAAGCTGTATTTCAGACAACAGCATTGGCGGGGTTGACAAGATAGTTATGAAACTGGACCTGGAGAAATCTTTTTGGAAAGACAAAGCCTGGTGACAAAGCAAGTTCAAGAAACATTTAAACACCAAGAATACAAAGTTAGCTGCAAGATTCATGGCTGCAGTTCATCCAAGACACTACTGACCAGTCTTTGGTTAATACTTTACGCTTTCAGGAAATCCTATGGAATTAAACTGCATGCTGTTTTTTCTTTTGTGATGAACACTATCCCCTTTTTAACTGACTAAGTTTGATTCTGCATCTTTATTATTTTTCTTTCCTCTGAGTTAGTGAGTAATAAAATTGTCCTTTCACTCCAAGAAACTGTTTTAATTGGCTTTTTAAAAAATGTTTTTGGTGGATTAGTTAACCACTTTAATTGGAGAGAGGAATAACTACATGATAAAAAGAATTTAAAATATTTTGTTGCAGGTGAGTAGGGAAATTGAAAAGAAGGGAGCAGATCTACCTCTCCACAACTGGTTGTAGCAATATCAACAGCTTTTTGCTCTAAAAACAAATGGATACTGAAAGAAGAAACATGTTGCCAAAGCTTTTTTGCTTTGATTCATTACGGCAAGCATCAGAATGGAAAATTTCAAACTATCATAACAATTTATACTGCAGAAGAGAAAGGTTTCGTGCTGATCCTGATTGACTGAGGCATTGCCATGGAGAAGGCACCAGAGAATCAAAGACTTGGCATCCCCTGTTCAGTACTCGACACCTTCAATTTCATTCTTCATAACTTCCCCTGTCCCCCTGCCCTAACGATATCCCTGGTACTGCTTGGAGTGTGGGTGGGGACAAAAGCACGTGAGGGGAATTATGAAAGGAAGCCACGGGGAGGTGGGAGCAGACCCTGAAGTGTTCAGGGATGCTGTCGGATTGGAGGGGTGGAACTAGAATTGGAAGTTGAATCAAGGAAACTTTGAATAGACTGACTTGTAATATAACTGAAGGCAACTGTCAGCCATAATTTGTCATATTGAAGGGTTGTTGCTTCAGTGGAGTTGCATCTTGTTGCTGGACCTCCCTCCAAACCTAACTGATGGATTGATACTGCAGCCAGGAGAGCAAACCCTCCTACAGCCCAAGAGAAAATTTAAAATGCAGTTGTTGGTGTATGTCTCCACTTTGCAGCTGACTTTGAAGTTAGGCTGTTGTTTGTGTTGTCTAATAAAAGTTTCCAAATCTCCCTCAACTTTATCTGAATTTAAGCACTAATCTTGAAGTACTGTTGTTGCTTACTTTTCCTTTTCTTTTGAAAAGCTTTTACATTGATCTGAAGTAGACTTTTTGTTTATTTTCTGTCCACAGTCCTACTTTGCTCAACTTATTCAACATTTTCATGCTCATTATGAGATATATTAGGTCATTTTAAAAAATCATGTTATTTGCAAAGCCATTTGTGAATTTTTCAAAGACTAATTTACTTCTGATGCTTTCATTTAAGAGATTAATTGTCAGTGTTTATAGCAGCTATTTTTTGTTTATCTTTCATATCAGGAATTAAACTTGGTTATGACTGCTCTGTTACATTAAACCTTCGTTTTCTTTCCATGACTGGTGTGATATTTAGTTTATTTTTGACTGTCATTACTCCACATTGACACGTCTTTGAGCTTTTACTTGTTTATTAAATAGTCTGACAAATAAGCAATAATAGACTTTTCAATAACTTTTTTTGATTAACTGTAGTTATTTTAGGTTTTTTGGTACGGTTACAGTAGATGATAAATAATGCAGGAATTCCTTTATAACATTTAATGAGCTCCATTCCATTTCCACTGCTTATTTAAGGTATGAATTTTGACCAATACCTGTTCAGTTTGCTTTTTAGATCCTCAAAAAGAAGAAGTGATATGGGGTTAGGGGAAGGATAGAAAATTGATTTAAAACTAGTTTGAAGGAAAAACAGAAGTTTACTGCAGTTTCTGAGTGGTTAGAGAGTTGTGTAACGTCATGCAAAAGGATTCTTTTCTCAGAGGGTTATTTTATGGGACAACTTCTGTTCCCTGGAAATATTAACAATTTGGATTGTGTGCTGGTGGGAATGGTGGCCGGATTTAAACTTGAGACTAAAGTGAGAGGAATGGTAAATAATGCTGAGGATCAAAGGAAGCTTAAAAGGAATTAATGTTAAAATGCTGAAATGGGTCTGCAGCTTCCAAGATCCAATAGTATCTTTCTTTACAATTAATTTATTTATTTCACTGGAATATCTAGATAACTTCTTTATTGTTTATTCTTATTTGAACTTATTTGCTTTTATTTCCAACGCCCAAAATATATTAGCTGGCAGGCTTCATGCATCCTGTAAAAATATGCAAACACAAAACTGGAATCCAAAAATACTATCTCAAACTTAGGAATGGTCAATAAGTCATTCTCACAATTGATTGCATTTAACATAGTATAGGACTTAAGCAATTAGGTAAGCAAAGAAGACATGAGTAAACACTGGCAATTAAAATTAGGGAGAATCCCAAGATATTTTACAAATATATTAAGAGAAAGAGGATAAGTGCTGGAAAGTGGGATTAATGTAGATGTGTTAGTGCAGACTTCATGGGCCGAAGGACCTCTTCTATTGTGTATGACTCCATACTAATCATTTAGGTGTTTTATGTTCCTCATCTGGAAAGAATTTTCTTGCTAATAGAAAAATATTTCCAATTTATTTACCAAGTTATTTGTTCTTGCCATACTTTTTCACTTTGTTCTGTATTCAGCTTTAGTGGCTATCAGGAGGTTAGTCACACCTGGAGATCAAAAAAAATTGCATACAAATCTAGTGTTATCTGAGGAAATGAGCAAAATGTGAAATGGAGATGAGTGTATATGAAATTAAGTAATCACTGTAGACAGCAATGTTTAAAACATCACACTTTTTTTGGTGTATATCAACACCAAAAGATTTATAGTGAAACATCACAGCAAGCATCACAAACTAATTTTAATAAAAGAAGGAAATATAAAACATGTCAAAGCAACTATTGAAAAGTCCATATGATGAAGTAGAGGAACAACTAACTGATTCATTGAGACTATTTCATGTCACTGGGGTTCAACATACATGCACCTTGATTCCCATTCACTTCCCAGCTCCAATTCGTGACATTTTCTTCTTGGAGAGGTTTAAAAAAAGACAAAAAGTCTTCTGCCATTTCAGGAGAAAAGATCTTCAAGCAGGCTTTTTTCCCCTTCTGAAATGGCAGGAGATATTCTGTCTTTCTTTAAAACTTCTCCCAGGGCAAAAAAAACCTCAAGCAGGTTTGTTTTCCCTGAATCCTCAAGGACAATCGGACAAATTCTTAATGTGAATTGTTTCCTATAAACAACGCAGAATTTAGCTCAGAGTTCCACTGGAACTTTCTGTTTGTTTAAATGCATATAAGCAGGCTAGCATTTATTGCCCATCCCTAATTGCCCTGAGAAGCTGGTGGTGAACTACCTCCTTGAATTGTTGCAGTTCTTGGGGTGAAAGAACACCCACAGCGCTATTAGGGAGAGAATTCCAGGATGTTGACCCAGTAACAATGAAGGAACAATAATGCAGTTCTACGTCAGGAGTGCTGGTCAGCTGTTGTCCTCCACTCAGTTTGCTCAAATGCACATTATATTCCATGCTTGCAGTGGGGTCTCGTTCAACACAAAGAACAGTATTTGTATAGAACATTCCATGTCCAGACTGCCCTACAGCCAATAAAGTACTTTTGAAGTGTAGCCATCTCTGTAATAGAGAGAAACATGGGAATCACTTTAAACATACAGCCCCATAAGTAGTGTTATAATGATGACTATTTGATCTGTGTTAATTATTAATCTAAACTTGATTAGATTAGACTACCTGTTGTTCTTTATATAACCCTGAGCAATCGAACAACTCACTGGAGAAGGAGACTGCTCAGTTATCTCCTCTCTCATTGATGGGGGACCCCAAAATTGCAGTGCAAAAGACAATGCCAATACAGTTATAGGCATAAAAACCAAAAGAACTGTGGATGCTGTAAATCAGGGAACAAAAACAAAGTTGCTGGAAAAGCTCAGCAGGTCTGGCAGCATCTGTGGAGGAGAAAACAGAGTTTCAGGTCTGGTGACCCTTCCTCAGAACAGACCTGAAACGTTAACTCTGTTTTCTCTTCCACAGATGCTGATATTTATAGGCATCTTCAGTCAGAAGCCTTGTGTGGATTACCCATCTTGGCCTCATCCTGAGGTCCCCAACATCACACGTCAACTGCTTTATGAATGACCTCTCCATTGTGAAGGCAGAAGTGGGGATGTTTAATGATAATTACGACTCCATCACATTCATATGCAGCAAGCCCTCGACAACATATAGTGTTCTCACCTGGGAGCATAGTGATTTAGAATAATCAGTCTGCAATCATAAACTGGGGAAACTTGCCTAGGACTGGTCAAAACAAACGGCAAATAAAATTCGCACCACAAAGTGCCAGGCCGTTCCATCTCCAAAAAGAGAAAATTTGCCCTTTGACATTCAATGACATTGTCTTTGCTGAATCTCCCACTATCAACATCCTTGGGGTTGTAATTGACTAGAAACTGAACTGGATCAGCAATGTAAATGGGGTTAGCTACAAGAGGAGGTCAAGTGCTGTTAATTCTGTGGTGAGTGTCTGTCTAATGCCTATCCATCAACTGCAAGTTCTCCTCCAACTTGAACATCATCTTGATTTGAAACGATATGGGTATTCTTTCATAGTCATTAGGTCAAAATCCTGGAACTCCCTAACAGCATTATGTGTGTCCCTACACCTGAAGAACTGTCATGATTCAAGAATGCACTAACCACCACCTCCAGGGCAATTAGAAATGTGCAATAAATGCTATCCTTGCCAGCAACATCGACATCCCATGGACCAATCCAGAAAAAGACACATAAAATTCCAGATGCTGGAGCTTTGAAATAGAATGATAGAAATGATTAACAGGGTAGTCAGTATCTGGAGCGAAATGGGAAATGAAAGCCTTAATTATGGATCAGAACGCATGACATTATCAATGAACGTATTTTTTTCAAGGAATAAAGTTGTTTGGGTGTAAATTTGTCTGTCAGTTTATTCTTACTGCTTTATATTGCTGCAAAGGATGACGTTCACTCCAAGTATCATCTAATGCTGAAGAAAACAGTTTTTAACTTGCCAGTTCTTTCTCTGGATTAACATCATGAGTGATGCAAATGTTTCCTGTTCCCAATTTATTGTTAAAATAATCTAGAGGATTACATAAAATACCCAGTTTTCCACCTTTATTCTTAAATTTAATTTAGTACCTGTTAGCTAATAAGCCCCTCAACTGCTAAAGCTCTTTGTAAATGTATCAGTATTCTTGCATTATGCTTGCATTGTGGACCATTCGTATCAACATAATATCAATATATGTTTGTTGAATTATGTCACTTATTTTTATTTCTTTTCAGTAAAATCAACTGTTCTAAACTACCAGAGTCCTGCAACGGGTCTTTTCCCCACCAAAACAGTTGGTGGTAGTAATTATGCCAAAGTTCGAGATTGCCTTTATTGTGCTGCCAGCGCATGGGCTGTAGCACTCGCTTATAGGTAAGTGCAATCCTTTTAAATAACTGTACTACACCACCAAAACACTTTTGAATTCAAATGTTGTTCGGAGATTTGTGTCTGCAGAGCTTGGTGGTCAATAAATTGCAATGTGAAGTGTATAGGTTGTGCATTTCCTTACATCGATATGACAAATCAGTTACAATACTGAAGTATCTGTGCTTAGAATACACACTAATTTTTTGACATTAAATGTATGTTGTTTTGGATAGAGTCCATTTCTAGCAGCACAGCATTGATCTAAACTTTGCATTGATGAATTCTGTGCTTCTCTTGTGATGGTATCAAGAGAAGTACAATTCTTTGCAGTATGGAAGAAGATTATTTGATCCAGCATTTGTATGGCAACTCTTTCCACTTAATCTAATTCTACTTCCCTGCTCATTCAGGAAACACTAGGTTAGCACGCAGGTACTGCTAACAATTGGTAAGGAAAATTTCATGTTGGTTTTTTGTGTAACTAGATTGAAGTACACTAATAAGGAGTCTTTCTGCAACTGTACTGAACATTGAGACCATACTGGAGTGCTTTGAACAGTTTTGGTCTCCATATTTAAAGAAGGATGTATTTGAATTGAAGTTGATATGGTGATGGTTCACTAGATTTGTTTCTGGGATGGTAAGGTTGTCCTAAAATGAGATGCTGAGAAAGTTTGACCTAGACTCTGGAATTCAGAAGAATAAGAATTGATCCCATTGAACCATACGAGATTCTGAATGAGTGCAAATGGAGAAATGGAATTGAGCCTGAAGATTGACCGTAATGATTTTGAACGACGGGATGGTGTTGTGTACTTTTCCCACCTAAATTCTTATGTTCTTTTCCGATATTTCTGTATATTCTTCCTCTTAATTTGGCCAATTTTACCAGTAAAAATTGACTCTGTGCCTTAAGCATGATAGGTATTCTGTGCTTCAATTGAACAAATTTCTTCAGAAGTCTTTCCTCACACCCTTACTGATATTTTAAATTAATAACTAATTGTTTCTGATATTTACGTAGAAACAAAGAAGTTTGGAGCAGGAGGAGGCCATTTGGCCCTTTGAGCTTGCTCTGTTATTCTTCACAATCGTGGCTGATCATCCAACTCAGTAGCCAGATCCTGCTTTCTTCCCGTAACCTTTTGATCCCATTCATCCCAAGTGCACCAACTACTTTCTGTGGTGATGAATTCCACAGACTCACCACTCTTTGGGTGAAGAAATGTGTCCTCATCTCCATCCCAAATCGTCCACCCCGAATCCTCATACTGTGACCCTTGGTTCTGGACACACCCACCATCCGGAACATCCTCCCTGCATCTATTCTGTCCAGTCCTGTTAGAATTCTATAAGTTCCTGTAAGATCCCCCTCATTCATCTGAACTTTAGCAAGAACAATCCTAACCTTGTCAAGGTGTGGAGCTGGAGGAACACAGCAGGCCAGGCAGCATCTGAGGAGCAGGAAAGCTGACATTTTGGGTCTGGACCCTTCTTCAAAAAAGACCTGAAACGTCAGCTTTTCTGCTGCTCTGATGCTGCCTGGCCTGCTGTGTTCATCCAGCTCCATACTTTGTCATCTCAGACTCCAGCATCGGCAGTTCCTACTATCTCCAACCTTGTCAATCTCTCCTCATACGTCAGATCAGCTATCCCCAGAATCAGCCACGTAAACCTTTTCTGCACTCCCTCCAGAGCAAGTGCATGCTTCCTTAGAAAAGGAGACCAAAACTGCGCACATTATTGTAGGTGTGGCTTCATCAAGGCCCTGTATAACAGCAACAGTATAATTTGGATAAATGTCAGGTTATTCATCAGAAGCAAAAACAAGAAGCATTCACTGCAAAGCCTTATTTTAAAACTGCTATCAAAGTCCTCTTTTAGCATTCTCAATTCCAATGAAAAAATAATCTCATTATGCCTGATTTGAACCCTCGACATTATTATTTGAATGGCTTTAAAGGTACTTCTTATAATGGATTTCTTAATGCACATAGTGATTTTACTGGCCCAATCAATGTTCACTTCAAATTAATCCTAATTTCTGTACTGTTGTCCTCAAGCTTCATTTTAGCCTATAAAATTCTTTTGGCACACCTCATGATTTTATCAGCCTATGTTCATACTTGCAAACAATGTTGTTTTTGAACCCTTAGTGTCTCTGTTCATCAGTCAGTTTCCAAGAATGTCTTTCCAGTATTCGTGTGCTCCCTTTTCCCGAGTCATTTTAAGTTGCATCTTCTGACTCTTTGCCTAGCAGTTAATCTGCCTATGTCTTTCTATTGGGCCCCCGTGAGTCAACACTTTTAAGTTCTGCTAATTAATACTGCTGAGTGATATTGAAACAAAGAAAAGGAAATGAAACATAAATGATGAAAATTTAGTTTCCTGCCCTGCTCTAACGTGTAGTGCAGACGACCACAACATATTGAGAAAAAAAAACTGTTGGAAGCTTCAAAACAAAAATTAAATGGTTCATTCACCTAATCGCTGAGTAAAGTTACCATTATAGTTACCCTCAAAATATTTGGTCCTCTAGTACGTAGTCTTATCTGTGTAAGGTGACTGAGAATTTTAGTCTGTGCTCACTCCTGATGACTAGACTGCGCTCCATCTCTCATCAGACTTAGCTACCCCCATAAACGGCCCCTGACCACCTGCCTGACCATCCGACTAACCCCGCTCAACTCTCCACTAGCTGCCAAGACACCTGATCGCCTGATTACCCAATTATTCCCTGCCAGTGCAGGTGGCTACCCATCCACCTGACTACTTCTCCATACCATCCCCAGCTATCCATATTCTCCCACCAATAGGAATTGACTAGCTCTTACACAAGTGCCCCACCTTGACCAAACCCACCTCACACCCACATCTCCGAACCATCTCACTCTTCTGATTAATCTCATCCCCACCACAATTTTTCTCTCTCCTCCCAATTCACCTTGGCCCCCTAATTCACCTTCTCACCCCCACTGATCCATCTCACCCTGCACCCATCATGTCTACCTACTCACCTCACCAACTTATCTATTCTGTGAACCATTTAGTCACCTATTCACTAACTCATGTTCAGTCGTTAAAAGACTTGAAAACTTTAAATAGTTACTTGACTATTATACCATGTTGCAAATAAACCTACAGTCAATGGACTCTGTCTGCATTGCAGCGCTCAATGCGCAGGCTGTGAATATAATTATCTGTGTCTGCTATACATTACCTTAGTTGCACTTAATATCTTCAAGAAAGAGGAATCGAAGAATGTCACTTCTGTTACTTTTAGATAACACTAGAACATTACAACACAGTGTGCGATCAGGATTTTTGCAATTGTCCAATGTCGCATGTTTTTCGTGTAAGAATAACAGGCTGCCTTTTGAAAAAGGGAAAAATGTTGTCTTATAGCGGTTGGAGTGATGTCCCTTTAAGACATCAACATGCGATTGAGCTTTGCACCCTGCTGTTCTCTGTACTGCAGCATACAAGACTCAGGCTATGTCTGAAATTGCTCTGAACTGTGTTTATTAGTTTAGCTAAATAAACCCAGTGAAGTAAAGAGAATACACTAATCTCATTTATGTTACATTTAGATTGCACAGACTATTATTACACTAGTGTCACAAAAAGGAGTGTACCTTCTCCTTCCACTCACTCTCCTGCACTCAGTAGATATACCCTCTGGTGTACGCAGAGGCTGACACTGCCTGCTGCTCATTTCTGCTTCAGCAGGGATTGGAAGATTCTGGAAGAAATTGGGATTGTTCAGAACATTCTGAAAAAAACTGGACTGGAAACGTTAGTTCTATTTCTGTCTCTACAGATGCTGTCAGACTTCCTGAGTTTCTCCAGTATTCTGTGTTTGTTGTCAAATATTAGTTTTGTTGAGACTTAAGTGTTGTTTAACTGGTTCTCCAATATGTATTTTGATTAATTTTACCAACTTCACCTTTGGACATTTTACACCATAAATGGTTTAACTTAATCCTAAAATTCAAAATTCATTTTAAGGTGATTTCCATGACTGATACCTCTCTGAAGCAAATTTGACCAGATGACCATAAAGGTCCCACCAATATTGGATTGACACTGCAGTGGTGTAATCAGGTGCCTGGCCTCTCAGAATATTTTAGATGGTCTATTTTTGTATCCCTAGTGTGTTTCTAGGCAACAAGGTACCCTCGTGTTGTAAAAATGTCACTGAACTGCCATCCTGTTTTGTCCCTTATAATTAGGTGTGAAAAAGTTTAGGTCTATAAATGGTTCAGAACTTAATCAGTTGAGCAAGCCTACAAGATTATGCGTTAAATAACTTTTTTTGCACTTGTATTTGTTTCAGAGCATATTTAAACAAAAACTCTATGCACTACTGTTAGGATCTCAGCTGAGACCAGTAACTTTTAATAAAAGAAAGCTGAAATCCAGTTATTTATGGAAAGAAGAAAGGCACAATAATCCATGGATTACTAAACAAAAAAGTACTATGATAGAGAGGGAGTAATTAGAATAGGAGGGAAATCTAACAAGAAGTGTTAAAATTGAAAGCGAGAAGTTTACAAATGTATGTAAATAGACAGGATTAGCCACTAGGGGCTTTGACATCTCGGAGGGTGAAACTAAGGAGTCCAGAATGGAAAATGAGGAAATGGTGAAGACCTTGAACAAGTATTACTTGTGCAAGATACAAAATGCATTTCAAGAATAGCTGAAAATAAAGAGGCAAAGTTGGTGAGTTGTAGGGAGCAGAAGCTTGGAATAAGCTCTATCACTAGACCATACAAATAATGACATAACGGCAGGATTGGGTCAAACTCTCCTTTAAACCTGTCAGCCTCAAATCTACTTTTCTGCCTACTGCAATACCCTTGACCACCTTGTTTATTAAAAATATTCAAGGACTATTTCTCCACTGCCCTTGGCGAAGAGAATTCCACAGACTCATAGGAACAAGAGTAGGCCATTCAGTCTCTCAAGCCTGTTCTGCCATTCACTGAGATCACGACTAATCTGTGGCCTAATTCCATAAACCTGACTTTGGCCCATATCCCTTGATAACTCTGCTTAACAAAAATTCATGTTGCTCAGATTTAGCATGAACAACTGATCCAACATCCAATGCTATTTGAAGAAGAGACATCTGAACGCCTACCACCCTTTGTGTGTAGAAGTGTTTACATCTCTCCTGAATGGCCTGTCCCTAATTAATAGACTGTGCTACCTACCATTGGAAATAATTTACCTTTATCTACACTGTCTTTTCCTGCTAATATCTGAAAACTTCAATTCGATCATCCCTTAACCTAAATTCTAGAGAAAACAGGCCTAATATGTATAATCTCTCGTGTCTGTCTGAGAGAAAAAAAGTACTCCTCATCCCCATCTTGAATGGTACAGGTGCTGCTACGGCTGCACAACTGGACCTAGGCGGCTTAGGAGTGGTGGGGTACTGACGAGAAAATAGTGTCCTTGTTTCAGCTACCACCTTAGCCTGGCAGTGCGAGAAGAACTGAAAATCTCGTGGGTCGAGCCACAGGTATGATTAGAGAAGAAGCAAGTGCAGGAAAAGCAGAGTTGTTTCTCCAATCATGAAGTCCATCTCCCTCATGCTTTCTCTTCCAGCTAAAACAAGCAAAGACTTCATCTCTCGTGCCTTCACTGATCTCCCACTCAAAGATCCTGCATCTTTACTTTCCCGAGGAAGTCATCTCGTACTATCCATGCCTGGAAGCAACATGTTTTAGCAGGAGAACAAATAGTACTTCAGCACAGCTCCAACAACACACACAGTTGTGCCATATAATGACCTATAAGTAGTCCATCATTCTTTTAAATACCGCTGATGGCTGTTGGGGGGTCAGTGGGGGGGGTGAGCCCTTCCTTCTACAGTTTACTACTGTTCAGATGCTTGAGCTGAATGTAGAATGGAGAAGCGCCATCCTGGCATCAGATTGGTGATGCTCACTGATCTGCATCATGATCTTCCTTTTCAATGCTGGTGGTCATTGGATTCATACAAGCAAATTGCTTTATCAGGTTGGCATCCTGTGCACCTCCTGTAGAAGTTACATTTTCAAGGGATAGCTGCTTTCCTAGTGTGGAGCAAATGAGTAATATACAGCATATTTTATCCCCATAGTGATTTATACTTTCATTGTAATTGTTTTAAAATGCAACAGTTGGTTTAGGTGTAGTGTGGGATGAGCCTGTGAAGAACTGTATAACACAAACTTTCCTGACATTTCTTGGTGGTGATGGAATCCATGGGTGTGAGCTTTTATTTTTTTTTAAGACGAATCTTAATTGAAAAGGGAAACTCAAAAGGGAGAATGAGAAAAAGGAGACTAAATCGATAACTGAGATTGGAAACCAAAACCTCTGAAACTGATTGAAAGCATAGCAAAGGACACAGAGACATCAGAGCCTAGATGATGATGCCAGTGGTGCAGTACAGACCAGAGGTCAAATATATGTTTTTCAAGGGTTTCTCAAGGTGTTCTTGAGAGCTACTTTTTGATTTTTTGGAAGCTATGTTTTTAGGTCTTCTGTTTCATTCGCACTAACTCCTTTATCGGGTGGATGCAATCTCATAGTAATTTACCCCATACATTGATATCAGGTTTCTTTACTTGCTCGGAAGCACAATTACAAGAAATCATTAATATCGTTAATAGTCAATACCAGTTTATCAAACTTAAAGTCACAATACACAGTGAAAGCATTGATTTCTTAGATAGCAGCATATTTAAATCATCACAAGACAACCCGTATAAATCAGCAACAAATCTGACAAACACAACCATACACAAAAAGCCAGCATCCTACACACAATCTCAGCAGACCACTGAGTTTGCAGCTCAATAATTTTGTGTTTGTTTCTAACAGTGTCACTGTACTTTGAGACATGATAACACTCTAATGCAAAGCTTATGACATAAAGTTGTCATATTCTTAATGTGATGGTAAAGTCATCATAGTCCCAGAGGACAATGTGGCTGCTGTCTCATTCACAAGAGATGACTGGTGATGGTTTAATCTGAGTGTTGCCACAGGTGAGCCCTTGTTGGTAGCCTCAGCTGGTGCAGGAAACGAACTCATGCTGTTGGCATTACTCTGCATTGCAAACAAGCCATCCAGCCTACTGAGTTATCTGACCCCCACTATTAACATAGCATGTATTACAATAACATCCACTTCATTTTTGCACTTTATGACAGCTGCTGAACTTCTGTGGCTTTAAACTAGACACTCCACATTCATTTGCATACAATTTATTATCTTAGCGACTTCAAGTTTTCCTGGTTCCCAGTTAGCTGAGCATTTGCTCGTTTAAAGCTTTAAAACTGTGCCTTACCTTTTTTGCTTTGCAGACTTTCTTACCCCCTTTGCCACCTTTCTCTAATTTGTACTTCCCTTTGGAGCTTCTTCCTCCACCCTCTCCATTTCCAGCCACCCCTCTTTTAAACCCTTCCCTTTGCAACCTCGCATCTGTCCCAGACCTCAGGCTTCAAGCCCAGCAGTCTTGCTCCCCAAGTCCCCGTCTTTCCAGCCCCAATTCCCCTGCCGTCACCATTTCTGGCTCAAGCACCTCTGGTTTCTGGCAGCCTTGCTCTTCCGGTGGAATATGTGTTTGAAAGGCCTGCATTATGCTTCTTTTTCTTCTTGATCTTGTAGGACTTCAGTTGGGCCAACCTGCATTTGCTTTGAAATTTCAGTTAACTTATCAGTGAATTTATTCTAATTAATGGTTACATTTCAGCTTTCTCTGTTCTGTTGATGTTGGTAAGAAAAGTGGTTTACAAGTGAGACTATGGTAAAGCGAAAGGCATTATTCAGATAGTGTGTGTTTAAGCCACTTTTACAGTCTACTAATACGACAGCAGTTGTAGAGGATATAAAGTTGCGAATTGGTATCCATAGCGCACTATAAAATGGCTTCAAAACCCGATCCTTTAAATATGTTCCACCTAATTTCAAGAGACGTCTAATAGCTTCTTCTCTCAGTATTCCCCATGCCTTTTTTATTGTATAGCTTCCTCTTAATGAGTGGATTTACTTCACAAAATTGTTCTGAAGGAAATTGGTTTCAATGTGTGCATGTCTTTTTCTTAGAGAGTTTTCTCCATGTAAGAGGAATATCTTTGTATTATTGCTCTTTATCTTTCCATCCTCTCTCCCCCCACTGCCCCACCCGCTACTTTCACAATGTCTCAATGTGTATTAAATTGTCCTTCAGTAACTGACATAATGCTTGAATGTAAAATTCAGTGCAAGGCCAAACTTCCAAATGATTTTAAAATTCGTAAGATTAAGATGACTTCACCTTGTGAGAGATATTAGCAACTGCTAATCTCATAATTCTTTTACAGTTTCAGCAATTCAAAGTGAAGCATTTGCATGTCACTACAGATAATTAAAACTACTATAGTTTTCTGGTCCATTATGCTGTAGGGGTGTCATTGCTTTAGGGCATAATGTATACTTGAAGCCTTCTCACAAAATAGTTCTGATCTATTTGTTTGTAAACCTTTGCCTTTGGTCACTCTCAAACTAACATAATTTTTCAAAAGTCCCCTATGTTTAACTCAGGTCAAAGACTGGCAAGTGGACATGGTTTATCCACTCATAACGTGGCTCTTATCTCTTGTTCAGAATCCAAACAGGTGCACAGCTGCCCTAAAATGATAGTTACACTGCTTTATGTTATTCCTTGCGGCATATTATCAATATTCTCAAGCAATGTTCCACTGTTTGAACTGCCCTGAAGGAGCAATGTGATACCCAGTTGAGTGAATACCAGGGTTGATAGTAGCAGAGCTGTATGCTGCACAACCTTTCCAGTATGAGGGATCATTCCTTTCCACTATCCAGGAGGAAACTGAAGTTAAACAACCCCTGTCTGCACACCCTTGACAGCATCACCTAATTCCTCAGTGATACCAGCAACCTCATCCACATGTCCCCATTCTCCAGTTTTCCTAACAAATGGTGCTTTCCTCTATCGCTAACCATCACATCATTCTCCTTGTGATAGCAGAAAACTGGAAATCACCAGAAAATGCATTTTTCTGTCCAGTTTTATAATGTGAACGATTCCATTGGTTATATACAAAATCAAACTATACCCTTCTACATTCGCTTGGTGTTCTATGCAATATTGTCTATTCTAGTACTCCTATGAGGCAGCTCTCGGTGGTTTCAGAATTCTTGGTGGAAGACTACTGATCTTGAATTGAGGAGACTGCAGATGGCCTTGGAAGGTGACCTCAAGCAAGTAGGTGTTTCATGTTCCGTGTGAAATCCTGTGACAATATCCTGCTGGACTCCATGCTCTTTGACACTATGACATACTTTCTGGTATATTTTCCACTGCACAAGGCATTTGATTAGTTGTTTTCAATGATATGACCCATGAAAATCTCATGAGTCCTTTGCAGCATAACAAGTGTGTGATCTTGCCTTTTGGCAAGCTGGTACCTGTATCATCGTCCCTCTTCCCCTATACACGCTCTCATACTCTTTCACGCTCTCAGCCTCCATCTGGCTCTACACTTTTACTCTCTCTGTCTTACCATATGTATAGCAGAGTCCTCCTTCCTAGCCACTCACATACAAGCGCGAACAGTTTCTTAAGTTGGTGAATAGAAGTACAAGATCAAGTGACAGAGTCCCTTCACCTTCAATGCCCTCTTCCTCCTCCAACCTTGGAGGTTGTTAGATTATGGTGAGAGGAGAAAAATATTTCAGAAGTACATTGTGGGATGAGGGAGAAGTAAATTTAGAGGAAGTGGATTTGGAGAGTGAATATTGTCCTCATGAATTATTTCAGCTTGCCAATGACCCCAGTTTCACTGAGCCTGTGCTGATGGCCAGCACTGTCTCTTCAAAGGGCATTAAAATATACAGATTTGCTTATCACCCTTCAGTTATTTTTCCTGTTTGCTGCAGCTGTACACAGTCTTCTGCAAGGGAAGGTATGTGTCAGTCAGTATCTTGCAATTTGGTTGAACTGGTCTCACAGTTAAATAGTTACTTATGTAAGCAAACTGTGCATTGTGAGAGTCTGGCTTACAACAGTGACTTGTTTGTGCTGAGGCAAAGCATTTGGATTTTGGGATTGAGCTCCCTATACAGATTATTAGTATGGGATTAATGAATTGAGCAGTGGTTGGAGTTTGTAGCAGGACACACAATTGGAGGAAGAGCTTACTCACTATGGCAAATTGAAATCATTAAACATCTTTTTTCACAGCATTCAAGTTCTTGGAGCAACATGTAATGCTCCTAACATTAAACATCTACTGTGAATAATTTGAAATTTCCAAATGGTGTCCTTCTCCACAACAGATACAAGATATTTGTCCATAAGACCATTAAGATACAGGAGCAAAAGCAGGCCATTTGGCTCATGAAGTCTGCTCTGCTATTCAATTATGTCTGGTATGTTACTCAGCCCCATTCTCCTGCATTCTCCCCACGGCCTTTGATCCCCTTACGCATCAAGAACCTGTCTATCTCAGTTTTAAGTACACTCAATTACTTGGCCTCTACAGCCTTCAATGGTAATAAGTTCCACAGATTCACCATCCTCTAGCTATTGAAGTTTTCCTCAACAGCTACTCATATGACAAGCCCTTCATTCCCAAGACCATTGTTGGAAACCTCTCCTGGACCCCATCCAAGACCAGCACATCCTTCCTTAGATGTGGGGCTCAAACTGTTCACAATATTTCAAATGTGGTCTGATCAGAGCCTTATACAGCCTCAGCAGTGCATCCTTGCTCTTGTCCATCCATCTTGACATGAATGCTGACATTGCATTTGCCATTCCAACTGCCAGCTGAACCTGCATGTTAACCTGAAAAGAGTCCTGAACTAGGATTCCGTGTCCCTTTGTGCTTCGGATTTCCAAAGCCTTTCCTCATTTAGCAAATAGTCTACGCCTCTGTTCTTCCTACCAAAGTGCTGTTCCTCCACACATCTTAATGTTATTTGCACACTTAGCAACATAGGCCCTCCGTTCCTTCGTCCAATTCATCTTTTACAATGCTTCTACCATTACCCCTAGTACAGTCTGAAAATTTTGCATGATCAGTTGCATGTTCAAAGTATTACAGCTCAGATTCTGTGTCCAATTGGCATCTGCCACTTCTTGCAGCCACAATGCTCATCTACTTTGAGCTGCAGGCTTCTTTCAGATAGTTTTACCTGCTCATAATATTGAGTTCCCTGATGATGCATGTAATCAATTAACTGTAGTAGGTGGGGTTTAGCTATATGCAACAATTATCTAAAGCAGTCGACAGCATAATTTTGTCATGTTGCCTACATCACAATGAAGAGATGCAAGTTAGTCCTATTCCGTGATCATTTTTGGGGCTTAACTAAGTTAACTTCTACAATTTGTAGCTCATTTGAACTCTGAAAAGACTGAGCTTTCCACGATGAATGTTATTCTATCTTCACTTTCCTTGTTTATATCCGCAAATAATGCAAGAACATGTTACATTAGATTTCTCGGATCTAAAACTTCACGAAATTATCATCCAGGAAACATTAAACAAAAGAGGGAAGAAAATTGAAACCAGGAGTTTTTCAATCTAAGAAATTTTAATTCCTTGTTAGCACTTTGTACTCATTCTTGAAGTTTTATTTCCACCTTGCTATATTTTGTGAAACCAGGTATAAGAGAGTATTTTCCAGACATATTGATCAAAGCTCTAGAGTGCTGGTATTCCTGTTGTTTGTAATATATATAAATGATGTGGAATAGAATGTAGGTGACCTGATTAGTAAGTTTGTGGATGACACAAAGATTGTTGGAGCTGTGGAAAGTGAGGAGGAATGTCAGAGGATACAGCAGGATATAGATATGCTAGAGATTTAAGTGGACAAATGGCAGATGGAGTCTAATCCAGACTATTCAATGCAGAAGAGAAGTATACAGTAAATGATACAGCCCTTAGAAGCATTAACATACAGAGGGATCTATGTGCACAGGTCCACAATTCCCTGAAGGAGTCAGCACGAGTGAATAAAGTAGTCAAGAAGACATATGGCATGCTTGCCTTCATCGGTCAGGGCACAGGGTGTAAAAATTGGCAAGTCATGTTGCAGCTGTATCAAACTTCAGTTAGGACAGCTTTGGAATACTGTGTACAGTATTCCACACTACCGGAAGGATTTGGAGGTTTTTGGGATAGTACAGAAACGGTTTACCAGGATGTTGCTTGGTTTGGATGGTATTAGCTAGGAGAGAGATTGGTCGGATTTAGTTTGTTCTAACTTGAAGGATGATACCTGATAGGAGTTTACAAAATTATGTGTGACATGGATAGAAGGATAGTTAGTCCTTTTCCCAAGGTAGAAATGTCAATTACAAGGGAACATAGATTTAAGATATAAAGTGGTATATTTCAAGGACATGTGAAAGGCAAGGTTTTTTACAGAGTAGTAAGTGCCTAGAATGCACTGCCAGAGGAGGTGGTTGAGGCAGATACAATAACAATGTTTAAGAAACATCTTGACAGTTATATGAATAGGCAGGGAATAAATGCCTACAGACTGCGAAGAGGCAAAAGATTTTTAGTTTAGGCATCATGCATCAGCACAGTCTTGATGGGTTGAAGGGCCTGTTCCTGTGCTGTGCATTCTTTATTCTTTGTTAGTTGTCTAAAAGTGTTCAGATTTGTGGTTTCCTCTATTAGTGAGCTCCACCATTGAGTGAGAGTGAGTCAGTAAATCTTTGCAAGACTGTACTGTGCTCTGTGAGTTTATTTGGTGAGTGGCTAGTTTGCGCAAACCCTTAGTTGTGTTTGATTCCCAATCAGTGCTGAATAAGCTGATCTCAGTTATGATGGAAATTGTGATGTTATGACTAACCTTAGTTTTTGGGAGTTGGAAAGCATTGAAGCAGTCAGGGCTACTGCTCCTAATTTTCATCCTGAAATCGCTCCTGGAAATTAGGTAAAAATAGTGTAACCCTGGTGTAACTGTGGTGTATACGTTCTAGGTCTTTAATAGCTGGAGAAAGATCACACTTGCCCTCCTTACCAGTCTATTGAAATGCTGACAGATAAGCATCTAAATATTCAGAATGGTGCAGCAAAGTGATTATTTGCTCTGCCATTTTCAGTGATTTTCTGAATACGCAAGTGAGCCAACTTTGTACCATGGGGTAATGTTAGCTTGTACCAGATGTGCAGTGATCCTAATGCTGCTGTCAAGGGACTTCATTATCTGACTATCCGAATGTCATCCTTTATAATCTCAAAACCTTTCCATGAAAAAGTTATACCCCCGTTTTTTTTCAGAGAAAACAATTTGTTCAGTTGCTGACCTCAGCCAATCTGACAGGTTTACCTTCTGATTGCTGCTGGATGAGTAAGACCGACATCTCATGAACTTAATTAAGTCATTAATTATTATCGACCTGTAATTACTCTTGACCCGATTGCCACTGAAGCACAGAATCTTTTATATCTAGAATTGCTTTCAAGGAATTGTCTGCATTAAGGAAATGCAGCTGTTCATGATGATTTGTTTAATTATTGTACAAACATTAAGTCATAAATTCAACTACTTTTTCTTCAGAGAAACAGATTGAGGGAGTAAGGAATGATTTCAACATTTCTATTCAGTTATGATGATATTAATTGTTCTAAGTAATGTATTTCTATTTTAATTATTTCCCAATTCTTAGTTTTGTTTGGAATTCCTAATATATTACCAATATAATTATATGGTAGTAGCTGTCTGATGTGAATGCTGCTCCTAATCTGTGGCTTGCAGTCTGTTATCCAACTGGGCTTGAAGGTGAATATAGCAATGAAGTTTTACCCAAAATGTTAAATCATTAAGAGGAGTAACTGTGATATGTAACTGTCAGCTTCGACTGTTCTTTGTTGCTGTTTGTGGGTGGATTATGTCAATATCAGCCCAACTATTCTGTTAAATAAGCACTCTGAAACCAACACTTTATGACTGGATTAGTTTTTTTTTTCCCCCTCTTCCCCCTATGGCTGAAGGTACTGATTCATAGTGGTTCTGATTCTGCCAGGTTCCAATAAACCCCCATTAACTTAACCAAGTGTCATTAATTATGTGAGAGACTCATTCTACCAAAATAATCATTTAAGGTTGTGAGTGACAGAACTGTCAGAGTTAATTTTGCCCTGAGTTAGCAATGATGCATTTCAATCAGGCTGACTTTAGTCAAAACTCCACAATGTTCAGATTTCCACCTAGCTCTCATCCAGAAAAAGTATGTTGTCTTTCTTCTGTACATATTCTGATGAAGCTTCATTTCTTTTTTTATGTAACAAGCTAGCAAGCCACTAGGAGAGATAGTTACTAAGGTATTTGCAGTGTTGGGTTTTATGACACCTAACCAGAGAGAGGGACCCAGAATCATGATGTTAAAAGAGATGCTGTTAGTAGGAACCTTCAAGTAGTCAAGGTTTGGACAAGCCCTGAGTTGCTTAGAAGTAATTGAGAAGAAATTTCAAGAAGCAGGAAACTGTAGAAGAGTCCAAGAGGAAGGAATCCTCCAAGACTGTTGAAGACATGAGATTATGGAACCCATGTTAAGTTCCAGTAGTGAGCTGTGATAGTTTGGAGAGACTTTGACTAAAGAAAATAATACCAAGTAAAAGGACAGCAGCAATTTGCCAAAAATAAATGAATTAAGCCATGAAGCAAGAAACTTCAGACAGAAATAGGATTGAGTCTTCACTTAGGCTTGAATGCCTGTAAGGTTATTACTGGGTTAAAATGCATGAATTTTTCTCTCTGATAATTGGAATGACTTTATTCCAGTAGTTCTTACATGTTGTGATATAGTTTGTGCTTTGTTTTGTTTGACAAACGGTTGTGTTCTTTTGTTTAGAAGTAAAGAATATTGGCAGTCTCTTGTGAATTTATCAAGCGACTGATCTCCATAGTAACAAAAAGAAACCAAATAACATTTATGGTCTATCAAGCTAGGTCTCACTCCAGGATCTTATTTGTCCAGTATTACCATTATTATCACAACACAGTTCATGAGGATGCGACATGCAGTGGCAATGTCACCGACTTGTAACCCAGACCTCAAGTCTAATTTCCTGGGAATATAGGTTTGAGTACCACCATGGTGGTTAAAATATGTAAGTGTAAAAGCTAGCCCTAATAGTGATCATGTAACTACTGTTGATTATCATTAAAAACCCATCTGGTTGACTAATATTCTTTAGTGAAGGAAATCTGCCATCCTTATCTCGTCTGACCTGTATGGGACTCCAGACCCACGGCAATACAGTCGACTCTTAACTGTTTATGCAATTAGGAATGATTAATAAATGCTGGCCCAGCCAATGACACCCGGATCCCATGAATGAATTTAATAAAGTTATAAGGTAGGCAATCATTGAGGGGAGGCGATGGTCTAGTGGTATTATCGCTAGACTATTAATCCAGAAACCCAGCTAAAGCCCTGGGGACCTGCGTTCAAATCCTGCCACATTCAGTAATAAACTGGAATTAAGAATCTACTGATGAATGTGAGACCGTTGTTGATTGTCAGAAAAACCCATCTGGCTCACTAATGTCCTTTAGGGAAGGAAACTGACGTCCTTACTTTGTCTGGTCTACATGTGACTCCAGACCCACAACAATGTGGCTGACTTTCGACTGCCTTCTGAAATGGCCTAGCAAGTCACTCAGTTCAGAGGCAACTAGGGACAGGTGATAAATGCTGACAGCCAGCAATACCCATGTCCCATTAGTGAATAGAAAAAAAATTCTGTCCAGGCCTCCATGGAAAGCTAGTTTCACATCTGAAGCTAGTTAAAGTTAGTGAGATAACTTCGAAGTCTGTGTCTTTTATGAAAATGGAGGTTTCCTTTTGTTGTGTGCTATATAAATATCATGGTATTTGAAATTAATTTCAAAATAATTATCAAATATGAGATGGCTGTGAATGAAAATATTTTTGTGTTAGGCTTGATTTTTGTCTGCGATTTCACTACATTTGGCATTATTTTAGAGCACACTTCTGCTCCAGCAAGTTGTATAACAGAATGGTAATTTGAGATGGAGCATCTGCTACTTCACTAACACTTGCTGGCAGCAAGCATAGTTACGAACATGACAGTTTCAGTGTAGCTTTGATGTGAAGTTACCTCTGCTTAATTGTCGAATTCATTTTAATGATGATGATTTCAATTCAGAAGAAATCAGATGTTTAGAATTTAGTGCAGCATAACATAACTTTATTTGCAGGTTGAGTATGCTGACAGCTTGATTGGGTAAATGGAATGAGATAATTGGAAACTAAACATTAACTGTCAGAGTAACTGCAGGAGACTGTTGATTGTATGTCAGTGTAGAAGAATCTCTTCACTGTAATAAATAGTCAAAATTTCACATTAATCATGAACGCTTTTCTTGATCACTAAGAGCTAGATATGTATGCCCGATCCCTGGATAAATTTAGAGCCAGAATTTACTTTTGCGTTTCATAAGTAGCAGTTCTTAGTTTTAATTGCAGTAGGATCAGTGTAAGTCTTTATGAAGCATATTCCCCTGTATAAGAATGTGGCCAGCTTGGTAAGAAGTAGCCAATCGTTATATTTGCAGTTGGCTAGAGTGACTTTTTCCAAATCTTGCTTCTCTCACACACTTCCTCCACGACACTTAGTACCTATCAGTATATTTCACTCTGCTGATGCATGATCTGTCATGATGGTTGTGTTCTACTTTTAATTGACTGATTTGTTTAAAAACAAATCCCTACTTTCTTCAGTTAAACTTGCTGAGTAGTTAACATCATCTATTCTAATATCAGCAATTCTACATTAATATGGTAGATGACTATAATGTGTGTGATTATCAGAAATCTGATTATGCAACAAACATGAGATGTGAGGCCAGACTGAGTAAACCTCCAAGTTTTTGCAATTCCACAGGAGAATATGTTTAATATTTAGACGCAAAAGAATTAGCAATCCAGCGCCAAAATGACTGAATTAGAAAATCAGTATTCTACATTGTAACAAACTTTCCTTTCTTTTCTATGTTTACTTCCAAAATTTTAATCTTTTCATCCAACTTCTTCATGCTGTCCAATGTTATGTTTACCTGTCATTCTTGACATTTGGTTTTGTTCAGTCTGGTTCACTCACCTCCAGACCTCTCAGCCTTCGTTCAAACATGGACATGTTATGACACACTGATAGCAAGCCAGGCCAAATCGGACTTGTTAATATCAGATGCATCAAAACAGTGAAATTAAAACATTCAATGACTCTCAAAGTTGCCTAATTGTTCCTAACCAGACTTTAAGAATAACACATCAGACTCATACATTTATAACATAAGTAGGATTTGCAATTTATTATTAATACTGTAACTTTAGCAGGGCAAACCTAAATAACAAGGTAACCTACTTAATGGAGGAGGTGATGGCCCAGTGACATTATCATTAGACTATTAAAGAGACCCAGGTAATGTTCTGGTACGTTCAAATCTCGCCGTGGCAAATGGTGGAATTTGAATTCAATAAGAATCTGAGACTGAATTTAATTGTGAGCACGAAACCTTTCCTGATGTTAGAAAAACCCACCTGGTTCGCTAATGTCCTTCAGGGAAGGAATTCTGCCACCTAGACCCACAGCAATGTGGTTGACTCTCAGCTGCTCTCTGGGCCAAATTAGGGATGGGCAATAAATACTGATCTGGCCAGTGATGTCCACGCCCCCTGAATAAATAAAAAAAAGTCTGTGTTTAAACCTAATTTTCTTTGATCAGAATCCACACCCTCACACACAGACTAATAGACGGACACGGTTAAGAGATAAATGAAAGAAAATGAAAGAATTGTAATTTTCAAGCCCGATAACCATTTCAACAATAAGTATAGGTCTTTATGGAATCCATGAATAATGCATTGTATTACAGACATGTGGGATTGTATCTTGCTTGAATTCTGAAGTCACTGGTCAATACAAATAGCTCCAGCAGTTTCTGAGAAAAAAATCACTTATTTCTTATAAACAGGGATTATTTTTTGAGAATATTCAATGAATCTTTAACTGAATATGAAACCAGAGAAGAGTAAAAGTCAAACACAGCTCCCCCATCCAGCTTTCTGCCCAATAAAATCCCAGTCAGTACCAGTTTAGTCTATGGTTTCTATTTCTTTTCCAACATACCCTGTGATTGGTTGGCCATCACCAGCCTTCCCTTGATTAACTAATGCAACATCCAATGAACAGCTGCCAGCCCTTGAAAATAACACATGGTGTAGTGGTCTTGGAACAGCAAGTACCCTGTAATTATCTTTCAGGCCAGACCTCATATGCCACCGTAAGTTTGTTTCTGTTCTCTTTTTGTTTACAACAAGTTGCTGTCAAAGTACAATTAAAAATAAAGAAAAAATGATGATGGTCTCAACAGAAAAAAGAGCTGTACTTTAGAGGTGAAGTGGGAGAACTTCCCTTGCAAAAAGGCTGCATTTGATCAAGTATGACGTCAATGAGCACTAGCAAAACGAGTCAATACAAATCTGGGAGGTTTTGGGGGAGGAGAGCAGAAACATTCCATTGGTTGGAGTCATAACTAAGCACAATGAAAGATAGTTGTCATCGCTGAAGGTCAACCATCCCAGCTATGGGACATCACTGGGAGAAAATAGATATCTTCAAATCAAATTGTTCAGAATTGCTATTTCACATCTTTGGACCAGATGGGATTTGAACCCAGACTCTTGGGCCTAGAGGTTTAGAGACTACTGCTGCGCCACAAGAACCCCACTACGAGAGGATAGTGTCCAAGGTTCAACCATCTTCAGTTGTTCCATTAATGATCTTCCAGTGAAAATATCAGAAATGGGATGTTTACTGATAATAGTACAGATGTTAAAAACCATTCACAGCTCTTCAGATGCTGAAGCAGTCCATGTCTCTGTGCAGCAATACCTGGACAATATCCAAGATTGACCTGATAGGTGACAGGTGGCATTTGTGAGGCTCAAATATTCTTCACTTTTCACTCTTAGATAGCAGCAGCACTGCTGACTGAGCTTGTCCCATCTTAAAGTACATAGCAGCTGGACTGGTTCTGTGACAGATGATGAGACAACAGACAGTAGGGAAGTCATGCTTGACCTCATCCTCACTAATCTGCCTGCTGCAGTTGCATCTGTCCATGACAGTCTTGGTAACCACCCTACATTCTTTGTGGAGACGAAATCCTGCCTTCGTAGGAGAGGGCCCTTGATTGTGTTCTGTGGTACTGTCACCATGCCAGCTGGGATAGATAAATCTAACCAGTCAAGACTCAGCATCCATGAGTCGCTATGGACTATCAGTAGCAGCAGAACAGTACTCTAACACAATCAGTAACCTTCTGACCTGGCATAATCCCCACTCAACCGTTAACATGAAGCCAGGGGATCCACCCAGGTTCAATGATGAGTGCAGGAAGGCATACTTAAACATGTGGTAACTTGGTGAAGGTAGAAAGAATGACTACTGGCATGCAAAACACCAAGAGTAGCAAATAATAGAACTAAGTGATTTCACAACCAATGCATTAGATCTGTGTTCTGCAGTCTTGCCACATCCACTTGTGAAGGGTAGTGCACAATTAAACAACTCACTGGAAGAGGAGGCTCTACACGTAATAACAAGGGAGCCTAGGTCATCAGTGTAAAAGGTAAGGCTGAAGCATTTGCAACATTCTTCATACAGAAGTGCTAAGTGGTTGATCCATGATCCATTTTATCCTCCTCTAGACGTCAGCAGTGTCACAGATACCAAGCTTCAGCCAATTCAATTCAATTCACACGATATCTGTAAAAAGCTGGAGGAACTGGATACTGCAAAGACTATGGATCCTGACAATACTTAGCAATAATACTAAAGACTTATGTTCCAGACCTTGCCACACTTTTAGCGAAGCTATTCTAGTGCATTTACAGTATCGGCATCTATCACACATTGTGGAAAATTGCCCAGACATGTACTCCGTGTGAAAGGGAGCAAGAACAATTACTGCTCCATCAGTCCCGTCTTGATCATGAGTAAAATGATGGATGGTGTCATCAACAGTGCTATCAAACAACACTTGCTTCGCAATAACTTAATGACTGGTGCTCAGTTTGGGTTTCTCTCGGGCAATTCGACTCCTGACCTTATTATTGCCTGAGCTCAAACATGGACAAAAGAGCTGAATTTCACAGGTGAGGTGAGATGCCAAGGCTACGGTTGACTGAGTGTGGTAGGGCTGAAGGAGCCCTACCAAAATTGAAGTTAATGAGTATAAGTAGGAAAGTTTGCCACCAGTTTGAGTCATACCTGCTTCAAAAGAGATAGTGCGGTTTTTAAAGATCATTCGTCTGAACCCAGGCATCTCTGCAGGAGTTCCTCAGCACTAGTGTCTGAGGTTCAACTATCCTCAGCTGCTTCATCAATGTCTTTCCCTTCATTATAAGGTTAGAAGTGGGAATGTTTCCTGGTGCGTGCCATTGAGCAGAAACCAAACTGGGCAAGGGGAAAGCACCTGTCAATAAATGTGGAGCTGGAAAATCATAGCAGGAAAATCATAGCAGACAGCATCTGAGGAGCAGAGAAGTCAATGTTTCGGGTCCAAACCCTTCGTCATGACAGGGGAAGAGAAGCCCAGAAAAAAAGTAAAGGAATGGCGTGGGGCTGGTGGGATGGAGATAGGTGGATGCAGGTAGAGGGTTATTGTGGTTGGTCAGTGGAAAGGGTGGAGCGGATAGGTGATTAAGAAGATGGATTGCTTGGCAGTAGAAAAATTTTGAAGCTGGTGAAGTCAATATTTAGGCTATTGGGCTGTAAACTCCTGAGGCGAAATATCAAGCATTGTTCCAGCATCTACAGTGCTTACTGTCTCCTAGGGTGAAGCACTAGACTACTTTGACTTCATTACGGCCTTCAGCAGTAGCAACGATGAGGAATTATGGAATATCCTCCTCAGTTTTGGCTGCCCCTCAAAGATTGTCGCCATCCTTCGTCTGCCCCACAATGATATGCAAACTGTGATCCTAAGCAACTGAGCCATCACAGATCCAATTCCTGCTTGTGTCAGGATCAAGCAAGGCTGTGACATTGGCACCAGTACAGCTTTTGATCTTCCTTGCAGTGATCCACCTCGCTCTCTGCAAGCTTTCCACTGGAGTGAATCTAATCTATAGAACAAACAGGGGCCTGTTCAATCTCTGCCTCTGCCTCTGCCACCGGTCTGTTTCCAAGGTTACCTCATCCTGTGTCATTGAACTACAATGTGCAGACAAAGCTTGGATCTGCACTCCGTTAGAAGCTAAGCTCCAAGCCACCACCATCGCCCTCACCAAGGCATATGAGAGTGTGAGCTTTACACTAAATATTCATTCCTTACCTCTGCACAAGGTTCAACTCCAAATTCACCGTGCCAGCTCAGCTAGTGGTCACCTGTCAAAGAAAATGTTTCAAGACCAGACCTCATTAATCGATACCAAGCTCATGGTTTACAGAACGGTAATAACTACCTGTCTTCCTATGTGACCCAGATGTATATGATATTAAAGCAGGCGCCTCAAAATCCTGGATAGGTACCACAAACACATAGGTACTAATGATATAGGCAGAAAGAGAAAAGAGGTTCTGCTGTGGTAATGTGAGCAACTAGGGGCTAAATTCAAAAGCAGAACCTGAGTAAATTGGCACAAGGTCAACAAGATGAAAGAGGTGAATGTGTGGCTCAGAGATTGAACCTGTTTCTCCCACACCAAATTCTTGGGACATTGGCACTGGGGAAGGAAGAACAGTTCCAATGGGACGGGCTCCGCCTAAATCATGCTGGGACCTGAGTCATGGTGAATTGCATAACAACTGTGGATAGGGTTTTAAACTAAGTAGTGAAGGGGGTTCATTTGACTGGAAATTATGGAAAAAGTTAAAGGGGTGAGGGTTCAGCAGAAGTTATTAAAGTTTCCAGAACAAATAATAGGATAGCGAGTATGGAAAGGTTAGGAATCTAACTTTGGGCAGATGAGGGGACATCACACCTGAGAATGGAGGTGATGTTGATTCAAGTCTAAGGATGATGTACTTAAAATGCACGCAATGTATGATATAGGGTAAATGAGTTTGTAGTGCAGATTGAAATTGGCAAGTACAACATTGTAGTTCCTAGCCCTGATCCCCTTGCTGGGCGGGGGACAAAATATCCAAGTTACATATCCTATTGATGGGTCAGGCAGATGAGCAGAGGGTTTGGGTTGCTTTGTTAGTGAGCAATGAAATTAAATCGATAGCAAGAAGCAATATAGAGTTGGAGGCCTAGAATTTATGTGGGTAGAGCTGTGGAGCCGCAAAGGGAAAAAGATCCTGATGGGAGTTGTGTACAGGCCTCCTAGCAGTAGTCAAGATGTGGGGAAGAAAATAAATCGGTAGCTAGAAACGGTATGTAAGAAAGGCATCATTACAATACTCATGGGAGACTTCAATATGCAAGTGAACTGGGAATATCGGGTTGGTAACAGATCTCAAGAAAAGGAATTCACACAATGTCTACAAGGTAGTTTTTTGGAACAACTTGTGGTAGGGCCCACTACGGAACAGACAGTTCTGGTTTGCTGATGGGTAATGAGGTGGACTTGATTAGGGAGCTTAAGGTGAAGGAACCCCTAGGGGTCCAGTGACCATAATATGATAGAATTAACCTTGCATTTCGAGAGTAAATGAAACTACAAAGACACAAGGGAGGAGCTGGCCAGAGTTGATTGAAAGGGGATCCTAGCAGGGAAGACAGTAGAGTAGCAATGGCAGGACTTTTTGGGGTAACTCGTGAGGCACAGCAGAAATTCATCCCAAGGAAGAAGAAACGTACTTCGGAAGGATGAGGCAACCATGGCTGACAAGGGAAGTCAGGGACAACATGAAAGCAAAAGAAAAAGCATTCAATGTGGTGAAGATTAGTGGCCGGTCCAAGGATTGAGAAGCCTTTAAAACCCAGCTGAGGATAACTTAAAAATAGCGACAAGGAGGGAGAAAATTAAATATGAGAGTAAGCTAGCTAGTGATATAAAAGAAGATTGCAAGAGTATTTTTAGATATATTGCAGGGAAGAGAGAAGCAAGAGTGATTTTAAATGCTGGAGGAGTAGTAATGGGGAACAAAGGAATGACAGAGGAACTGAATAGGTACTTTGCTCTACTTTTCAATGGAAGACATAGGCAGCTTACTAGAAACTCAAGAGTCAGGGGGCAGAGACAAGTGTAGAGCCATCGCTAAGGAGAAGGTGTGGGGAAGCTGAAAGGTCTGAAGGTAGATAAATCACCCAGACCAGATGGACTACACCCCAGAGTTCTGACAGAGTTAGAGGAATTGGTGATGCTGTTTTAGGAATCGCTGAAGTCAGGAAGGGTCCCAGAGGACTGAAAACTGGCAAATGTAATATCTGTGTTTCAGGAGGGAGGGAGACCGAAGACAGAAAGTATAGGTTGATTTGTCTGACCTTGGTCATTAGTAAGATTTGAGAGTCCATTATTAAGGATGAGATTGTGGAGTACCAGAAGTGCATGGTGAAATTGAGCTAAGTCAACACAGCTTCATCAAGAGAAGTTCATGCCTGACAAATCTGTTAGAATTCTTTGAGGAGGTAATGAGCAAGTTGGACAAAGGAGAACCAGTGCATGTGATCTGTTTGGATTTGCAGAAGGCCTTTGACAAAGTCTTGCACAGGAGGTTGCTGAATAATACAAGACCCTGTGATGTTAGGGGCAAGCTACTGCTATGGATAGAGAATTGGCTGACTGGTAGAAAGCAGAGAGTAGGGATAAAGGGGTGTTTGTCAGGATGGCAGCCAGTTTCTGGTGGAGTTCAGCAGAGGTCCATGTTGGGATACACCTATTCATGTCATGCATTAAAAATCCGGACTTAGTTTGCAGATGACACGAAGATAGGTGGAGGAACAGAAGTGTTGACGAAGCAAGGACGTTGCAGAAGGACTTGGGCAAGCTAGAAAAGTGGGCAAGGAAGTAAAAGATGCAATACAATACGTGAAAGTGCGAGCCTACTGTGGTAGGAAGAATAGACTATTTTCTAAAAGGACAAAGGCTTTGGAAATCTGAAGCACAAAGGGACTTGGGAGCCCTTGTTCAGGATTCTTTTAAGATTTACATGCAGGTTCATTTGGCAGTTTGGAAGGCAAATCCAATGTTAGCATTCATTTCAAGAGGGTTGGAATACAAGAGTAGAGATGTACTGCTGTGGCTGTATCAGGCTCTGGTCAGACACATTTGGAATCTTGTGAGCAGTTTTAGGTCCCGTATGTTAGGTAGGATCTCTGGCATTGGATGGGGTAAAAGCAGGTTCACAAAAATGATCCCGGAGATGAAGAGCTTGTTTTACGAGGAGCAGTTGAGCTCTCTGGGTCTGTACTCGATGAAGTTTAGAAGGAAGCCATTTTGGATACAGAACTAGCTCAAAGATAGAAGACAGAGGGGATGGTGGAGGGTTGCTTTTTAGACTGGAGACCTGTGATCAGCGGTGTGCCACAAGGATCGGTGCTGGGTATGCTGCAATTTGCCATTTATATAAATGATTTAGATGTGAATATAGGAAGTATGGTTAGTAAGTTTGTAGGTGACACCAAAATTGGAGGTGTGGAGGACAGTGAAGAAGGTTACCTCAGAATACAACAGGACCTTGATCAAATGGGCACTGGGCTGAGGTGTGGCAGATGGAGTTTAATTTAGATAAATGTGAGGTGCTGCATTTTGGAAAGGCAAATCAGGGCAGAACTTAATGGTAAGGTCCTGGGAAGTATTGCTGAACAAAGAGATCTTGGAGTGCAGGTTCATAATTCCTTGGAAGTGGATTTGCAGGTGGACAGGATAGTGAAGGAAGTGTTCAGTATGCTTGCTTTTATTGGTCGGTGCGTTGAGTATAGGAGTTGGAAGGTCATGTTACAGCTGCACAGGGCATTGGTTAGGCCACTTTTGGAATACTACGTGCAATTCTGGTCTTGCTGCTATAGGAAGGATGTTGTCAAACTTGAAAGGGTTCAGAAAAGATTTACAAGGATGTTGCCAGGGCTGCAGGGATTGTTATAGACAAAGGCATAGTAGGCTGGAGCTATTTTCCCTGGAGTGCTGGAGGCTGAGGGATGACCTTATAGAAGTTTATAAAATCATGAGGTGCATGAATAAGGTGAATAGCCAAGGTCTTTTCTCCAGGGTGGAGGGAGTCCAAAACGAGAAGGCATATGTTTAAGGTGAAAGGGGAAAGATTTAAAAGGGACCTAAGGGGTAACTTTTTCACACATGTACGGAATGAGCTGCCAGAGGAAGTGGTGGAGACTGGTACAATTACACCATTTAAAAGATATCTGATGGGTATGCGAATAGGAAGGGTTTAAAGGGATATAGGCGAAATGCTGGCAGATGGGACTAGATTAATTTAGAATATCCCATCGGCATGGATGAGTTGAACCGAAGTGTCTGTTTCCATCATATGTAGCTCTATGAGGAGGTGTCTGATTGAAACTTACAGAATACTGAGAGGCCTGGATAGACTGGACGTGGAGAAGATGTTTCCGCAAGTAAGAGAGACTAGGACACACTAGCACAGCCTCCATGTGAAGAAGGGACACTTCAGAACTGAAATGATAAGGAATTTATTCAGCCAGAGGGTGGTTCATCTGTGGAACTCATTGGTACAGAGGGCTGTTGAGACCAAGTCATTGAGTGAATTTAAGGCAGAGATAGATAGCTTTCTGATTAGTAGGGGATCAAAGGTTATTGATAAAAAGCAGGAGCTGAGAAGCATATCAGCCGTGATCGAACAACGGAGCGTACCCGATGATTCTGCGCCTGTCTGTGGTCTTATGCTCCACAAGATCCTGCAAATCCATCATCAGTGTTCTTGCTTAGGCTGATAGTCCAGCATCAAACATACTCTAAATCAGCCCTGCTGAGCAGGCCTTTGTCAGCAAGCCTAACACAAGAATCTTGCAGCAGGCATTCTGTTCCAATCTTTGATACTGCAAATGAGCCCTGGGAGGGCACACCCTCAAAGCCTCCTTGAAAATATGTCTCTCTTCCCCACAGAAAAAGTGGAGGGAAAGCATCTGGGAAAGATCTCATCATCACTGGCAAGCTGAAGTCAGGTGTTGACAAAGAAAGGAGCAAGTGACAACCTGAGCATCCCACCGTCTTGAACCCAACCACTGTTTACCCAGTTTTGACAGTGACTGTAGGTCAAGATTTGGACCTTTCACTCACCTGAGAACTTGTTTTTGGTGTGGAATCATTGTCTTCCTCACTGAGTAAGATGGAGAGAGAGGAGTGCATGACTTGAATACATGAACGATCTGTACCAAAATGTCCAACAAGACATGCCATTTTGAAGTAGCTTGTGGAGTTATGCAGTTGGACATCCAGTTTTGTATATGAACAATGTGTTTGATGGAGAATATTGTTGTCTTAGCAATCTTTTAAAGATCTCTAGTAGAAAATTCTTTGTAGGTGAGGGTTGCTTGGATGTGCTAAATGAATCACTGTGTTTTTAAGTATCTCAACACCTTTACATTCATAAAGGATCACCTGCATTGTTTCTGTAAATACTTGGGGTACTTTTTTTATGTTTTGTTGGATGTAGAATTAGTTGATTTAAATGCTGGGTAACAAAAGGCAAACCTTTTTTGCTTGTCAATAAAATTCCTCAAGCATAAAAGCCTTTCCTATTTTTCAATGAATTATTCCATGCTTGCCTTCACCTTCATGCTGTTAACCACCCTTCTCAATTTGAAACACGTTGATTAAAAGGTTAAAATTAGGTTGGCAGTTAGAGCAGAATTATGATTTTTTGGAAAATGAATTGATTTAGTCAACTCAGGGATTCAAGCCTGTGACCTTCTTATGCCACAGAATTTTCTAGTCTTGAGGGAGAAACAATAGTGTTGCTTTTCTTGGCTGCTCTATTCAATTGAATAGTTCTGTATGTTTGAAGCAGGATAATTAGAGGTATGCTTGTAATTCTATAATTTCTCTTTGGTCTTCTACTGTTGGGCAGTAGACTTGATCTGTGCAATTTCCCATGGCAGTAGATCTATTTAAGCTGCGGTTGGGACTACATTTCTTTATTTGATTAGTATTATGCATAAAATCAACTAGGCAATATTTGTTGCAATTTTTTTAATGCCAAAGTAAAGTGAAATTTAATGAATTTCTAAATTATTTTAATTTTGAGTTACACATTTTTAGTTGTTGTCATTCTTTACTGTAATCAGGATTGTAATGCACTGTGATTTTAGATATTGTTTTTGGTTGTTTTGATGTTATGATCTATACAGTGCAGCGAGACATTTATTGTTTAAGTTCAATCTGTGCAAGGATAGCTTCAAAAAAGTACTGGGAAGCTCTCTTCCTACATCCATTTTGTTCCAGCTTAAAGGGCAGTGGTCACCATTAAGGGAACTTTTAAGGTCTGTATGTCACAGTTATGTTTTTACATTCCAGCAATATGATAACATTTTGAAATAATAATGTCAATCTTTCTAATGCTCAAAACAGCACAATTTCATGTATTTACTACACTGTGGTAATGTAGCATTCCTACACTGCTACTTTTTTGGGGGGCGGTGGGGGGTGGAGTTCGTGGTTGGGTCCTCAAACCCAGAGCCGTGAAATGGACTTATTTCTTCAGTTTTTTAAATTTCTTTTTTATATTGTTTACTATTGTGGAAGGGCTGTTATTCTGAACTTCTCATTTCATTATTTTTCTAATTTATTATTGTGTCATTTTGTACTTTTGAAGGTCTGTAACGCTGGACTTTTTATTTTTGTTTGTTTTTCTATTTTTTTTCCTAAGAATTTGTACTCAAGAAACTTCATCTAGGTACATTTATACCTAAGATTGCTCCATAAATAGTGACTTATAAACTTGCATTTTACTCATGTGAGTACATGTGACAATAAAGCTAATTCAATTTAATTCAATCCAATTTCCCTTCCATGGAAAGTCTTTCAGGTGACAAAGCATCCATTCTTGATGTACGTTTTCCTGTCAATGAAGTTGCCAATACCAGCTGTACAGAACTCTCATTAGAAAGCAACACGAGCACATGAATAAATAATACTTTTATTTGTTCCTTAATCTAATGTGATCCTTGGTACTTAGCCTGTTCTTAAACTAGACATAAACCAGAGAATAATTTTAGGATACTGATTTATTATTCTGAAAAGCAGTCATCATAAATAACTTTACATGTTAAAAGTGATTGTGAAACTATTAAATTGCAAAAGAACGAATGCCTGATCGATGGATTTATTTGTTGTTCCACATTTTCACTTGTCTTCTTTTAGTGAAAAAGGCTGCCTTATTTTAAAATGAATCATTTTATATTATCAGTGCAGTGAGTTGTTTAAAACTCTGTATGAGTGTTGTGCTGATTTGTAATGGACGACCTCCTCAATTATTTTCCAGTCAACCTCTATTACTGCTCCAACTGTAGCAATTATTTGTGCTCAGATTAGTATATTACATTTGATTTCTATGATTTACCTAAGAAGAACATTCTCAGATACTTGATCTTTAGGCATTTTCAAAGAGCAAAATTCTTGGATCTCACACTGGTGAAAAACATCTGTTGAGGTATAAACATGCCAAGACCTAATTCAAACTCGAAACTTAAAAATATCCTCCAAGCCAGCTGAAAATCTGCAGCCATGTTATTTACTGAAGTTGATTTAATGCAACAGAATGCACATTACTAATGCATTGCAAGGTTTTCTGTGCATTTTATTTGGGAGATACGTGTTGGTAAGGTTAATTTGTTTTTATTTCAAATATCTAGTTAGTAGCTCAATTACTTTTCCTGGGAGCTGGGAAGGAATGTCTGTGCAGAATTCTACGTATTGAAATTTCTGTTGTCAGGTACTGGTCCAGAATCGCCAAAAAGTATAATTTTCTACTCCAATCTTCATTTATTCCATGGATAAAATTTTTCTTTTCGATGAAATAAATCAATACACAGATCCAGTATTTGACTCTGAATATCATTCATCATTTCATAATGAAAAATGAAGTCAGAGTTCCACTCAGACTATCTTCATATTGCTAACCCATTGTGATGACCATTGCCTGCCTCCTTGCAGATTTGCATTTGGCACTGACCACAGTAGAAATTTCATAAAAGAATACATGCACAAGCCTGAAAATCAAAAACATATATGCAGTAAAATGGTGTTGCCTGTGTGGTTTTAAAGTGATGTGCACATCTCATTTTGTGTCAGAAGGAGGTTGCTGAAAGCAAGCTATGATCTGTAAAACTATGATGTGTGTGTGGATGTGTATTATATGTATATACATAGAAGAAGAAGCAGTAAGTAAAATGAATCCATTTTAATTGTGTCACCCTTCTTGTGAATCAAATTCTGTTTAATAAAATTCTGTTATGGTTTCCATCATAAGTGTTTGCTTCCTTTTAGCAGTGGATTTTCAGTAACCAGGCATTAGAGAGATTGAGTGGTTGCAGCATTGAATGTTATTTGAATTGGAAGTTGCATATCATAAGAGAAATAAGATCACATGCATTGTTAAACAGCTAGTAGTGAAATTCTTTCCCAAATAATTAAAGAAAAATATTGTATTTTACAGCAATACTAAGAGTTTCTTCTGCCAGTAATGTTGACAAAAAACATTGGACATGTAGTTGTGCTAAAAGCAGCTTCTAAAATAACCTAAATTTCTAAATATTCTGAAGAACTGTCCCGACCCGAAATGTCAGCTTTCCTGCTCCTCTGATGCTGCTTGGCCTGCTGTGTTCATCCAGCTCCACACCTTGTTATCTCAGATTCCAGCATTGGCAGTTCCTACTACTTCTAAATTAACCTGTTTGCCAAAAAACTCATAAAGTCACTCTGATTTCAGTTTCCTTTGGTTTAGTACTGTCATTTTTCTAGTCCCTAACAATTGAAGGATGCAACATACCTTGCAAGTGGAAGGGTTAGGGGGTGTGGGGGGAAGTGGTTAGAAACGCCTTGTAAGACTGTTGATGATTGAAGCAATGCATTATTTTAAAAAATTGTGACTTGGGTAAAGATACAGAAGTACGATCAGCACCTTTGAAACTTATTTAACACAGGAGAGAAATTTGTTGAAAAATAGGAGCTATGAATATCATTTTTTTAACATTAAAAACTTTAAGTGGGTCAACCATATTCTATTTTAAAACGTTCTGAAAACCCCTGCGCCCTAATCACCAAAGTCTGATATGCTGTTACAGGCTTCATGTCCATAACATAATGTTACACCATAGAACATTAGATTGTATCATTTGTTAATGAAATGATTTATGAGTTGAAAACCCAGTGCCTGAGAAAATGTTTGATTTCTCAGGCCTGCACAAAGTATGTTAATTTTGCAGAATTGAAACAACTGATTGTCCAAATAATTTCTCTGTAAGCTACTCACAAAACCTCCACTATCAATTTGTTGCAGTAATAACTCCATCTGCTCTCCATCAATTCCTACTTCCCCTAGACAAAATCTTATCCCGTGTTGGGGGCAGGTGCCAGAATTTGTGGAAGACTAGTCTTCCTAAGCTTCTTCCATAAAATAAAGTCTATGACTTTTTTCTTTATTCATTCGTGGGATGAGGGCATCGCTGGCTAGGCAACATTTATTGTCCAACCCTAATTGTCTGGAGGGCAGTTCAGAGTCAACCACATTGCTGTGGGTCTGGAGTCACATGTAGTCCAGACCAGGTGAGGATGGCAGTTTCCTTCCCTAAAGGACACATCAGTGAATTGGATTAGTTTCTCCAACAGTCAACAATGGATTCATGGTCATCATTAGCCTCTTAATTCCAGATGTTTTTTTAAAATTAAATTCAAATTCAAATTCTGCCATCTGCCGGGATTCGAACCCGGGTCCTCAAAACATTACCTTGCTGTCTGGGTTAACAGTCTAGCAACAATACCACTAGGCCTTGACAAGTTAAGTACAACTATTTTTTTAGAAACTGCATTATTTCTGCCATTGCTAAGAGCTAGACATTTTTATTAACTTACTTTATTCATTTACTTGCTGTATTAGTATTTATTCCCCAGTCTTATGTTGCTCTTGAGAAGGAGGTGATTAGCTCACTTTTTAAACTGCTTCTGTCCATTTGGTGTAGTAGACCCACAATGCTGTAGGGAGGGAGTTCCAGAATTTTGACTTGGGACACTCGAGGAGCATCAAGATATTTCCAAGTCAGGATGGTGAGTCACCTGGAGGAAACGTAAAGGTAGTGGTGTTTCAATGTATTTACCACCCTTGTCCTACTGGATGGAAGTGTTTTTAGCTTTGGAAGATGATATCTGAGGACTTTTGGTGAACTTCTGCAATGCATCTTGTAGTAGTCCACACTGCTACCTTTAAAGATGGAGGGACTGAATGTTTGTGGATGTGGTGCCGATCAAGCAGGCTATTGTTTCCCTGGAAGGTATCAAGCTACAGTTGCTTGTGTTGCACTCATCCAGGAAAGCGGTGAGAATTCCATAACATTCTTGACTTGTGCCTTGTAGATGGCGGACAGGCTTTGAGGAGTCAAACTAAGTCACACACTGCATGATTTCTAGCCTCTGGCCTACTCTTATAACCACAATATTTATGTAGCTCATCCAGTTCTATTTCTGGTCAGTGGTAACCCCAGGATGTTGATAGTGGGGAATTCATTGATCATAATGTCGTTAAATGTCTACAGCAATGGCTATATTTTTTCTTCTTGAATATACTTAATGCCTGACACTGGTGTGGTGCACGGGACAGATTGTTACGGTGCAGAAGGAGGTCATTTGGCCTATACTGGCTCTTCAAACAAATGATACTTACTAATTGTCAGCAAGAACCTAGATATTGTCCACATCATGTTGCATTTGGACATGAGCTGGTTCAGTATCTGAGTCGCCGCAAATGGTGCAGAATACTGTGCAGCCATCAGTAATCACCCCCACCAGTCTTCAGTACTATTGCAAGAATATTATAAGGCCCTATAACTTTTGCCGTACCCAATACCCCCAGCCCTTTCTTGAAATCATGTGGAGTGAAATGATTTAACTGAAGACTGACATTTGTGATGCGGGTGATCTCTGGACTGCCAATAATGACTAAATGTGGTAATACTACTTAGATCTGATCTGGTTGCGGAAGCATTTAGTTCTGTCCATCACTTGCTTTTCATGCAATTTGGCTTGCAAGTAGTCCTGAATTGTAGCTTCAACAGATTGACACCTCACTTTTATTTATCTGTGGTGCTTCTCTTGTCATGTCCTCCTGCTCTTCATTGAACAGGATTGATCTGCTGAAAATAACAAAGGCTGGAGATCACAGCAGTTCAAACAGCATCCATGGCGAGAGAGTTTTGACGAAGAGTCATCTAGACTCAAAACATTAGCTTGCTCTCGGTCCATGGATGCTGTCGGACCTGTTGTGATCTCCAGCATTTATTGTTTTCAGTACAGATTCCAGCATTTGCAGTATTTTTTTTCTAGGATTGATCTGTTGGTTTGATGGTGGTGGTAGCATAGGGTATTTGCCAGGCCATGAGGTTGCGGAGTATTGCAATACAATTCTGTTGTTGCTGATGTCCCACAGCACCTTAGGAATGCTAGTTAGTCAGATATTTTTCATTTCATTTACATGTTAAACAATCCCTATGATAAGTTAGATTTATTAACATGGTAACCTCATGTGCTAAGGTACAGCAATCTGTTTTTAAAAAATTATGCAGGATAAAATCAGATTTGACCAACATAAATTATTGCTTATATTTTTCTTAGTGTTGATCTTAGATGTATTTAACATTTAGTCTCTGCAGTTAGATTCATATCAATTAAATTTGGATAAGTATATCACAAAATACTGGTCCTAATGAAAGTATAATGATGTCCCTGTTATCCAGAATTGTCATTTGACCAGCAGTCGACAGAAGTAGGTTTCCTCACTCTGATTGTTTGATTGTTTATCTCTCTCCTTTTGATTAAATCTTGCTGATGGTATCTATGAGCAGTCCTGGCCACAACTGGCCAATTGATTGATTAATTTATTGTTACGTGTACCAAAGTACAGAGAAAAGCTGTGTTTACGAGCAGTACAGGCAGATCATAGTGAACAAGGATGTACAGATCAAAAAGACTTAGACAGAGGCATACAGGTTATATTATATAGGGTGTCCCCTAGGTGAGATCGACATTAGCCAGATCATTATTTGAGGCTAGAGAGACAATTCATCAGTCTAATAACAGCTGGGAAGAAGCTGTTCCTGAACCTGCTCATGCATGGGTTCAGGCTTCTGTATATTCTGCCTGACGGAAGAGGTTGTAGGAGGTCATTACTGGGATGGGATGGGACTTTGATGATAGTGACAGCCCTTCTTTGGCAGCGAGCCGTGTAAATGGAGTCCTTGGATAGAAGGTTGGCTTCTGTGATGGTCTGGAATGTGTATGCCACCTTCTATAGTTCCTTATGGTCCTGGGCAGAGCAGTTGCCGTACCAGGCTGTTATGCACTCAGACAGTATGCTTTCAGTAGTGCATCTCTAGAATTTGGTGAGGGTCATTATGGACATGCCAAATATCCTGAGCTGCCTGAGGAAGAAGAGGTGCTGTTGTGTCTTCTTGACTGTCACATCTACATGGGAAGTCCAGGTTAGGTTATCGATTGTCATCACTCTGAGGAACTTGACACCCTCCACCCTCTCAACCTCAGTTCCATTGATGTTGCTGGGGGCGTGTTCTCTTCCTTTCTTTCTGAAGACAACAATCAGTTCTTTAGTTTTTCCGACATTGAGAGAGAGGTTGTTTTCATTTCACCACGTCACCAAGCCCTGTATCTCCCTTCGGTATTTTGACTCATCGTTGTTAGATATCCAACCCACTACGGTGGTTTCTTGTAGATTGCATTCATTCGGAATTTGGCAACACAGACGTAGGCATACAGGGAGTACAGTAGGGGTCTGAGGACACATCCTTGGAGGGCTCCGGTGTTGAGTGTTATTGTGGAGGAGGTGCAGTTACCTATCCTCACTGATTGCTGTTTATGGGTCAGAACGCTGAGGATCCAGTTGCAGAGGATGGAGCCGAGATCAAGGTCATGGAATTTTGAGATCGGTCTGGAAAATATAATGGTGTTAAAGGGGAGCTGTAGTCAATGAGCAGGAGTCTGATGTAGGTATCTTTGATGTCCAGATGTTCCACGGATGAGTGCAGGGCTAAGGATATGGCATCTGCTGTGTTTCTTGAATTGGTCTGGATCATCTGGCTTGAATGCTGCACATCTGGTCTTCAGCAGGAACTGGATTTCTTGGTTCATCCAAGGTTTAAGGTTGGGGAACACTTGGATTGACTTCTTTGGTATGCAGTCCTCCATGCATTTGCTAATGAAGTATTTGACAGTGGTGGCGTAGTTGTCTAGGTTTTCCACTGAGTACTTGAACAAGGTCTAGTCCGCTGATTCTGGGCAGTTCTGGAGACAGTCTTCCACAGCCTCGCATCAGCATTGTACTTCCTTTTGTGAAGGATCCTCCAGTTTCACCTTCTGCTTGTACGCTGGGAGGAGGACCACAGCGCAGTGATGTGATTTCCTGAAGTGTGGGCGGGGGACGGAGTGGTAGGTGTCCTTGCTGGTTAGGGAGCAGTGGTCCAGAATGTTCGGTCCTCTGGTGGGACAGGAGATGTGTTGTTGGTACTTTGGCAGCAACCTCCTCGAGGTTGGCTTCGTTGAAATCACCAGGCACAATCAATAGGGCCTTGGGGAATTTTGTTTCTAGAGTGTTTGTGGCAGTGTAAATCAAATCCAGGGCATTGTTCACATCCGCATGGATGCTATGTAGACTGCTGATGTAACTGGCAACCATCATGCAGGTTACTTGGGAGTGTACTGTATGACGACTTGACTTGGAAGGGGGCCTGCTGTGATGCAGTGGTTGTGCCCCTACCCCTAGACAAGAAGGCTTGGGTTCAAATCTCACTTACTCCAGAGGTACGTAATAATATCTCTGAACAGGTGGATTAGAAATTATCTCCAACTAAGTCCCACCCTTCCGCTGGTCGCAGCAAAGTTTGGAAACATCATGTTGCTTTTTATATTTGGTGTGTGTATATATAACATGTATTTATTTACAACAATATACTAGACTGTATAGCTCAGTATGAACGTAGAACATAGAACAGTACAGCACAGTACAGGCCCTTCCGCCCACGATATTGCGCCAACCTATTATCCCACTCTTAAAATCAAACTACCATGCATACTTTACACTTTACTATGATCCATGTGCCTATCCAAGAGTCACTTAAATGTGCCTCGTGTATCTGACTCCACTACCACTGCCGCCAGCGCATTCCACGCATCCACCACTTTCTGTGTAAAGAACCTACCTCTGACATCTCCCCATGAATAACAAGTCAGCCATTTTCATTTTGTAACAAATAAAGGATTAGTTTGATCCAAGCAAAAGGCACTCAAGCAACGATGAAAAGATAACAAAATGACTTTGCCCAATTACTGCAAAATTCAGAAAGAAGCAATTGTTCACAGATTGTCCTAAATGTTGGTCTGTAGATGAAGTCATTTTGCATCTAACTTTCTGGGCAAGAGAGTATTTTCTGGATCAATTCTAGCTGGTTGACATTATCATTTTGGAACTCTCCATTTGTAATGATGAGGTTTTCAAGTGGATTTATAATTCACAAGCTTTGATGAAAAGGGAGTGAAGGCGGTGTTCCAAATCAGTTGTCTTTCTGCCTGTCTGTCTTCAAATTCAATAGCTTTATTACACCCACAAGAAAGGTCATTTGATGTAACACTGAAAGTCTTGCAGATTCTGACTCCAGCTGAACTGCTTGATCTCGTTGCAAATGCACCATTTTTCTATGGCAGACAGTTTTGTTTGCTTTGTGATGTGTTCTTTCCACATAGTCCAAGAAATAGTCCAGTCAATACAATGTAAATTAATATTTTAGATACCATATTTTTGTAACACCATGGAAAATCCAACCTGGTTTAAGTTCATTTTTATAGGCCAACATTCAACCTTCATGTTTTACTTTCAGGCACTTGAAACTATTGAATGTTCAAACAAAGAGTAGGAATTAATGGGTCCTTTTCAAATTGGAAGGCAGTAACTAGTGGGGTGCCACAGGGGTTGGAGCTGGAACCCCAGCTATTCACAATATATATTAATGATTTGGATGAAGGAACGAAATATAACATCTCCCAGTTTGCAGATGATACCAAGTTGGGTGGGAGGGTCAGCTGTAACGAGAATGCAGATTTCCTTCAGCATGATCTGGACAGGTTGGGTGAGTGGGCACAGCAATGGCAGATGCAGTATACTTTGGATAAATATGAGGTTATTCACTTTGGAAGCAAAAACAAGAATTACTACCTGAATGGCTCTAAATTGGGAGAGGAAGGTGTGCAGGGGGTCCTGGGTGTCCTTATGCATCAATTGCTCGAGGTATGAGGAGAGGTTGACTAGGTTAGGATTGTTTTTGCTGGAGTTCGGACGAATGAATGGGGAGCTCGTAGAGACTTATAAAATGCAGAAAGGACTAGACAGGGTAGATGCAGGGAGGATGTTCCCAATGATGGGTGTGTCCGGAACTAGGGGTTACAGTCTGAAGTTTCGGGGTAGGCTATTTAGGATGGAGTTGAGGAGACATTTCTTCACCCAAAGAGTGGTGAGTCTGTGGAATTCATTATCACAGAATGTGGTTGATGCCAAAACATTGAATGTATTCAGGAGGCGGCTAGACATAGCACTTGAGGTGAATGGGATCTGAGGTTATGGAGAGAAAGTAGGATTAGTCTATTGAGTTGGACAATCAGTGTTGATCGTGATGAATGGCGGAGCAGGCTCAAAGGGCTGAATGGCCTCGTCCTGCTCCTATCTTCTATTTTTTCTTTGGTCAAAATTGTTTTGTGTTACAGTAATGATCAGATGTAATTCTGCAAGAGAAAGTGCTTGCTATGCAGTCAACCATTTTGTAGAACCACCAGTTTTTCTAGTAAAATATGAAATACTTTTGGACTATTCTTATTTACAGAATACTCATTAGCTACATGCTCTGTAATCAATTACAGTAATTAACCGTCTTTGCTCAGCAATGGTGCAGCATTCCATTTTTTTTTGATGTAGTTATTACACTGAAGAATAAACAATGCAGTAAATTGATAAGAGATAAAAGGTACTGCAGATGCTGGAGAATCCAAGATAACAAGCATGGGGCTGGATGACCGCAGCAGGTCAAGCAGCATCATAGGAGCTGCTTGACCTGCTGTGTTCATCCAGCCCCATGCTTGTTATCTCAGTAAATTGATAAAGTAGAATTGCAGAATTATTTGTATCAAATCCAAGTCTTTAGAGCAGAGTATTGTTCAAAATTAGAAAAGCGGGAACAAAAGGAAATTAAACAGTTACTGTGTCAGCAATTGCTAATTGTGAATTAAAACAAACAGGTCAAGATACTGCATACAGTTCTGGTTGCCCTTCTATTGGAAGGACGTTGTTAAATTTGAGAGGGTGCAGAAAAGATTTACAAGGATGTTGCCAGGACTGGAGGGTTTGAGTAATTGGGAGAGACTGAACTGACCTGGGCTTTTCTCCTTGGAGCATTGAAGGCTGAGGGGTGACCGTGGAGAGCTTTATAAAATGATGAGGGGCACTGTTCCAAAATGACTTTTTCACCTTTACTTTTAAAAGTGGCTCCTTTATAGACCTGAAAGCTAAAATCTATTTTTCCTCCACGTTTAAATCCATGTTCCCAAATACTAACAATGTACTACAAACTTACATCACAGTACAGATAAGCTCTGGCACGGAAAATGTGTATTCATTCCAATTGATTTCACTGTTTATTCTGCACAGGAGCAAGTAAACATCTCTATTCTATTCTTTCATAATTTTAAGCTGTCTCTCATATCACTCTCTAATCTGAATAATTGAACTAACACAAGTTAGTTCTGATTCTATACAGTGCTAAGTGTTATGCATTACTTGTGGTAAATTTTTAAATAGAAAGGCTAAATATTTTATGATAGATTGAATTATTCCTTAGATTACAAATCTATACTTATTTAATCAATAAACAGTAGCCACAGGCTCAACCCGTGTCCTTCATTTTTGTTTCATAGTCACTTTACAATCAGTTTTTCATGGTGACTGTAGTCATTTATACCTGCTGTGATACAACAGTGCTGATTTGTTTTGAAGCCATTTCAACTGAATAATTGATTTGAATACGGAGAACAGATTTGCTTTATGTTAAATTGCTCAATTAATTTGTGTCGCTTATTCAAATCAATATTTGCCAATGATAACTTGCAGTTTAAATTTAATTGTCATGGTCTTGGGCTGTTATTATAAGTTTTTGATTTTTATTTTCATAAATTTACATTTTTTCATGCCATACCTTGGCTTTATAGGCGCATTGACGATGATAAGGGAAGGACTCATGAGCTGGAATATTGTGCTGTTAAATGCATGCGAGGAATTCTCTACTGCTACATGCGTCAAGCTGATAAGGTAAAGTGCTAATGCATGGGTGCACATTCTGACCTTTTCATTTAGAATTTTAACTTCAGTAAATAACTGTGAACATATAGATACAAACATGTTTAATTATGGAAATAAACAATGATGTCTCATTTTTTAAAAAAGGCTTTTGTACCTTCTACTAACCAATGGTTGGAATTAATTTAATCAATTAAGTAATAAATGAATTTGAAAGATTAGTGTTTGTGACTGTTCATATTTGGCTTTTTTCACCAAGTATCGTTGCAAATCATATACATAAGCCATCATTTCCACAATTTTTGAACCAGAATGCTTTGTCTGAAGAATGTGCAACACAAATGTTATTCAACGTGACCCAACATGATTTTGCCTAGCAAAATGAAATTAGGTCTTCTCAATCATTGAAGTGCTTTTGATGCACAGTCACTGCTACAGAATAGGGAAATGAGCCTGATATGAATAAGTGGACCATATCCATCACTGGCAAAGGGAGGTCATATCTTAGTTACACATCAGCACCCTACCTTTATCTCAGAGCTCCTGTGATCTGTAGGTTGGCACTGCTTGTCAATCGTTCACTAAGCCAGTACCTCACATCCACCTCCAGAAAATATGACTTGCAGCATTTGTCTGCTGTTTCTCTGCCATCCAAAACTGTTCACCTCCTCCCATCCAAATCAGTGGAGTAAATGAGACAGGGAAACATGCAAATGAGAATGGAGAGCACTCAAGAAACAAGGAGACGAATAGAAAATCTAAGGAAAGGGTTCCAAATGTATGACAACAGGAATTTGTGAGAGATCTTCACTTTACCACAGACAAAACCTTAGGAGTTAGAAAATTACAAATTTCAGGTCAGCACAGTTGGATTTAATTGTTTTGGGGCTTTTTTGTCCACCTATGAGAACTTTCAGTAATGGTTTTATACTTGAAACCCATAGCCTGTTCAAAAACCAGCATTTGGTCTTGATAGCTCCAACTTTAATCTGGGTGCAGCACTTCAAGAAGGCAGCTTACCACCACCTCAGGGACAATTAGGATGGGTAGTTAGTGCTGGCCAGATGGTGATGTTCACATTTCATGAACGAATTCAAAGAAAAGACCACGGTAATTTTAACTCCCCATCCCCATTTTAATATTTCCCTCTTGTCCAAAGTTGACAGGAAGTGACATTGAAGCTCACAGGCAGGAGCAGGAACTGGGATAAGAGTTGGGCTCCACCAGTGATCAAGTGAATAAGTTGGAAACACAGTATAAATTCCCTAATCCATTAATGAAACCAACCTGGCAGCTGTTTTGGCCTCCATAAGCGTTTCCCCCAGCAGTCTTCTCATCAGCATTTCCACTCACCTTAAACTTCTATAGTTTCTGACCCAATCATTGCTCCAGTGAAACCTTCATTGTCCTCCCCTTCCTGCTTTAGTCTCAAGTTTGTTAATGTGTTAGCTGTGCTTTTATACAGAATAATGCTGTGAAACCATAGTTAATGATTTTATGAAACTTGAAATAGTGTTGACTGGAAGAGTTCTAATAGAAATATTAGATTGACCAGCCCTAGAAGCACTCAGGCAAATTTTGATGACAGGATCTGGTTAATTAAGTTGATTTAAGACTTTTACATGGTTTATAGATATAAACGTTTGTGCTGTGGGCAAGTTGGGGTGAAGTCTTATCACTAATAACATAATAGGAGACTCTTCCATATGTGGTACTCATTCTACTTTACTCCCAGATGCCATGATCACTTCTTCAATATTTTCACAACCCGGATGATCCTTCATTGCTTCCAAATTCCACAGTCATGTTAGTAATTGCATTTCTCAAAATCCATGTCCATCACTTTTAATTCTTTGCTTCCTGGAAGATGTTCCCACTGCCAATAACTTCAAATCTTCACCGTCCCTCGATCCAACATCTCACTAACTGGTTTGAAATAACATAATTTATTCTTTACTCTGGGCTTGTCATCTTGGGTGTGATTTTCACACATTACCTACTTTCATAAACTTAACAATTATATTGACTCTTTTCCACCTAAATGATATTACCCAGTCTGCTCAGTTCCTCACCTTTCACATTTTATTTAACCAATTGCACTTTATTCTCTTGCTATATTCAAGCACTATATTGGCTCATAGCAAACTGTACAAACTCAAAGCAATAAAGAGGTTTTATAAAATGGAGGATCTGTCACTTCACAAATCTTGATAGATTTAAGAACATGATTAACTTTTACTTATCTTGTTCTGAGTGGAATACATTATTATTGTCTGGCCTTGTTGGCTTCACTGCAAAATCACCATGCATTTCTATGCATTAGTTGTTTCACCAGTAACAAATCACATCTGCGCATTCATACCAGCATTCCATCATCATAGCTAAGGATAAGAAATTTCCATTGTTTGACTTTTGAATAGTGGCATTTTACCCTTTTCATCTGTTTCTTTCTGATGTCTCCCTCCCCTCATCCACGGCCTCCTCCAACACAGTCAAAGCCAGGCATAGAGAGTCACAAGCTGAAAAATCTCTGCATGTAAAGAGCCCAGTGCTTGAGCGAATAATCACGCAGCTTTAGACCAGCCCAGACCTCATTGCCCTCATTCCCAAAGAGAGGGCATACTCTGCTGCTGGCTCATTATTGAAGGAAAGGAGTGAGGAAACTTGAGGTCCAGCAGGTGGCCTGGGTGTGGACAGTGGAGCATTGGAACCCGAATCCCCACAGGGCTCAGCAGACGATGGATTAGTGGGGTTAGGGTAGAGTAAGTTGAGGGTCTGCTTTAGGAAGAGGAGCTGCTGTGTGTTTGAGTAAGTGGGGGTAGGTAGGTGGGGAAGACAGGCTGATGATTGAGTGAGTCTGGCGAGGATATTTGGGATGAGTATGTGGCAGAGAAGGTAATGCAGAGATGAAGAACCTGAGGGCATACTCTTCAGCTTTGACTCTTAACACATAAGACCCCATGTGGGCCAGACTTCCTGGCTGTTCTCATTCCCTTTTTCTACTTTCTTTATGCTTTTAACCGTATCCCAGAAATGAAACAAACCACAATAATACCTGAGAAGGCTGCCGATCCTACTAATATTTGATTGCTATCACTTGCCAACTCATTTTTTGTAGTTCCTCAAGTAACCACCTGTTTCACAGTGACATGGCAATGCTTTTGATTATATTTCCCTTATTTCCAATCTTGTCTTCATCACAGGCACTCAACACTGAACAATTGAATGGCATCTGTTGGATTTTTTATAGCATTGATATGAATGCTGGGGTGCTTGGGATCAAAGGATTTAAGAATAGCAGCAGTGTGGGAGCTTGCTGAATAGATTAGGCAAGGGTGGCGAGAAGATTTGGAGGATGCAATTGGGCCAGAATAGTACTTAAAAAGTGTTGGAGTAGTTTGGATGTTTTTTGAGGGAATTGTGAGTTGATGTTAGAAGAATGTAAATATTTAGGGGAGATCTTTTTTAATGTTGCAGAAAGTTAGATATTTTATACGTTTGCGTATGATTGCTGTTTCTTTAAACCCAGTCAAAGAAAATACGCAGACTTGAAAGTAAGGTTTGCAGTTCTAATACTTCTACCAAGCTTATGGTTTGTATTCTTGTCTGTCACAACCTTAAGAAAGATAATTGGAAAGTGCATAAGGTTGTTTGTTTGTTTCATTCCATATTTAACAGACAATTCCATGTCAAGTTTAAGAGTGCCAGATTTTCAAAATCCAGTAGCAATGTGATAGCAATTTTGTAGGATCTCAATGCAAGAAAAGAAGCTGTCAAGGGATGGACTGTTGGGATTCTCCTATGAGAGCGATCTAAGAAACCAGAAGTAATTAAAATTAGGGAAACTTCAAAACGCTAAGACAGTTGAATCGGCAGTGAAAAGTCTGAAATTTCAGTAATAAACAGTCAGCAATTATAAAATATAGGTGGATCAAATAACATGTTGCGACAAATGACTAAGCCTGGACTTTAGGTTTGGAGGGAAATGGTTATGTCCACTAGAGTTTGTCGTCATGATCCTTGGGTGCCGCTATCAGGGTTTCCAAAAGTTATACCTGGACTCTAACAACCTGTACTGATTTGTTAAGAACATTTGCTCCAACATGCAGTCATGAGTTGAAATTGTATTAATATTGATATCTAACAGCATTGTTTTAAGTTGAAATAGTTGAACATTGTGAATGCTGAATTTGCAAAAGTACCACGAAAAAAAAATCATTTTTGACAGGTTTCTAATTAATAGGGTGGTTAATTAGACTTTATTTCCTTTCTCGCTCCTTCATTCTTATGCATTATTAAATCTAATTCTGTTGGAATTGCAGGTTGTACTTTCCAAAAAGTGCTTAATTGCACTCTAAGATGTCATGTAATATGAATATGTTGGTATAAATATTCATCCATAAGAGCATAATAAAATTAACAGGTATCTCAGCTGTTCAAGTTAATCAATCAGTTCATGTTTAATCTATATCTCTACAATTTTCCAGTCTTTAATCTATAATCCTTGACACCTTTGTGTAACAAAACATTGTCATTCTCAGTTTTTAAAATATCAGTTGACCCAGCATTCACAACCTTTTGGAGACTGAGTAGAAGATTTTACCACCCTACATAATTTCACTTGTAACCTGCTTTGCTCTGATTTGAGGATATGGGCCAGAGGTTTGCTGCCAGGCAGATGGTTTGAATTGGAAATATCCTAATTCAGCAGAACTGTCTTGATTTAAGGGTCCTGTTCGACCTAAATGAGGTTGAAACAGGTCTCCTGATCCTATGAATGGATTCTATGCAGCTACAAAACATGCAGTTTAGAAGGCCCACCTTAGTTTCTCAGGCTTTTACTGTAGAAGCAGTTTGGCCTTCTAGCCTTCATTCCTCATATCCTGTCACCCCCATGCTATGCCTCTGCCTATTGTATCCCTATATTTCCTCTGTGACAACAAATGCTCCTATCCATCTCTACATCTCTTCATATCTCCCAATGACCGATTCTCTCAACTCATGCACTACCCTTCTCCCATGCCTCCTCATAGGGCCTGGAATGCCACCTCCATAGACATTCATACAACACCCACCATGGACAGACCTTTGGAACCATATGGAGATGGTTATTTTTAGAAGACAAATTCCTAACAATCTGATACAGCACTCTCTCATGCACACTTTATAGTGAAGCAAGTTCCATTTATGAAATTCATTCAAATATTTTCAACTTCCAGAAGTAGTTAATCCTCTAGGAAAGGAACAAACTTCTATTCGGATCCACATTTTTAAAAAAACCCTTGAATAGTTATTTAAGCTGTTAATAAAACTGAACACAGAATGCCCTGAAGAGATCATTATAGATTTTGAAACTCAACCACACATTCATAATGACATGGCATTAGCACTTGAGAAATGTGAACAAAGAATTCTATTGAAACTGTTTGTCCAGATGGTAGTTTACTTTAACCGTATCAGGTGACCTATTGAATGATGCATTCCAGCAGAAGCTTTTTTTCAAAAGGTACAGACAGCATTAACCTGTTTTCATCTTTGAAGAGCAGGAGTGATAAAAGAAAACTCTAAATCATACAATTTAAATATCTACTTTTCAAAAGTGTGTACATCTACTGCATAAATTTCTGACTCCCACACTGACTAAATTTCTGTAAAACTGAAGCCTAACCTCCTCTGTTACATATTTCAACTTCGAAGATGAAGAAGGGTCACTTAACCCGAAATGCAGCTACCAGAGCTGCTGAGCTTTTCCAGCAATATCTGCTTTTTGTTCAGATTTCCAGCGTCTGCAGTTCTTTGTTTTTATTTTCATTAACCTTTTTGATTACCATTTCAATTGTACTAAATTTCGGGATTTTAGTGATTTTTTAAAAATATATGTCTGGATATCTACTTCCTATTGCATCTCCAATATTTGCAGTTTGTTCGAAATTAGTAAACATTCCAATCTGTCCTTGAGTTCCAAATTTGAGGATGTTGAACGTACACACTCGCTCTGACAGTCTCTTTGAAACATTTTGTGCCCTCATCTGCAGGCTTTACCATATCTTGTAGTTTAGTTTCATTTGCAAACTTACAGACATAACTTTGTTTCTGCGTTCAATTTCGAAAAGCTATTGGCTCATATGCATACTTTGACTGTACAACTGTTCCTATTACATCTCACTAATCAGGGTAGGTTTCCTTAATATAAAAACAGAAAGTGCTGGAAGATCTCAGCAGGTCTGGCAGCATCTGTGGAGAAAGAAATAGAGTTCATGTTTTGAGTCTGTATGACTCTTAAAAATCAGTCAGATGTGACTTATGCTTCACAAATCAACTCTTGCTGTCATTGATCAGTTCATAATTTTCAAACGACTCAATTATTCATTCAATTTATTTTTAATAGGTGGAACATTTCAAACAACATTCAGATCCATCAAATTGCCTACATTCTGTGTTCAATGTGCATACCGGTGATGAAGTGTTATCTAGTGAAGAGTATGGGCATCTTCAGGTAATGTAGTACTATTACACTGTTTTAATCCTTTCAAAAACATTATTAGAGCGCAACACAGCAGTTACATTTTATTGATTTATTAATGCAACAACAGTTCAGTGGTTTGTTTTGGTTATTTTTTGTTGTTCTACACTGCAGATCGATGCTGTATCTTTATTCTTACTATACTTGGTGGAGATGATTTCCTCAGGACTACAGATTATCTACAATACTGATGAGGTACTGTTTGTTAGACTGATTCATCAAGGCAAATAAACAAGTTTATTTCCCAAAATTTTGTAAAGTTCATAACACTTGATCAACTTGTTAAAAATTAGGTGGGCAAATTGGAGTCTGGTGGAGGATAAACAAAATGGCTGAAGGAATGTGCATAGAATAGAAAGGGAGAGTGCAAAGGAGAATGGAGAAGAGTAGGGACAACAATGAGATGTGACAAGTGAAGCATGGGAATAGTTAATAAAGACATAGAAATCACCTTACAGGGGAAAGCACCCAGTTTGAGAATGGAAACACTGAAAATCTACAAAAGGAGGCCATTTAGTCCACTTTGCTTGCGCCACACAATAAAAAGAGCTGCCTAGCCTAATCACACTATTCACTTAATTGCCTGCAGTCCTGTAGTACATGTGCAGCTATTTTATTCAATGCAATGTATGTTTCTGTCTCTACCACCCTTCCAGACTTTGAATACAAGAACTGCACTACTCTCTGAATGAAAACATTTCTCAGCTACCCTTTAGTTCTTCTACCAATTAGTTCAAATCCATTTCCCCTGGTTATTGGCTGCACTGCTGATGCAAAAACTCTTATCCAGAGTTGAATTTTCATCTCATTGTAAATAATTTCTTTATGTTCTTGTGGGTCTGTGTTTTGGAAAATTTTTAACATTCATTATTATATAACTAATGTAGTTGACCCACACACTTCATGTCTCTTTTGGGACAAGTTGAAAGTGTCATCCAACAAGTACCCCAGACTTTGGCTCACCGCTCTGAAACTGTTTGAGATTTTTGAGTCTTAACTAATGACAGTTTCAAATATTACCACTGCAAGCATGCTGTAGCGTAAGATGGCTCATGCCCTTCTGAAATTGAATACATTTCTTAGACTTAGATTGTACCTTATTATTTAGGTATGATATCACACTTTTGCCTCAGGCTACTGTGGCAATGTAGGTAAGCAGATATGCCTGTAATGCTAGTCATGCCTGCCTTCCAACTAAATGATTCCACTTCCGTTTGCTGACAGCTGGGGGAAGGTGTGGCATAATAGTCATATCACTGGCCTAGTAATTCAGAAACCCAGGCTAAGTGCACATGGCTTCATTTCCCACCTTAGCAGCATGTAAAAATATATTTCATTAATGAGCTGGAATTAAAAGTTAGTTTAATGGTGACCATGAAGCCATTGTCGATTGTTCTGAAAGCCCAAATGGTTCACGTATGCCCTTTTAGGAAAGGGAATCTCCCTGCCTCACTGGGCCTGATCTATGAATATCTCCAGCAATGTGGTTGAGTTTAAATGCATCTGAAATGGCTTGCAAGCCAGTGGTTGTATCAAAACTGCTATGCTCTAAAAAGGAGGGATGAATGAAAGAACGGACAGACCACACAGTATGGCATGAGTTGCTGTCCGCCTGGTTCAGTTTCTCTTTAAATTCCAACATCCTAAGCTGACGCAGAGTGATCTTCTTCCCTGCATCAGACTGTAAATTGCCTAGTTCTTGTTGCCATGGATGATGTTACATTTATAATCTGATGGTTGTCTCTCTCTGAAATGCCTCCCTTGTTTTATCCTGCCAGTTCTATTTCTAGGAAGTTGTGTCCCTGGTCTTACCCACCTGGCTGGGAAACAGTATCTCATATTTAAACCAACTGGGTCTCTTTAGGAAATGAGACCTCCTGTTCTACCCCACAGCCATTCAACAGATTCACTTCAGTTTACCCCAAGAACAATAACAATTAACCCTACTTGCTTAACCAAAGAACGAAAACTCAATCATGGTGCCACACCATCTTTAATTATTGTACCCACAGACTCGTTCTCTGACTTGGATCTTCAAATCAGCTCATTTGCTGCCATTTCAAATGTTGACTTTCCTATCTTAGGGCTGGTGAAATAAACATTTAACCCTTCCTTTGCAGTTAATGTTCATTCCTGTGCCATCAACTGATATTCCAAAGGCCCTACTCACAATGCCACCTGTTGTGGTGATTTTAAATCTTCTGTACAGTTATTTATATTCGGTGGCATAGAAAGCGTGCATCAAAGTACTGCTGAGTTTTACAATGAGCTAATTAAAATATGTGCAAATTAGTATGAAGATGGATTTAAACTTTAAAATTGTCTGCAAAAATTAGAGATTTAAGGTGTTCCAACCAATTGTAGCTTCAAGCTTATTATTTTCCACCAGTAATCAGGCACAACAGTAGATAGGGGGAGGTGATGGCCTAGTGGTATTATCGCTGGACTGTTAATACAGAGACACAGACAATATTCTTGGGACCTGAGTTTGAATCCTGCCACAGCAGATGGTGGAATTTGAATTCAACAAATATCTGGAATTAAGAATCTAATGATGACCATGAATCCATTGCGAATTGTCAGAAAAACCCAACTCGTTCACTAATGTCCTTTAGGGAAGGAAACTGCCATCCTTACCTGGTCTGGTCTACAATGTGACTCCAGACCCACAGCAATGTGGTTGACTCTTAACTGCTCTCTGGGCAATTAGGGATGGGCAATAAATGCCTAGCCAGCGACGCCCTCATCCCAAGAAAAAAAATTTTATATAGGTTAAGCACGAAGCCTTTATTTACCTAAGTTGATTATTCTAAATGTTTCGATTGCATTTTTTTTTTAAGTGGATGCATGCCTAGGTATTCTGTGAGTGCAGGGTTTGATGTTCCAATTAGAGTTGCAAGGTTACTGCGATAGAAGTAAGTAGACTTTGTAAGGGAGTGGATTTGTATTTGGAAGCTTATGTCAAGGTTAAACACAAAATGAAAGTTGTGAATAGTCTAGCTCAGCTTCAGACAGTTACTGCAGCAATGAAAATCTACCCGAGAAGGAGTTTGTGGCAGAGATCAGACGATGGTTTTATCTTTCCACTGGTAAGAAGTTTCTGCTCTACCATTTCTGAATGTCAGAAAAGCAATGGGAGAGAGTTGGAGAGGTTTGAGAAGGCCTGCGATGAGTGAGAGCTGAATGTCATCAGTATACATAGAGTCATAGAGATGTACAGCATGGAAACAGACCCTTTGGCCCAACTCCTCCATGCTGACCTGATATCCTAAATTAATCTAGTCCCATTTGCCAGCATTTGGCCCATTTCCCTCCAAACCCTTCCTATTCACATAGCCATTCAGACGTCTTTTAAATGTTGTGATTGTACCAGGCTCCACCACTTCCTCTGGCAGCTCATTCCATACATGCACCATCCTCTGCATGAAAAAGTTGCTGCTAAGGTCTGTTTTATATTTTTCCCCTCTTACCTTAAACCTACTCCCTCTAGTTTTAGACTCTCTCACATCAGGGAAAAGACCTTGTCTATTTACTTTATCCATGCCTGTCATGATTTTATAAATCACTATAAGGCCACCTCTAAGGATCCAGGGAAAATAGCCTAAGCCTATTCAGCCTTTCCCTTTCACTGAAATCTTCCAACCCTGGCAACATCCTTGTAAATCTTTCCTGAACCTTTTCAAGTTTCGCAACATCCTTCCTATAGGAGGGAGACCAGAATTGCATGCAATGTTCCAAAAGTGGCACGACCAATGTCCTGTATAGCTGCAACATGACTTCCCAACTCCCAAACTCAATGCAATGACCCATATAGGCAAGCATACCAAATGCCTTCTTCACTATCCTATCTACTAGGCGATGGCCAAGTGGTATTATCACTGGACTGTTAATCCAGACACCCAGATAATGTTCTAGGGACCCGGGTTCAAATCCTGCCGTGGTAAAATGGGAATTCAATAAAACTATCTGGAATTAAGAATCTAATGAAACCATGAATTCATTGCTGCTTGTTGGAAAAACCCATCTGGCTCACTAATGTCTTTAGGGAAAGAAACTGTTAACCTTACCTGGTCTGGCCTATATGTGACTCCAGACCTTCCCCTCTAATAAGGACGTTCTTCAAGATGTTGCTGTTTATTTCCCCACATTCTATAATTTCCATATCCATCTCTACAGTAAACACTGCTGCGAAATACTCGTTAGTATCTTCACCATCTCCTGCAGTTCCACACATAGGCGGCCTTGCTAATCTTTAAGGGGCTGTATTGTCTCCTTAATGTATTTGTAGGATCCCTTTGGCTTCTGCTGAACCCTATTTACCAAAGCTGTTTTGCCCTTCTGACTTCCCTCTTGCGTCTACTCCTACAGCCTTTATAGTCTTTTAAAGATTCACTCAATCCCGGCCGTCTTTACCTGACATACGCTTCCTTCTTTTTCTTGGCCAAAACCTCAGTTTCTCTAGTTCTCTGACATTCCTTATAAATACCAGCCTTGCTCTTCACCCTAATAGGAAAATACTGTCTCTGGACTCTCGTTATCTCATTTTTGAAGGCTTTCCATTTTCTAGCTGCCCCTTTTACCTGCAAACATCTGTCCCCAGCCAACTTTTGAAAGTTCTTGCCTTATACCATCAAAACTGGCCTTCTTCTCATTTAGAACTTTAACTTTTGGATCCGGTCTATCCTTTTCCACCACTCTGAAATTATGGTCACTGACTCCACAGTGCTCCCCCACTGACACCTCAAACACCTGCCCTACCTTATTTCCTAAGAGTAGGTCCAGTCTTACTCCTCCTCTAGTAGGTATATCCACGTACTGAATCAGAAAATTTTCTTGTACGCACTTAACAAATTCCTTTCCAACCAAGTCCTCAACACAGTGGCAGTCCCAATCTATGTTTGGAAAGTTAAAATCCTCTACCATAACCATCCTATTATTCTTACAGATAACGGACATCTCCTTACAAATTTGTTCCTCAATTTCCCACTGACTTTTGGGGAGGTCTACAGTACAATCCCAGTAAGTGATCACCCTTTCTTATTTCTCAGTTCCACCCAAGTAACTTCCCTGGATGTAATCCCAGGAATATCCTCCCTAAGCACAGCCATATTGTTATCTCCAATCAAAACGCCACTTCCCCTCCTTATTTGCTCCCCTTTCTATCCTTCCTATAGCATCTATACCCTGGAATATTAAGCTGCCAGTCTTGTCCATCCCTGAGCCGCGTCTCTGTAATTGCTATGATATCCCAGTGCCATGATCCCAACCAGCCCTCAGTTCATCTGCCTTACCTGTTCCGCCTCTTGCATTGAATGCAGTTTAATTTATCAGTCCTATCCTGTTCACTGCTTTGTTCCTGTCTGCCTTGACTGTTTGACTTTTTCTTTTTCCCAAACATGCTAATCTCGGGCTGATCTTTTCCCTCACTATCTCCCAGGGTCTTCCATCCTCACCACCCTGCCTTACAAGTTTAAATCCTCCCGAGCAGCTCTACCACAATTATGCCCGCCAGTATATTTGTCCCATTCCAATTCAGGTGGAATCCATCCTTCTTATACAGGTCACTTCAATGCCAGAAGAGATTCCAGTGATCCAAAAATATGAATCATTTTCCCCTGCACCAACTCCTCAGCTACACCTTCATCTACTCTACCCTCCTATTCCTACCCTCACTAACTTATGGCACCAGCAGTATTCCAGATATTACTACCCTCAAGGACCTCCATTTTAAATTCCTGCCTAACTGCCTATGTTCTGTCCTCAGAATCTCATCCTTTTATCTTCCTATGCCATTAGATCCAATGTGTACAATGACCCTCTGCTTGTCTCTCTCCCCTTTGAGCATGTTCTGCACCCCCTCGGAGATATCCTTGATGCTGGCACCAGGGAGGCCATACACCATTCTGACGTCTTGCTGTCGGAATCGTCTGCCTGTGCTTTTGACAAGCAGGTTCCCTATCACAGTTGATCGCTTGGATCCTAACATACCCCTCGTTACATTAGAGCCAGTCTTGGTACCAGAAACCTGGCTGTAAGTTCTATATTTCCTTAGAAGTCCCTCATCCTCTACATTTTCCAAAACAGCATACTTGTTTGAGATGGGGATAGCCACGGGAGACTCCTGCATGACCTGTTTCCCTCTCCTGCCTTTCCTGAAGGTAACCTATCTACCTGACGGTGTCTCTGGTTTATCTCCCTTCCTGCAACTGCCATCCATCACACACCCCAGCTCCTGTAAATTCCTCATTGCCTCGAGCTGTTGCTCCACTGATCTATGTGATCTGATAGGATTCACAACCAAACACACTTCCTGCAGGCATAATCATCAGTAACATGGAAACTCTTCCAAATCTCCCACATCCGATAAGAAGAGCACATCACTCTACTAAAGGCCATCTTTGCACCTTAACAATCTACAGACCCAGAAAATAACACCGTCTTACTACTCTAAAAGACACTGCTCCAGGTATCTTAGTAACTATGTTTTATATTTTTAAAGTTTAATCAAGAGATAGATCTCAATAACAACATATAATCAAAAAAGAATCCACTCTACTGACTATTGTAGATTTACAAGAAAAAAACAGTAAGGCGGCACTTTAAAAAGCCACTTAACTGCTCTCTTACTGTGAAATCTCCCATACTGATTTCTCCAAGGTCAGCTGTGAATTTTGCCATTAGTTCATTTTTCTCTTAACTGAATTCCGATGTTCAGGGATACTTGAAATCAAACAGCAGAACAGTGAGCTGTGCAGGTTCACTGCTCGGTCAGACAGCAGTGCAGGTTTATTTCTCCATTTGATTCACTGCCGATGTGGTCATTCCCTTTGTCTGTCTTCCTCATTTTTAATGTGCTGTTGTTTTGGTCTTTGTTTTGGAACTTTGGGGAACAAAATGTAAAGCTTATAAGACAGCAATTACTGCCCCTAGAATTCGAGGTAATCAGCTCCAACATGGAAATACAGCAAAAAAGGAGCAGCTCTTACAACCACACATTTTTCCTGTCCTCCTTTTTGGATTTCCTGTGAAAAATGAAATGTTTTCAGATTATGTCACCAAGTGGCAGCTTGTCAATCAGAAATAGAATGAGACCAAGGAGAATCCCTTGCAGTTGAGTCTCTAGTTTTATTGAAAAGATGAGAATGAAACAGGCAGGACTATTTTTACTCAGATCGACAACAGAAGACAGATCTTGGAGGAAGGTGATGTGATTGACTCTGAAAGGTTTGAATGGGTCAAGAAAGGTGAGGAGGGAAATATTTGCCACATTCGCAGTCACTTTGAATGTCATTTATACCTTTAATAAGTGCAATTTCAGTTATGTTGTGGGTGGAAACCTAATTGGAGGGATTTAAACACGAAATTGGCTAACTAGTAGAAAGCAGAGAGCTGGGGCAAAATGGTTGTTTTAAGGTTGGCAAACTGTCACTAACAGAGTGCCAAAGGATGTGTGGGGAGCACAACCTGTATTAAACTGTATTAAAGACTTGGATGAAGAGACAGATTGCATTATCAGCGAATTTGACAAGAATACAAAGATACAGGGAAACCGTATTCAAGGAATCAGAGAATCCCTACAGTGTGGAAACAGGCCATTTGGCCCAACAAGTCCACACTGTTCCTCCGAAGAGCATCCCACTCTGACCCACTTCCCCATGTCTAACTCAAACATCCCTGGGCAATTTAGCATGGCCAATGCACCTAGCCAGCGCCTCTTTGGACTATGGGAGGAAACTGGAGCACCTGGGGAGAATCCATGTGGACATGGGGAGAATGTGCAAACTCCACACAGACAGTTGCCCGAGGGTTGAATTGAACCTGGGTCCTTGACACAATGAGGCAGCAGTGCTAACCACTGCGCCACATATTGTGAGGAGCACACATGGATTAAGTGAGTGGGCAGACATGTGGTAGGTAGTATGTAGTATGGGAAAAATGTGAAGTTGTCCACTTGGGTAAGAAGAAAGCAAAAATTACAGTAGAGATAGACTGAAGAATAATAAAGTACAGAAGGATCTATGTGTCCTCAAATATGAATTATAAAACCTTAGCGTGTAGCTACATCAAGTAATTCAGGAAGCAAATGGAATGTTGGCCTTTCTTACAAGAGGGACAGGTTATAAAGAAGTGAAATCTTAGTACTTCAGACCCATGCCCAGTTGTACAATGACAATTATTTAAGAAGGGATATACTTGCATTGGAGGCAGTTCAGAGACCTGGTGCAAATCCACCTCTCTGCCAGAGTTACCCTGTACTTTTACTCTTGGACATCCTAATCTGCCTTTCTTTTCAGTAATCCCACACTCTTCCAACTCCACTCACACCTTCTAGCCTCTATCTTATCTCTTCACATGTCCCAATCTACTACACCTCATGGATTCCATTCTACTTTTATTCCTGAAGGTGATATTCCATCTCACTGGTGGCATTCTCTCTCTCTTCACGCATCTATTTCTGCGCCTCCTCATACTTGTTTCAATCTGTGTCTCCTCACACGTCTAACTGTTAGTTCTGTATTACTGACACAACCACATGCTTTCATGAGAGTTAATGAAATGGAAACGAGACAATGGTATGACCATATCTAGAACTATCAATATATTTTCTTTCTTTATATATTTTCCATATTAATTTGTGCACATAAATATCAAACATTTTCACAAAACGGTACAATTACCTTGTTCACAGCCTGCAATCCAATAAAAGGGGATATGGAGTCGGGCTGATATTACATATTATGTGAAGAACTAAGAATGCTGCATTATCTTTGTATTTCACACTCATTTTTGTCTATAAGCTGAACACACCGAGCACTGAGGGCAAATTACATAAATTTGTTTTCTCACAGCAAGTTCCAAAGTAGTCCTCAAAAAAATCGGCTGACAGTCATTTAAGTTCATTAAAGCACAGTGGGGCTCCAATCATCAATCGTAGGAAACAGCGACATGCAGTTAAGTTTTAAGTTTTTCTTATCTTCAGACTTTTATTGACTTTGAAGCAAATTGAAGCTGAGTGTTGACCCAGATTTTGTGATAATAAGAATGGTGCAACTATCCATATACTGAGACAAACTGGTCAGCAATGTCTGGACCAGGAACAGCATTAGTGGAAGTTGATGCCGGTGGATGGGTGTAAGAACACAATTAAATAAGATTGGGTATCAGTGGTAGCTATTCAAAGAAGGAGGTGTCCTAGGAAAGAAGAATGGGTGGAGCAGCATTGAGTTGGTTTCAGAGTACTGTACAGAACGATATTGAATTCAGAGTGAGGAAGGTGGCACTTGAATGTGGTATACCATTTACCCTTTTTTGCTCTGATGATTTCACAAAACCTCTTTAAGTATTGAATCCATTAGAAAAGAAGCAGTGGAGTATGTGAGAAAATGGATCTCAGAAGCTTATTTTTGTTTTCTCTTCTGGGGTTAATCTCCCTCAATTAAAATTTGTTTTTAAGATCTAATTTGTTGGTAATTGTCAGTTTGATCTGATCTGACCATGTGCATACATTCCCTTCAACATTGAGACAATGGTGTGTTTTAGTGTGTTCACCATATGCTGAAAGGAGCAGGTCTCTATTCATTTGTGTAACTGTGGTTTTAGATCCAAGGTAATTTTTTAAGATAATACTCTATATATGTCTGTTTACTCTCTCATGTCCACAGCCTGCTTTTCACTGCATTTTTGAAAATACAGGAGTATGTGTATTAGTAGATATGATATGGAAAATCCAGCCTTTATTGTTAATTACTCATTCTTCAATTATAATATAATTGAGGAGCTGCTTCTAATACCATCTGTTCTGGCTGGTAGCTACATTGTAGTCCTAATGATCAGTTTTGGATCAGAGAATTCCTACATTGTGACAAGAAGCTATTTGGCACATTGAGTCTGCACCAATCCTCTGAAGATCATCACATCCAGACCCATCCCCCCCATGCTATCTCAATAACCTTGCATTTTACCATGGTTAATCAATCTAGCCTGCACATCCCTAGACACTACATGGCAATTTAGCGTGGCCAATCCACCTAACCTGCATATCTTTGGACTCTGGGAGTGAAATAACTGCACTGTGAGGCAGCTGTATTAAACACTGAACCACCATGCTGCCATGGATGGTGTCGACCTTCTTGAGTTTTGTTGCCTTAGTTCAGGAAAGTGAGAGTATTCCATCACACTCCTCGTTTGTGCAGATGGCCTTTGTCTTCGTACACTTTTACCATTGTTAAATTCTGCATTCCTTCCTGTCATGACCTTGAATTACCCAAATTGTTATTCTGCTGTGCAGTCTTGACTTTACTCATTAGATCTTTTAGTGCGATTTTTCCAGAACTCTTCTTCCTCCCAATTAGTTTAATGCCCACAATGTTACTAATTATTTGACTTGCTAGGACTTTGGATCCCAGCCCAGTAACTGCTCCCACCTTTCTCCAGTACTGATGCCCTGAATGAAAACTATTGCCTCCTACCATAACTTAGCCATGCATTCACACCTGTAAACCGTTTGACCTTATGCCAATTTGCAGGTGGGTCAGGTAGTAATCCAAAGAAGATTATCATTTGCGGTTTTACTTAATAATTTGCACGCTCGGTCCTCAAACTCATTCAGCAGAAACTCAGTCCTTGTCCTGTCCATGTGGTTGGTTCTTACACAGGACATGATAATCAAATCCTCCTGTTCATTGTTCTTTTCTAGTGCAGGGATGTCATTGTTGCAACTTCAGAGGACATTATCTATCCCTCTGACAATACGTCCTCCTAGCCAACCACATCCCTTTTTACTTTTGTCTGAAAGCTTGTTCTCCCTGCTGTTTCTCTTCTCATTCACACCAGCAGTAAATACATTGAATCTTTTGGGCAACAGCAAAGACTAAAGGTTCTCCGTCATTAAATTTGCAGTTCCTTTTCCTGTTTCAGTCACAGTATCATACTCCTGTCCAAAACTATTAACTAAATTAAATGACTAAACAGCTTAAATGGTGTGGCTGCTTCTTGGTATCTAGTAAAACGTCTGGGTAACTCCCTCTCTCTCCAATACATTATAAGACTACATCTCAAATTCCAGATCACCAACTCTGAGCCAAAGCTGCTAAAGTTGCAGACATTTAGTGCAAATGTGTTTGTTTGGGACCAACCACAATGCTCTCCACAAAGAGCCACATGTAAATGCAGCAAACCCTTTGCAGTGCTATATCTATAATTTTTTAAAAGTTTTTGGAAATAACTCAATTCAGTTAAGTTTGCTTTTTAAAATGAATGAAATTTAATGAGTTTAAGTTTTTCATGTATTCAAGAATTAATTGTAGATTTCTAGTTGAAACCAATTTCCTGGCTTTGGGAGTGCAAATAAAGCATTATTCAATAACCAATCATCAACATGATTACCTGCATAATCACCAAGTCCCAGAATTATTTATCACATCTAAATGGATACTATAGAAAATGTGTTACTTGTTGAACATAATTATATTATTTCTTTAGTTTTGATCCTTACCTTACACGTTATCCTTGAGTCTTCTGTTTATTTGTTGACGTGATCGACAATTTTTATGACCAAAAATTTAGGGGAATAAGAAGAGACTGGTGAAAACTAAATATGCCCAAGAAGCAGAAATTGGTCTTCAAGATATATGCATTAGGCTATAGGCAACTGATGAAGCAACTGACACCTCTTTGATGCCTGGTCTGGCATCCTTCAGGGAGCTAAAATCAAGTTTAAACTCAACATTGACCATTACAATCTCACCGTTGCTGTCTCTGACTTGGAGTCTAAGATGATATACCTGGACTAGGCCACTGGCAAATATGTACACTAGGACTTGCTGAAATGGGCCCTGCTTTTGGTGGACATGGTCAACCATAGTCTGGGTCTTGACTTTCCTGGCATATCTCTCTTCAAGTGTTGCCACTGAAAGCATGTCATGCTGTGATTTCCACGTTTCTAAGAACACATTCAACACAAAAATTCATACATTCTTTGTGTACCTTAATAGAGCCATTAAATCTATTATGCTGGTTTCATTTGCAATGGCAGCCTCTGTCAGTACTAATTATCTGTCAGCTTAGGTATGCTTATCTCTCGATGCACATGTAGGTGCACGGGTGTGAACTTAGAGTCATAAGAGGTCCACAGAGCATCTTATCAGCAGCCAAACCTGATTTTGTAAGTTCTCCTCCTTCTCTTCATATTGTGGAAAGGATTCCAATTTAAGGCCTATTGTGCCAGTACAGGAAGTGGGCACAAAACAGAATGATTTAAAACAATTTATGCAAAGGCTTGCAGAAACTAAGTGCCAGCAGCAAGCATAAAATGAACAAAAATGGTTTAAAAAGACCAAATTAGGTAAATTTTATCTATATTGTAATGTTCTTTCCACAGTCCATTATACATTTACAGCTACCATGCCATCTAAATACTGGATTGCCAGAAAATATTCATATGTTTGAGGTATGTTTTATTACTATGGTTGAACAGGTCTACTGATAAATTGAGAGGGGTCCAAATGGCCATGTTTGCAGCAGCATGGGATTTTCTACCATTATTTGATTCCAACCACCTTACTATAAACTTGCTTAGAAGGAAGATGATATAAGCTTCAATATTCAGGAAAGAAAACAGACATTATGATGTAAACTAGTTACTGAATGTCTTCTACCTGTGTCATAACTTTGTTATGTTGTTCAACAGGTAACTTTCATTCAAAATCTTGTTTTCTGTGTGGAAAGAAGCTATCGCAGGCCAGATTTTGGTATGTGGGAGAGAGGAAGCAAATATAACAATGGAAGCACTGAACTACATTCAAGGTATACTGTTTCACATCCTTATGAATATTTTAGACCTACGTTTTGTATGTTGATTACATGTATAAATATAATGGGAAAAGAAAACGGTTGGTTTTGCCGTAATGTGCTACTAAAACATTAAATGCAATGAGGATGATGCAATTTTTTTAAACTTAACAACATTTTTATTTTTCTTACATGCTTTTTCCTATTCTAGGATCATGAAAAAAAATTTCCAATCTGAAGTAGCCATTTATGTTGAACATTTTTACAGCATTACTTTCTGTTTCTATTACTGTACCCATAATATAAATGGCGTCTATGATTTAGAAAGGTCTAGGGTAATTTTCCAGACTCTGTGCAACTAACTTCAGAAGGCCAAAAGCTCCAGGGAATTTTGTTGACTATTTGATATTTCAAAGACATTAGTTTGTACAATGTTGTAAAATTCCGAACAGCACATTAAAAATGCTACTGGGATGTCAAGACTATTAATAATAGCATTACCACTGTAATAAATCATTTTAAGCAAAAGAAAATTAAATGACATCTGTTTCCCCAAATTCCCTTTTCTCCAGTCTCTTTTACAACTATGATATTTCTTTCTTATTTTATGTTTAAGCATTTGAACAAATGTGGCAAGTAGTATTCTCTATGGATCTGAATCAGGGCCCGTCGTTATCTACCATTAGTTTTAATGACTGGAGTGAAGGAACAGAGTTACGTGCCTAAGTTTATAGATGACACTGTAAGATTTACAGATCAAGAATTGTGTACATTATTATAGAAGTTATTAAGGGATGTAGGCAGACTATGACCTGTGGAGTTCATTGTGGGTAAATGTACCGTGATCTACTTTGAGTTGAGACAAGCAAATCGGTATATTTCTTCATGGTGACAGACTAGGACCTGGTGCCCGTTACTCAAAGCTGGCAACACTAATTACACAGGTTACTGAATTGGTACAAGAAGTATTCAGATAACCAACACTCCACTGGAGGGAGGGAAACTGCCATCCTTACCTCGTCTTGCCTACAAGTGACTCCAGACCTATAGCAATGTGTTTGACTCTTAACTGCCACCTGGGAAATTAGGAATGGGCAATAAATGCTGGCCAGCCAGCGACACCCTTATCCTGTGAATGAATGAAAAAAAATGTTGTATTATCTGGCCTTGTGTTTACTTGAATTTAAAATATTGAGTTTATTTAGTTGCATTAATTTAAATGATCAAATAGTGCTCCGGTTTCCTCCCACAGTCCAAAGATGTGCGGGCTAGGTGGAATTTAGCCATGCTAAATTCCCTAGTATGTTCAGGGATGTGTAGATTAGGTGGGTTATAGGGGACGAATCTGGGTGGGATGCTCTGAAGTTGGTATGGGCCTGTTGGGCTGAAGGGCCTGTTTCCACAATACAGGGATTCTATGAACTATGATTCAGTGGGTACATACAGAGAATCTATTTGTTCTGGCGGTGGAATACAGAACAATGATGCATAATCTGAAACTAGGGTCAGCATTCACAGTGCCAGGGATTGGGTTCAATTCCATTCTTAGGTGACTCTTTGTGTTTGTATGTTCTCCCCATGCCTTGTGGGTTTCCTCTGGTGGTCTGGTTTCCTCCCACAATTCAAAGATGAGTAGTTTAAGTAGATTGGTCACTTTAAATTGTCCATAGTGTCGAGGGATCTGCAGGTTAGGTGGATGAGCATAATAAATGCAGGGTTAGGCTGGCGTTAGGTTGGGTGAACTGGGTGTCTAGGAATACAGGTGCCCTGCTGCTAAGAGCCTCCTAAACAGATGCTTGCTTACCCTCCTTACCGTTGCTGCTGGTGGCAATGGGGTCATTCTAGAGGGGAGATGGAAGGGCCGGGCAACTCTGAGTATCCTGAGGAAAAAATTCTTGGTATCTCTATCGATTACTTCTCCCTCTGGATGCCTGCTGGAACTATCGTGTTCCCTTTAGAAGAATGGACACCTTGCACTCTGGACTTGATCATGATGCTGAGCACCCACAGATAGAGTGATAGAGTGCAGGTATGAGCAAATATCTGGCAGCCATTGAGCTTTCAGCAGACTTGGGTCCTCGAGGTAATATCACCCTTTCTATGCTGGCAGCCAAACACTCACTACTGGAGCCACCACAATAGTGAGAACATGGAAGACTCTTCTATATTTCTTTCCAGCCAACCAAGGGTCTCTGGCACAGTTGATTAATGTTCCTCTGCTTCTTTCTGCAAGTTGACCATGTCACTTAAGTGCAAAAGTAGAGGCATATCTTCTGCGTGAGGCTGAACAGGCACCTGGTGTCCAGCAGTCCTCTGAATGTAAGAGACCTCAGACATTTCTTCCTCAGGGTCAATGATGTGCTCAATAGATTGTGTCAGAGAGTTTAATCTAGCTTTAGTATCCACCAAGGTGATTGAATCTGTGTCTTGCCAGTGAGTTTCTGTGGTTTAAAAGGCATCCTGCTCAGAGATGAAGCTGGTGACGAAGATTTCAGCTTGCAGCTTTTTGTGCTGAATCTGTGCTAGGTGCTACTGGTGCAATAAGAATTATTTGGTGAAGATGCAGAAAAGCTTATGCAGTGTAATGTGATTCCTTTTGTGCACAAAAGATCAGATCATACTATTACTTATTGGGTTCCAGGCCATTCCTGTCTCCCCATTGTCACAGGGGCAGTCCCAGTCTTTCTCAACCAGCTGCACAGTCCTCTTCAAATTGGGTGGGATCTTGATAACTGGCATCCCTCAGCTGTTTTTGGCCCACGCACTAGGGTTGTATGCCATTTGGCCCATAATAACACAAAGAGAAATAAAAACTGAAAGAAAAACTGGAGAATATTCTATATAATAATAAGAATAATGTAGCATAATATGTACAGAGAAAAATGGTGTTAATGTTTCAAATCAAAAATGACTTCTTCAAAACTGAAGGGGGTTTGGAAAAATACTGGACTTTATGCTGTTGTTGAAAAGGGATAAAGAGCAAATGGAATTGATGGTGAGAGCCACTGCCACTGACCTGTGTTCCACTGACCTCTGTCCAAGCCAGATGGGTTTGATGGGATGGCCTTCTGGTGCCATCCCCTGGTAAAGGGATGCCCTTTCTCTCAGTGACTCCAAACAGCATTTGTAAGGCAGTGTCACTAAACATAGGTGCCAGTTTCTGCTTCTTTCTGACATTTCCTATTCATTGGGGAAACCACCACAAGATTTTTGAATTTTCCTGGAGCGTTCCTGGCTTGCAGCGAGTGAAGTAGCAGTCTTTAAATGTAGCACCAGAACTTTTGAGTCCCGAAGATCCTGCCAAGAGAGACAACTTCTTTGTCACTCACCGCATATGATTTGCCAAGTTGCTGGGGCAGCATCTTGCTTGCACAGCTAATTTGGTGAGAGGCACGTAATTGTATAAGCTAACCCATCCCATGCATTTCTATGATGTCTGCTGCCATTCGTTAACTTCATTAATGGAAGATCTTGGCCTAAGTTAAAATGAATGCACAATGTGCAGTTAAACTGAAGTTAATGATAATTAAATTGTGAAAAATTGATTTGCCTGTGCAAAAGTTAAAATCTGGAAAACAAAATAAACTGTACCCAAATAATTATTGGGTGCTAAAGGACTACTTTATAAGTTGCACTATCTTGCTGATAAAAGGGTGATAGAGAAAGTCCATGGAACTGTCACATGACATTCAATCTAATGTTAATCAAAGTAACTCAATATTTTTGAAAAGAATCAAAGTTGGTAATTTTGTAATATCATTATTCTGAAAGTAACAGACACTCATGAAATATTGTCTTATAAGATATTGTTTTCTTTAAGAAAATCTGTTAACTGTGAAAACTATTAGCTCATCCTATTTGAATATTGTGCATGCTATCTTTCAACATCAGAAAGCTGCTTGTGATGAATATTTGTTAGTATAAACAAGGTAACTCATTTTAAAATCCGAATTCACCTCAGCAGTGTACTAATGCTGGATGCTGTGATATGACAGAAAGAATATTATTAAGAGTACCTTAAAAAAAATTTCAGTATGTCATCTGGAAGTAGACTTTTAAAGCAGGTATGGTACAAGTTAAGGCTTTATAAGCTGAGAGAAACTTTGTTAATGTGATACTATTAGCTTTGGGGAAAATTGTCAAATGTATGTAAAGGTGAATTTCCCATTGTTTAAAATTTGGTGCGATTCAGAACACTCCCACAGATTAAGACAACATGATTTCATGGTGTGATGACACAGTGCGTGGACAAACTAACATGTGCAAGTTGAGCCTACTGCTGTGCAGTTTCAAGATTGCACCTTTTGCATCATTGCTTCTGGTTTCTTCTACACTGCTAAGGGGAAGCACCAATAAACTCAAGGCAATACCCTGAAAGGATGAAGCAGAAATGAGATAGTTAAAGCAAGTATGGCGATCTAGTGACGTGCCACTCATCCGTTCTTGCGTAGTATAATAAGAATCAGTTAAGAGAAACTAACTTAAAATGCTGAATATCACTGTCTTGAAATGCTGGACTCAAAGGCACTTAGGATGAAATTTTGGCATCTAGAAATAATACTGCCAGCAACCCTAGACCACCTAGTTTTATGACAGTCTCTGCGAGATAAGATAATTGGAAGTAGACATAATGCAGTGGTAAAACATCATCTATATTTTCACTGGAATGAATAAAAAGCAGTACTGGTTTGTGTTCCACAGCAGTGTATTCAGAGAAGTAAATATTGTTCTTATTGTCCTGTAAATTTATTTTGGTGCAAATAATTTTTGCATCTGGATTTGTAAATCAATTCATACTTGTTTCTCTGATGCAGATTTTTTTTAGCTTAAACGTACTTCGCCTAATTTTAACCAAATTTAGCATGTGCGCCTTCCATTAAACAGAAATCATTTGTTTGTTTCTGAAGACTGAAATGTTACAATCTTAATTTGCATTCCTGAAAGTGTTCAGTTTTCATGCTGCCAGGTATATTATTTCCCTCATCACATTTTCAATTACTCAACTTGGTGTTGAGCGAGGTTAAATGATGGGCAGTATTTTTTTTGAGGTTTAAAAGCCATCACTAAAGCACTGGAGTCAACAAGTTGTCAGGTTTAATCACATTTTGAATTGTTTTAAAACATATGGTTAACCTACAAACAACTGTGTATTTTTACATGTTTGATTGTAGTGTGGATGTGCAGAGGGATCTTGGTGTCCAGGTACATAGATCCCTGAAAGATGCCACCCAGATTGATAGTGCTGTTAAGAAGGCATACGGTGTGTTAGGTTTCATTGGTAGAGGGATTGAGTTCCGGAGCCGTGATGTCATGCTGCAACTGTACAAACTGTGCAACTGTGCGGCCTCACTTGGAATATTGCGTACAGTTCTGGTCACCCCATTACAGGAAGGATGTGGAAGCATTGGAAAAGGTGCAGAGGAGATTTACCAGGATGTTGCCTGGTCTGGAGTGAAGGTCTTATGAGGAAAGGCTGAGGGACTTGGGTCTGTTCTCATTGGAGAGAAGAAGGCTAAGAGTGGATTTAATAGAGACATGCAAAATGATCAGAGGATTAGATAGGGCGGACAGTGAGAGTCTTTTTCCTAGGATGATGACGTCGGCTAGTAGGAGGGGGCATAGCTGCAAATTGAGGGGTGATAGATTTAAGACAGATGTCAGAGGCAGGTTCTTCACTCAGAGAGTGGTAAGGGCGTGGAATGCCCTGCCTGCCAATGTAGTTAACTCAGCCACATTAGGGGCATTTAAACAGTCCTTGGATAAGCATATGGATGATGATGGGATGGGCTTAGATTAGTTCACAGGGCGGCGCAACATCGAGGGCCGAAGGGCCTGTTCTGCGCTGTATTGTTCTATGTTCTATGTTCTATAGGGTTCAGAGAAAAAGATCATTCATTTCACCTAGAAGGTTCATTTATTTAAAAAAATTCATAGATCCATTTAATCAAAAAGCAGAATTTTGCTAAATAAAGTATGTAATTAAATGAAGTATCCTTTGTAATGAGTAGTAAAATTATTATATTCATATTGTGGTCTATGTGCAATGCTACTTCTCATTATTTAAAACTCTAGTAATGAAGTGGCAAAATAGCCACGATGATGTTTTCTTATACTTGCATTAAATTTGAGTAAGGTGGTTAGCTGATACTTGTCCAACTAATCTCTCCCCTTTTTGGTGTCCTATGAATTGAATTAAATTGAATTGAATTGAATTAGCTTTATTGTCACGTACTCAAATGAGCACAGTGAAATGTTTACAGCTGCCGCATTACAGCACCATCTTAGGTACATAGGTACCTAAGTACAGATACTGAAGATCAAATTCTTAGGAACCAAAAAAAATTAGAAAAATAGAGAAATAAATAGTTCAGCGTAATAGGTCAGAGGAATAAATTAGAAAAATAAGGAAGTAAAAAGTTCAGAATATTAGTCTTTCCACTCCAGTCCATGCCAGCACCGAGCCTCAATGGAGAGTTCCACTGCCTCACCGCTACCTGCGCTGGACCCCCAACATAGGAGTCACCCCACTTTAGGCACATTTCTTGCTGCTGGGCCCACTTTGCTGACACTGCTGAACCCACACTCGCCCCTCAGCCAAGTGTCCATGGCTCTGCTGTCAGATCACAAGTCCCACTTCAGCTGCACATGTCGCCTTTCCACTGCCACCATCTTGAAGAGTCTGCTGCAGCCAGCGCTGCCATTCCTGATCGTTGGAGGACCTTTGCTGCCACTACTACCAGCCCTGAATGCCAGGAGGACAACCTCGCTGCTGCAGCTGTTGGCCCCAAATGCTAATGTCTGTGGTTAAACAAAAAATTACATTTAATTAGGAAAGAAAATCTAGTGGAAACAATTAAGTATCAGATCTTTGCTTAATTGTATAATGTTTAACTGTTTTTTTTGTGACTAATTTCCCCTTTTTCCTAATTCCTGCCAGTTCATGCAATGACTCAAATTACGAAATGACTTTCAAAAAGCTCACTTTCAACAAATTGAGTAAATGAGAATCTAGGAGCAGGAGTAGGCCATTCAGCCCGTCAAGCCAACTGCGCCATTCAATAAGATCATGGCTGATCGTCCACCTCAATGCATTTTTCCCCACTCTGCTTTCACTGGTGCTTATGTCATTATATTTAGAAATCTGTCAACCACTATTTTGAATTCAATCAAATGACATATCTGGAATCAAGAATCTACTGATGACCATGAAACCATTGTCAATTGTAGGAAAAGCTCATCTGGCTCACTAATCTCCTTCACGGAAGGAAATCTGCCATCCTCAGCTGGTATGGTGGATATGTGACTCGAGACCCACTGCAATGTGGTTGACTCTCAAATGCTGTCTGAAGTTGCCAGCAAGCCACTTAGTTGTATCAATTGCTATGAAGTCTCAACAAAGAAATGAAGCTGAATGGACCACCTGACATTGACCTAGGCACTGGAAAAGACAATGGGAGAAATAGCTGTGTTGACCTTGAAAAGTTCTGACATTGACCTAGGCAGTGGAAAAGACAATGGGAGAAATAGCTGTGTTGACCTTGAAAAGTTCTCATTCCTAACATCTGGGAATTAGTGCCAGAATTGGGAGAGCTGTCTCACAGACTGGTGAAGCAACAACTTGACATAGTCATACTTGCAAAATTGTATCTTGCAGACAATATCCTAGACACCACCAGCACCTGGATGGACAGATCCAGCAGAGGTAATGGCACAGTGTTATACAGTCAGGAGCGAGTTACACTGGGAGTCCTCAACATCGACTCCAGACCCCATGAACTCTCATGGCTTCAGGCCAAACATGGGCAGGGAAACCTCCTGCTGATCACTGTGTACTGTCCTTCCTCAGCTGATGAATCAGTAGTCCTCCATGTTCAGCAACATGGAGGAAACACTGAGGGTGGCAAGGGTGCAAAATTTACTGTGAGTGGGGGATTTCAGTCTTCACCACGAAGAGTAGCTCAGCAGCAGTACTACGGATCGAACTGGTCAAGTCCTAAAGGACATAGCTGAGGACTGGGTCTGCAGCAGGTGGTGAGGGAACCAACAGGAGGAAAAAAAATGCCTCACCTCATCTTTACAACAGCTTAGAGATAACAAGCATGAGGCTGGATGAGCACAGCAGGTCAAGCAGCATCATTGGAGCAGGAAAACTCGACGTTTCGGGCCTAAACCCTTCATCATTTTCTGATGAAGGGTTTAGGCCCGAAATGTCGAGTTTTCCTGCTCCTATGATGCTGCTTGACCTGCTGTGCTCATCCAGCCTCATGCTTGTTCTCTCGGATTCTCCAGCATCTGCAGTACCTTTTATCTCCTTTACAACAGCTTACATCTGTCTATGACAGTATCGGTAAGCTTGATCACCACACAGTCATTGTGGAGACAAGGTTCCTCCTTCACATTGAAAATACCCTCCATTGTGTTGTGTGGCACTATCACTGTGCTAAATGGGACAGACTTTGAACAGACCTAGCAGCTCCAGATTGGGCCTCCGTATGAGGCACTGTGGGCCAACAACAGCAGCAAAATTGTACTCCAATGCAAACTGCAACCTCATAGTCTGCATATCCTCTACACATCCATTACAGTCGGTTCTGATATAACACGTGTTTCTTCAATGCGAATTGGTTTTAAAGAATTTGAAGAATTATAGAACGTTATTTGTAGAATGTGAACTTTCCCTCCCTGTGTTGGCTGTAACACGATTCTGTCTCCATCACTTTAAATGTCACGGTTATTGCGCAATTTTCTTATAACGCGAGATTGCACAAGAATGGAACTACCACGTTATATCAGAACTAGGCAGGGGATCAACCCTGGTTCAATGGAGAGTCCAGGAGGGCATGCCAGGAATATTTCATTATTGTTAATGTATGGGTTTAAAATTCAAATTGAATGTTTGTCGTACAAGCATGATGTTTAGTAATTTGAAATTTGGTTAATGCATCAAAATTTCAGCATAATTTCATCAAAAAAACTCCCATCTAAAATGCACACAAATATATGCTTCTGAGGTGCTTATTGTATTGATTTTTGCATAACTGAGATTTCAAACATGCCAATTTCTTTTAACAGTTCAGTTGGTATGGCCAAAGCTGCGTTGGAAGCAATCAATGGCTTTAATCTCTTCGGCAATCAGGTATTTTGAATTATATTTATTGCTTGTTTTTTTCCATGTCAGAATTGATAACTGTCCATAATCCATCATCAGTTATGAAGGAAAAGGCACACAAAGTCACAAAACAGTGCATCATATTCACAAGCAGCCTCGTGTTTATATAGGATCATATTTTTGAATTTATTTGTATGGAAAGTTAATGACTGTAAATTGCCCAACTATGAAAAGTAAATTCATAAAAACAAGCAATATTGAGAGGTAATATCTTATTTAATTTTTGAGGCTCTTGAAGGGAAAATTAATTTGCTTTAAATAATTTGCAAAAAATGCAATTTACTTAATTATGTGACTGTATTTTAAAGATCAAGTCTATTACAAGGTTTATTTGCTTGTTGCAAATTCCTTCCTATCCCTTCTTAGATTGAATTAAAACTGAATATTTTCTTGTTTAATATGCAGATGTTATTTTAAAATGTTAAAACCAACAGTAGTATGCATGGTAGAACTGAAGTATTACATTTTATCCAATATACTGAAAGTTTTACAACATAATTCTTAAATTCAAATCAACAATTAGCATCCCTCAACAGTGATGATACTTCAGTGTTGCTAAAAGAACTGGATCCACAGACTTGTTCAAACGTGCTCATCAATTTCTTCTTTTTCAGTTATATTTCTAGCTAGGTGAAGACCCATCTCGTCTTGTTGTTAGTTAAACAAGGGACCATTCGGTTCATTGTACTTGCATTGGCTCTTCAAATGACTTAGTGTCAATCACCTGCTTTTCCCCCATTTCCTTGCACATCATTTCTGACCAAATAATCAAGCCATGCCTTCTTGAGTGTCTCAGTTCAATCTTCCTCCACCTCACTTCGAGGCAAAACACATCCAAAATTATTGAGTTTATTTCCTGTGTCCTGCTACATGTTGTATACTTCTGAAAGATTTCCATTGAAATAAATATTTTCAATGCTGCACAGTCCTTATCCACCATAACTCTTCCCTTTGCTCTTCTTCCTTGTTAATAAGTGGGTATCTAATAGATTTCACTCACGTAGTTTTTAGATTTTAGAACATTTTTAGCTCGTATCTCAAAAGCTTCACTGTAAGGAATGTCTAAACAATGTCAAATGTAAAATTGTTGGTGTCAAAGGTTTGTCTGATAATTGCCCCAGTGAAACAGTTCAATACATTTTACTGTTTTAAGACTACTAATTAAACGCTAGATGTTTAAAGCTGTATTTTGAAAATAACACCAAAAAATGTTTTCACACTAGTGTATGGACCATGATATAGCAGCAGAATTAGGTCATTTAGCCCCTCAAGTCTACTGTGCCATTCAATCATGGTTGATATGTTTCTCAACTCCATTCTTCTGCCTTTTCCCTATAGCCTTTGATCCCCTTACTAATCAAGAACCTGTCCATCTATGCCTTAAATATACTCAATGGCTTGGCCACCACAGTTTTCTGTACCAGTAATTTCTACAGATTAATTCTCTCCATCACCCAACCCCCACCCACCCCCAGCTGAAGAGATTCCTTCTCATGTCAATTCTAAAGGATTATCCCTTCACTCTGAGGCTGTCCCCTAGGCTCCTCGTCTCTCTTGCTAGTGGTAACATCTTCTCCATATCCACTTTATCCAGGCCTCTCAGTACTCTGTACATTTCAAACAGATTCCCCTCTGTTTCTTCTCGAGTCCATCAAGTACGGCCCCAGAGTCCACAACCACTCCACATATGACAAGTCCTTCATTCTAGGGGTCGTTGTTGTAAACCTCCTCTGGATCCCCTGCAACGCCAACACATCCTTCCTTGGATATGAGGCCCAAAACTACTCACAATATTCCAAATGTGATCTGACCAGAGTCTTATACCTTAGCAGAACATCTCTGAACTTTTATTCCAGCCCTTTTGAAATGAATGCTAACATTACATTTGCCTTCCTAAGTGCCATCTGAACTTGCATGTTAACCTTAAGAAAATCCTGAACCAGGACTCCTGAGTCCCTTTATGCTTCAGATTTCTATCTTTCCTAGCAAAATGCATAACCTCACTTTCTCACTTTGTATTCCATCTGCCACTTCTTTGCCCACTCTCCAAGCCTATCCAAGTCTTTGTGCAGCCACCCCGCTTCATCAAAACTACTTGTCCTATGCCTATCTTTGTGTTAATTGCAAACTTAACAACTATGCCCTCAGTTCCTTTTGTCCACGTGGTTAATATATAACCTGAATGGCTGTGATCTTAATACTGACCCCGCTGTAACTCCACTAGTCACTGTCTGCCGTCCTGAAACTAGACTCCTTTATCCCTACTCTCTGCTTTCTGCCAGTCAGCCAATCCTTTGGCAGTACTTTACTCCTAACACCATGGGCTGTTATCTTATTTAGCAGCTTCCTGTGTGGCACCTTGTAAAATCCAATTAGATCATGTTCACTCACTCTCCTTTGTCTTACTGGCTCATTATCTCCTCAAACAATTGTAACAGATTTGCCCGGTATGACCTCCCCTTGATGAAGCCATGCTGACTCAGTCATATTTTACCATGCTCTTCCAAGTGCTGTGTAATCTCATTCTTAATACTGGACTCTAAAATCTCACGGAAGACTAAGATCAGGCGAACAAGCTTATTGTTTGTAGTCTTCTGCCTCCTTCCTTGCTTAAATGTCTGTACATCTGTAAAAACCTGTACAATATGATTAAGCTGTATTATCACTTTTTTTGCAGGGATGCTCTTGGTCAGTGATTTTTGTTGATTTTGATGCTCACAATCGGAACAGACAAACCTTATGTTCACTGCTTCCACGAGAATCACGGTCTCATGTGAGTAGAACATCTTAACAAACGAAGAGACCATTGTTTACATTATCCTCATGGTTCGTGATTTTATTATATTGAAATCCGTATTGTATTGGAAAGTTATGAAATAAAGCGCTGATTTATGTATCCACCTTCAGATTTTTTTAAATCCAATAGGTATGGCCTGTACTAAAGCCTGTGAATAAACAATTTTCATTTGCAGTTAGCATTTCAGGAAAGTAATGGATTTATTAAAAGTTTGATTAGTTAAGTCTGAGCTGCATGTGAAAACCCAGGCATGCTCATTATTCAAGATATTATTTTGATTTTTTTTATTCACTCACGTGACATGGGTGTAATTGGGCTAGCCACTATTTATTGCCCATGTCTAATTGGTTCGAAGAAGGTGGTGGTGAGCTATCATCTTGAACCACTGCAATGCATGGAGAGTGGGTACATCCACAATGCTATTAGGTATGGAGCTCCAGAATTTTGACCTAGCTGCAGTGAAGGTGTATAGTTCCAAGTCAGGATGATGTAAGACTTGGAGAGTAACTTGTAGTTGGTAGTGTTCCCGTGCAGCTGCTGCTGTCGACTTCTAGGTGGAGGATGTTGCCACTGCAACACAGGTATGTTTAGACTAAATAGTGGGGGGGAGGGGACAAACTGGAAATTTAAGAATGAAGTTAAAGGGAAAGTGAGAATAAGAGAAATTAAGAAAGACAACAGAATCAACGGAGCAGAAAACTCAAGAAGGGATCGTACTGTATGGCCAAGTGAAATAGGGATTGGTAGGAAGGGTGAGGGGAGTAATGAATTAAAAGTATTATATATGAATGCACGAAGCATAAGAAATAAGGTGGATGAGCTTGAGGCTCAGTTGGAAATTGGCAGGTACGTTGTTGTGGGGATAACTGAGACGTGGCTTCAGGTGGACCGGGCCTGGGAAATGAATATTCAAGGCTATACGTGCTATCGAAAAGACAGACTGACGGGCAGAGGGGGTGGGGTGGCCCTGTTGGTGAGGAATGATATTCAGTCCCTTGCGAGGGGGGATATAGAATCAGGAGATGTAGAGTCTGTATGGATAGAGCTGAGAAATTCTAAGGGTAGAAAGACCCTAATGGGAGTTATCTACAGGCCCCCAAACAGTAGTCTGGATGTAGGATGTAAGTTGAATCAGGAGTTGAAATTGGCATGTCGCAAAGGTATTACTACAGTTGTTTTGGGGGATTTCAACTTGCAGGTAGACTGGGAGAATCAGGATGGTACTGGACCCCAAGAAAGGGAGTTTGTGGAATGCCTCCGAGATGGATTCTTAGAACAGCTTGTACTGGAGCCTACGAGGGAGAAAGCAATTCTGGATCTGGTGTTGTGCAACGAACCGGATTTGATCAGGGACCTCAAAGTAAAGGAGCCATTCGGAGATAGTGACCATAATATGATAAGTTTTAATCTGCAATTTGAGAGGGAGAAGGGAGAATCGGAAGTGTCAGTATTGCAGTTGAACAAAGGGAACTATGGAGCTATGAGGGAGGAGCTGGCCAAAGTTCAGTGGTGCAATACCCTTGCAGGGATGGCAGTGGAACAACAATGGCAGGTATTTCTGGATATAATGCAGAAGGTGCAGGATCAGTTCATTCCAAAGAGGAAGAAAGATCCTAAGGGGAGGCAGGGGCGGCCACGGCTGTCGAGGGAAGTTAAGGACTGTATAAAGGTAAAAGAGAAGAAGTATAACATAGCAAAGATGAGCGGGAAGCCGGAGGACTGGGAAACTTTTAAAGAGCAACAGAAGATAACTAAAAAGGCATTATGTGGAGAAAAAATGAGGTACAAAGGCAAACTAGCCAAAAATATAAAGGAGGATAGTAAAAGCTTTTTTAGGTATGTGAAAAGAAATAAAATGGTTACGACTAAAATTGGGCCCTTGAAGACAGAAACGGGTGAATTTATTATGGGGAACAAGGAAATGGCAGAAGAGTTGAATAGGTACTTTGGATCTGTCTTCACGAAGGAAGACAAACAATCTCCCAGATGTAGTAGTGGCTGAAGGACCTAGGGTAATGAATGAACTGAAGGGAATTTATTTTAGGCGGGAAATGGTGTTGAACAGACTGTTAGGTCTGAAGGCTGATAAGTCCCCGGGACCCGATGGTTTGCATCCCAGGGTACTTAAGGAGGTGGCTCGAGAAATCGTGGATGCATTGGTAATCATTTTCCAATGTTCTATAGATTCAGGATCAGTTCCTGCGGATTGGAGGGTGGCTAATGTTGTCCTACTTTTCAAGAAAGCAGGGAGAGAGAAAACAGGGAACTATAGACCGATTAGCCTGACGTCAGTGGTGGGAAAGATGCTGGAGTCCATTATAAAAGATGAAATTACGACTCATTTGGATAGCAGTAACATGATAGGTCAGAGTCAGCATGGATTTACGAAGGGGAAATTGTGCTTGACTAATCTTCTGGAATTTTTTGAGGATGTAACTATGGAGATGGACAAGGGAGAGCCAGTGGATGTAGTGTACCTGGACTTTCAGAAAGCCTTTGATAAAGTTCCACATAGGAGATTAGTGAGCAAAATTACGGCACATGGTATTGGGAGCAAAATACTGACTTGGATTGAAAATTGGCTGGCTGACAGGAAGCAAAGAGTAGTGATAAACGGGTCCCTTTCGGAATGGCAGGCGGTGACCAGTGGGGTACCGCAAGGTTCGGTGCTGGGACCGCAGCTGTTTACAATATACATTAATGATAAAGATGAAGGCATTAAAAGTAATATTAGCAAATTTGCTGATGACACAAAGCTGGGGGGCAGTGTGAAATGTGAGGAGGATGTTATGAGAATACAGGGTGACTTGGACAGGCTAGGTGAGTGGACGGATGCATGGCAGATGCAGTTTAATGTGGGAAAATGTGAGGTTATCCACTTTGGTGGCAAGAACAGGAAGGCAGATTACTATCTAAATGGAGTCAAATTAGGTAAAGGGGAAGTACAACGAGATCTAGGTGTTCTTGTACATCAGTCAATGAAAGCCAACATGCAGGTACAGCAGGCAGTGAAGAAAGCTAATGGCATTCTGGCCTTCATAACAAGAGGAATTGAGTATAGGAACAAAGAGGTCCTTCTGCAGCTGTACAGGGCCCTGGTGAGACCGCACCTGGAGTATTGTGTGCAGTTTTGGTCTCCAAATTAGAGGAATGACATTCTTGCTATTGAGGGAGTGCAGCGTAGGTTCACGAGGTTAATTCCCGGAATGGTGGGACTATCATATGTTGAAAGATTGGAGCGACTGGGCTTGTATACACTTGAGTTTAGAAGGATGAGAGGGGATCTGAGTGAGATGTATAAGATTATTAAGGGATTGGACACTCTGGAGGCAGGGAGCATGTTTCCGCTGATGGGTGAGTCCAGAACCAGAGGACACAGTTTAAAAATAAGGGGTAGGCCATTTAGAATAGAGTTGAGGAAAAACTTCTTCACCCAGAGAACGGTGGATATATGGAATGCTCTGCCCCAGAAGGCAGTGGAGGCCAAGTCTCTGGATACTTTCAAGAAAGAGATGGATAGAGCTCTTATAGATAATGGAATCAAGGGTTATGGGGATAAGGCAGGAACAGGATACTGATTGTGGATGATCAGCCATGATCATAATGAATGGTGGTGCTGGCTTGAAGGGCCAAATGGCCTACTCCTGCACCTATTGTCTATTGTCTATTGTCTATTGTTGCGGGTGTGAAAGTTGCTGTTGAAGGAGCTAGGGTATTTTCCTCTAGTACATCTTATGACACTAAAAGATATTCTATTCTATTCTATTTCTATTGTATAAATGGTAGACATTGCTGTCATTGTGCTTTAGTTGTGCGGTCATTGATTGTTGAAAGTGGTGCAAGCATGACAGTTAAATGGCTACTTTGTCCTGGCTGGTGTCAAACTGCTTGAGTGATATTGGAGCTGGAACTATTCAGACAAATGGAAAGTATTCCATCACACTCATAACATTTGGCTTGAAGATGGTAGACAGATTGTTACGAATTTGTGCTTATTACAGTGTTATGTTTCCAGAAGTTTTCCAATCTCAATCTGCACATCTCAGCAGTGCTTTTTAATTGCAAAGTGTCTGTCTATTTTAACAGCAACATTACTGTTTCTATGTAATTTCCTCTGGGAGCATGTATCTCAGTGATTAGGAATTTATTTGAATCACATTAGTAGTGTTATGAAAGTGTTATCGCACTATAATCACTTTGATTAGAGAGATTTGACAACAAAGGACCTAAATTAGATGATTTCAAGTGTAATGAGGATTTTAAAAATCCTAACTTAAAAGCTATAAATTTGACTGGAGTTTCCCTCATTTTGGGAATGTTGCTTTTTACGATTGCCGCATAGTTTTCCCTCAATTGTTGAACTCTATAATAAGCCGAAGAAACAAAAGTCTTCAACGGTATAATTTTTAAATGTGGCAGGAGATTCTTCATCTGTTTTTGCTTGTGCAGAATGTTATAATCTCTGCATAGATCATTAATGTTTAAAGAGAAATTGAAACAACGAGTGATCAACTAAACTATTTTACATTTTGAACCAAAAATAAAATTTAACATGTAAATAAATAAAATTAAGCAAGTGCTATAAATTATGCATTATAGTTTAAGTCTTCAAGTAAGATCGCCTTTCACTTCCTAATTTCATCCAAGCATCCCCTTATGTAAGATCTGGAGTTGTCATTCACTTCTCTTTCAGGGAACAAACCAAACATGCCACAGCTGTAGAAATAAATTTGATTATTTCTCTGCGTTTCAGCTGTTTTACTCCTTGAACCACAGTGATCTGTGTGGTGTAGGTTTACCCCACAAGACTGTTAGGGAGAGCGATTGGAGGATTTTGACTCAGCAACTGTGAAGGAAATACATACAGTTTCACATTAGGATTGTTAGTGTCTGATTCTGTTATTAGGATGCTAAATATGTAGAAGTTAGGTAATATGACAAATGGGTGTTGAAAATTAATTAGTTGTATTAAAATGTGTGTGCAAAAGGGCATTAGAATGTCAAAAAAATGAAAATAGTGTAAAATATATATGAGAAAGAGCCATAACGAATGGGAGAGTGTATTTAAGTAGAAAAGCAAGCTCAGTGAAGAAATTAAAGAAGTTTTTCCAAAATAATTTTGTTCTCAGGATTATGCATTGAGTCTGTCAAACATGCATAGTGTGCCCGGGTGAAGAGTCCTGACCCGAAACGTCGACTCTCCTTCTCCTCTGATGCTGCCTGACCTGCTGTGTTCCTTCAGCTCCACACTGTATTGACTCTGACTCCAGCTTCTGCAGTTCTTGCTGTCTCCTCATGCATGGTGTGTAGCTTGGAGGGGAATTTGCAGATTGCTGCGTACCCTTGCACCTGCTGTCTTGATTGTTCCCGGTGAGGGAGTTTCAGGGTTTGGAAGGTTCTGGAAAGGAACTTTGATGAATTACTTCAGTGCATTTTGTAGGTTGCACGCTATGCTATCAGTGTGAATGTTGAAGATGATGGACAGGGTACTGATCACGTGGACTATTTTGTAGTGGATGGACTTGAGCTTTTCGGATGTTGTTTGAATAGCAGTCATTCTAGCTTCGGACCTGCTCTTGTAACACGGTATTTGTATCTTTGACCAGAAACTGAATTGAATCAATAGGTAACTCTCAAGATTGTGAAGCTGGGAGATTCAGTGATGATAACGGCATTGAATGTGAAGAGAAAATAGTTAGAATATCACTTAGTCATTCCCTGACACTTGTGGCATTGGTGTTACTTGCCAAATTCTAAATGTTGCTTAGGTCTTGCTTTACATGGACTTGGACTGCTTAATATCTGAGAAATTACAAATGGTACTAAATATTGTGCAATCACCAGCAATCATCCCTTTTTCTAACAATATGTTGGAGGAAAATTCATTGATGGGACTGCTGAAGGTAGATGAGCAATGAAATTCATAATTAAAATTACTTATTGAAACAAATATAGATATCCCTGTCCCTACTAAAAGTTCATTGTGGCTTTGGTACTGTTTAAATATTCTCACTTGTAACTACAACTTATTTAATAAACACTGGTGACTCTTCTAAGTAAGCACGTACGTAAGTGCCAAGATTTATATGCCAGTTTCTCAACCAGGGTTTTCCATTTATTTACTTTTACAATTCAATTCTTTCTCTGAAAGTTATTTTCTAAAGGAGTTATGAAATCAGACATTCTCAACAAGAAGCAAATAAGGCTTGATTCCCATGGTATAATCTACATCCCTGATCCTTCATTCATAAGTTCCTATCGTCCAGAAGGAAAAATACACTCACCTTTACTGGCTCCATCCCCGCCTCTTCGACTTGTCTGCCTCCTCTCCACCTATCCTCTCCTCTATCCATCCTCTATCCGCCTCCCCCTCTCTCCCTATTTATTTCAGAACCCTCTTCCCCTCCCCCATTTCTGATGAAGGGTTTAGGCCCGAAACGTCAAGTTTTCCTGCTCCTATGATGCTGCTTGACCTGCTGTGTTCATCCAGCCCCATGCTTGTTATCTCGGATTCTCCAGCATCTGCAGTACCTTTTATCTCTGATACATTTAAAGCTGTTCACTAATATTGATGCTTCCCAATTAATCATTGATGCATTAAGTATCAAGTTCCTTAAATGATGGTGATCAGGCTGACCTGATATTATATTCAAGTGGCCAATCATGCTGGAGGAAACACTACATTGCAGACAGTGTAGAGCAGCACTTCATAACCTGTGAGCCACATCTCCACTTATAGATTTCCTATTTGTGTTGTTTTATATACTGGCCTGTGATGCACAAACTAATAATTATATACTGACTTTTGCTATACTGTTGTACTGCTGTTATATATCAGCTCGAGACTAGGGTCATGTCAATTTTCAATGGAAAATAGTTTGGGAAGGCACCAAAGTATAGAATATTTCCTTACAGATGTAAACATTGATTCTAATAATTGATCCTTTATCATCTATATTAATAGGTGTTTGTATGCAGCCTTAGAAACATGACTGAGCTAGTATTATGGTCGTATTATTTGCAATTGCTGAGAAACTATGAAACTGACATTATAAACCCACAGAACTTTAAAAATGTCTGTCAGGTTCCGCTAGTGTTTGAAAATGAGGCGAGAGCCTCACAGACATTTGTGCTGGGACCTCAACCGTTTGCAACTTACATCAATGATGTAGATGAGGGGAGTACAGACATGCGGGGTACCACTGAAAAAGAGAACTGGAAGTAATGCAAACCGAGGCATATAAATAACAAGTGGGACAGAACACCAGTGCTTCACCGGAGGTGCACTGATGATGTTATCTAGCAGGGTGACGAGACGTCTGCAACCAAACATACCAGCTCAGTAACCAAATCGACAACAGCAACCATGAGCTACAAATCTTCTCAAAAAACATTAAACTTTCTTATTCAGTATGTGGATGCGCATACTACAGAAGGAGCTATACTTGACCTTTTTGTAAATAAGGCAAGACAAATGACTGAGCTGTCAGTAAGGGAGCACTTTAGGGCAAGCAATAATAATTCTATTGGTTTTAAAATCGTTATGGCAAAGGATAGAGCTGATCAAAAATTTAAAGTTCTAAATTGGGTAAGGCCAATTTTGACGTTATTGGACAGGAACTTTCAAAAGTTGATTGGGGGAGCCTATTTACAGGTAACGGGGCAGTTGGGAAGTAGGAGGCTTTTAAAATGAGATAATGAGAGTTCAGAGACAGTACTTTCCTGTTAGTGTGAACGCCAAGGGTGGTAGGTGTAGGGAATGCTGAATGACTAGAGAAATTGAGGCTCTGGTCAGAAAAAAGATGGAGGAATATATCAGGTACAGACAGCTGGGATCAAGTGAATCCCTTGAGGAGTATAACGATAGTAGGATTATACTTAAGGAGCAAATCAGGAGGGCAAAAAGGGGACATGAGAATATCTTTGGCAAATAGAGTTACGGAGAATCCAAAGAGATTATATAAGTACATTAAGGGCAAAAGAGTAACTAGGGAGAGAATAGGGCCCCTTAACGATCAATGTGGCTGACTTTGGAACCACAGAAGATGAGTGAGATACTAAATGAATATTTTGTGCCAGTATTTACTGTAGAGAAAGACATGGAAGAACAGCTTCTTCCCCTCTGTTATGATTTTGATCTCTTTCTCTACATCTTCTCTGCGGCTATAACATTATATTGTGCACTCTGTTCTGCTCCTTTGGTGCCCTCTGTATGTTATGATCTCCCTGTATAGCATACAAACAAGACTTTTTACTATATCTCGGTACATACGACAATAATAAATCAAACTCAGACATCAAACCCAAACTAGGGAACTTGTAGAAATAAATAGTGATGTTTTGAAAAGAGTTCACATAACAGAAGAGGAGGTGCTGGATGAATTAAAATGCATGAAGGTAGATAAATCCCAGGACCTCATCAGGCATTCCCCAGAACTTTTTGGGAAGCTAGGGAAGAGATTGCTGGGCTCTTGGTGAGGTATTTGTATCATTGACAGTCACTAGTGAGGTGCCGGAAGACTGGAGGTTGGCGAACATTGTGCCATTATTTAAGAAGAGAGAGAAAGTTCAAAGGAGTTGTGAAGGGCATGTTTCTTTTTTACACATAGAGCAGTAGGAGTCTGAAATATGCTTCCAGGGATAGTGGTGGAGGCAGTTACGTTAGAAGCATGTAAGGGGCTTTAAGATAAGCACATGAATATGCAAGGAATGGAGGGATATGGACCAAGGGCAGGCAGAGAGGTTAGTTTAATTTGTCATCATGTTCGGCACAACATTGTGGGCCGAAGGACCCGCTTCTGTGCTGTGCTGTGCTATTCTGTGTCCTAAAGGCTGTAAGGAAAAGCCAGGGAACTACAAACTGGTGAGCCTTATGTCAGTGGTGGGTAAGTTGTTGGAGGTGACTCCTACGGACAGGATTTCCATGCATTTGGAAAGGCAGGGACTGATTAGGAATAATCAACATGCCTTTGTGTGTGGGAATCATGTCTCCCTAACTTGATTCAGTTTTTACAAGCGATGACAAAGAAGATCGATGAACGCAGAGAGATAGACGTTGTCCACATGGACTTTAGCAAACTGTTCAACAAGGTTCTGCATGGTAGGCTGGTTAATAAGATTAGATGACATGGGATTCAGGGGGAACTAGCCAATTGGATACAAAATTAGCTTGAACATAGGAGGCAGAAGGTAGTGGTAGAGGGTTGCTTTTTGGACTGGACGCCCATGACAAATGGTGTGCCAGAAGGGCTGGTGATGGATCCACTGTTTTTCAGCATTTATTTAAAATGACTTGGATGTAAATATAGGAGGTATAGTTAATAAGTTTGCAGATGACACCAAAATAGGTGGTGTAGTAGATAGTGGAGAAGATTATTTTGAGTACAAACCACCTTGATCAGAGGTGGCCCAGTGGGTCAAGGAGTGGCAAATGGAGTTTAATTTAGATAAATGTATGGTGTTCCATTTTTGAAAGGCAAAGCAGGGCAGACTTTTACAGTTAATGGTAGGGCCCCGGGAGTGTTGCCGAACAAAGAGACCGAGGGATGCAGGTGCATGACTCCTTGAAAGTGGAGTCATGGTAGACAGTGGTGAAGAAGGCATTTGGCATGCTTGCCTTCATTGAGTATAGGAGTTGGGATGTCATGTTGTGGCTGTATGGGTCATCGATAAGGCCACTTTTAGAATACTGCGTACAATTCTGGTGGCCCTGCTATAGCAAGAATATCGTTAAACTTGAGGGGGTGCAGAAAAGATTTACATGTATGTTGAAGGGACTGGAGAATTTGAGTTATAGAGAGAAACTGAATAGACTGGAGCTTTCTTCCCTGGAGAATTGGAAGCTGAGGGGTGACTTTATAGAGGTTAATAAAATCATGAGGGGTATGGATAGGGTGAATAGTCAATGTCTTTTTTTTGTAGGGTGGGGGAAACCCAAAACTAGCAGGCACAGGTTTAAGGTGAGAGGAGAAAGATTTAAAAAGGACCTGAAGGATAGCTCTTTCGCACAGATGGTGGTGTGCGTATGGAACAAGCTGTCAGAGGTGATGGTGGAGGTGGGTATAATTACAACATTTAAAAGACATTTGGACGAGTATATGAATTGTAAGGGTTTAGAGAGATGTGGGCCAAATGTTGGTAAATGGGACTAGCTCTGATTGGGATGTTTGGTCAGTGTGGACAAGTTGGACCGAAGGGTCTGTTTCCATGCTGTGTGATCTGTCATCACTCTGCACTAACATCTGTTCATGAATAAATCACAGCTGAGTACTGAATCCAGTTTGACTGAAATGTTACCAGCAGTCAAGAGTTGTGCTGACTCTTTATGTGTAGGATCACACAGAAATAGTGGTGAATTGAGCAAGCTACTAAATCAGTGAGAAATAGAAAAAGGTGTTTTAAACTTAGGATTTCAAATTAAATTGTTTGACTGCTTATTCTAAAATCTAATTGACAACATTTATATAGTAATTCACAACTTAAATGTCAATTCATAACTTTAATTTCTCAAGAGTTATAGTTTCATTTCAAATTTACACTTAATCTAAAACTCTCTTTATCCACTCGTCTCGAGTGAGCAAGTTTTTGAGGAAGTATAGTTTGTCATTTGAATGAATAATTACACATACATTTGTGACCTTTAATATATCGTTTGTCATTTTGAATCAAGTAGAGTATATTGCTGCTGGGCAAACAAATAAAATATTTAATTATATCCTGTAATATTTTTCCAGAATACAGATGCTGCTCTACTACCGTGTATTAGTTATCCTGCATTTGCAGTGGATGATGATGCATTGTTTAATCAAACTATTGAGAAAGTTGTTCGTAAACTGAAAGGAAGATATGGATTGAAACGCTTCTTAAGAGATGGATACAGGACAGGATTGGAGGATCATTCACGGCGTTACTATAAACCGGCAGAAATCAAGGTACTTGGGATAACTTGTCATTTCCCTAAAGTATTCTAAGAAATGCAATTTTGCTTAGTTATATTTTTGAAAAGTCATTTAAGTATTACTAAAAAAAAGTCTGTTTTGTTGAAGCATTGCATCTGGCACTGAATAGGACAATTTACAAGAATATCAAAATAGAGGGGAACAATAACAAGCTTCCTTTTCTTTCCTTGACAAACTGGTTGAGAAATCTTCAAGTGGGTTCTTTCCTACTGGCTGTTGCAAGCCTACGTTCGCTGAGCAATATATACATTGGGATTCCTACAGTTTCATGTGCAATAAGAATAGCCACATCAACAACCTCATTAATGGGGCCCAAGCTCCTTGTTCACTGTGTAAGCTTGATGTTTAAATAGGGTGTGTCGAAGCCATTCTATCAGGTAAAGTAAGTGGTGGAGTGTACAATGAAAAAGGTTATCTCAGAGTACAACAGGCCCTCGATCAGATGGACCAATGGCCGGGGACTGGCAGACGAAGTTTAATTTAGATAAATGTGAGGTTTTGCAATTTGGTAAGGCAAACCAGGGCAGGACTTATACAGCAAATGGTAGGACCCTGGGGAGTGCTGCCGAACAGAGAGACTTAGGAGTGCAGATATGTATTCCTTGAAAGTGGAGTTGCAGGTAGACAGGGTGGTGAAGAAGGCATTTGGCATGCTTGCCCTTATTGGTCAGTGCATTGAGTATAGGAATTGAGACATCATGTTGCAGCTGTATGAATACTGTGCTCAATTCTGGTCCTCCTGCTCTATGAAAGATAGTATAGAGACATAGAGTTGTACAGCATGGAAACAGACCCTTCAGTCCAACCAGTCCATGCCAACCTTAATCCCAAACTAAACTAGTCCCACCTGCTTGCACTTGGCCCCTGTTCCTCCAAGCATTTCTTATTCATATACTTATCCAAATATTCTTTTAAATGTTTTAACCGTACTGGTATCCACCACTTCCTCTGGAAGTTCATTCTCCACGCAAGAACCATTCTGTGTTTTAAAAAGAAATCCCCTCTCATGAATTTACAAACCTCTATAAAGTTCACTCCGCAGTCTCTGACACTCCAGGGATAAAAGCCCTATCCTATTCAGCCTCTCCCTATAGCTCAAACCCTCTTTTTAAATCTTTCTCCTCTCAACTTAAAAATATGCCCCCTAGTCTTGATATCCTTTACTTCAGGCAAAAGACATTTGCCATTCATTTTATCTGTATCCCTCATGATTTTATAACCGTCTATAAGGTCACCACTGTGTTAAACTTGAGAGGGTTCAGAAAAGATTTACAAAGATGTTGCTGAGATTGGAGGGTTTGAGCTATAGGGAGAAGCTGAATAAGATGGAGCTTTTATCCCTGGAGTGTTGAGACGGAGGGGTGACCTTTGTAGAGTTTCATAAAATCATGAGGGGCATGGATCGGATGAATAGCCAAGGTCTTTTTTTTCCCTGAGGGTTGGGGAGGAGGGTGGCGGTGGAGGAGTCCAAAATTAGAGGATGTAGTTTTAAAAGTGAGAGGGGATAGATTTAAAAGGGACCTGACGGGCAACTTTTTCAAGCAGAGGGTGGTGTATGTATGGAACAAGCTTCCAGAGGGTGTGGTGGAAGCAGGTACAATTGCCACAGTTAGAAGGCATCTGGATGGGTAAATGAACAGAAAGGGTTTAGGGGGATATGGGCCACATGCTGGCATATGGGACTTGTTCTTGGGCTTAGCCTTAAAGCGGAATTTCACCTTTGAGTGACTGAGCTGATGCGTCTACATTACAGTCAGACTGGGCCTGACTGTCATGTGCAGGATGTCATTATGGCACACTGGTGCACCGAGAGTAATCTATCAGGTGCCTGTATTTGGAGCAGTGATGTGCCCATGTGATCTTGAAATGATTTTTTTGTGAAGAAAGATGTTGGCTTTCGACAGCTGCTTTTCTGCACAAAGTTATAAGTAATGCAGTTTTCAAACTCTTGGTTTCTGAGTGCTCCCTTTCATAGATGACTGTCATAGACAACTCTATCACTGAAATTGCCAAGGATGGTACTTTTGTCCTTGGGGGTGACATTCAAGATGAGTTCACAGAGATCTGTGTAGAACCTGTCTTCATCAGCTAGCCTAATGTACAGGGTTAGAGCATAAATGCTGTTGCAATTTGCATGTTGCTGGTCTTGAAGTGGGAATTCCAGAAATTTAATACATCCAGATAGCCAGTGGGCAAATGAATAACTCAGAATAAAAAGTGTCCAGTCTACCTCAGATTTCCCTGGAACGCGAGGGAATTTCAAAGCTTTGAGCAACAGGTGAAGCTGGCTGTTTCATTCTTTTACTATGCAGTGGTAACACAAATGGTGTTTGCCACTAACAAGGTGCTGCCATTAAGCCAAAAAGACGTTCGGCCCTTCACTCAAATGAGAAATATGGTACAAGAATTTTAGTGCCAGTGTTATGCGAGGTATGCTAGCCACACGTTGTGTGTCCCAAAACCTGGATTATGTCGGACAGCATATTTTTCAGCTGTTTGCAACGAGCATGTTACTGACCATACCCAACAGGTTAAGTTTGCAAAATTCAACATATGTCTAACATTAGGTATGAATATGCAATTGGACGAAATTGGTAAATAATTCTCTGTATGCATTTTGTAAAGAATCCCTACAGTGTGGAAGCAGACCATTCGGCCCATTGAGTCCACACTGACCCTCTGAAGAACATCCCACCCTATCCCTGTAACCCTGTATTTCCCATGGCTAACCCACCTCGCCTACATATTCCTGGACACAATATGGGCAACTTAGCATGACCAATCCGCCTAACCTGCACATCTTTGTGACTGTCGGAGGAAACTGGAACATCCCAGTGGAAAGCCACGCAGACGTGGGGAGAACAGGCGAACCCTCCATCGACCTAGACTGGAATTGAACATGTTCCCCTGGCTGTGAGGCAGCAGTGCTAACCACTGATCCGCTATGTTGCCCCTGACAAGCAACTTAAATTGCCAAAGTATGGTTCGCTTAAATGTAGTGGAAATTACCCATGTTCATGCACCGTGTTCTGTTCTATGAATTTAAGATTGCATCTGTTGCCACTTAACAGAATAGGCAAAAATCATTCTCTGGTTCATTCCATAGAACTTTGCTTGGACTAATCAGAGTTGGCCTGCCTGGTTGAAATTTATACAAAGCTTGCTGGTTAACTGCCAAACATCCAACAGGTGCAATCTCCATGGCAATTCTTCCACCAATAAGAACTCACTGCTGACCAATAATACTCTCTTTCACGCAATACAAAATATTGTTCCCTTTTACAATGGTGTTCTTGCAATTGACCTCATGAGGGAAAGACAATAAGCTTCAGGAATATATATATTTTGTCAGCAATTCTCAGGTTCTGTACTACCAAACAACTAAGAAATGTTTGTATGAAATGACTCATGATTGAATTTTCTTACTAGAATCTCAATTATTTTGGATAATTGCTAACTAAGGTGAGAAAACTTCACGGAGGTGTTCATGTTATTCAGCCGTTAATCATATGGGTAAATAAAATGAAGATTTAAATGTAAACCACTAGTAATAGGTAATTTTTTTTGCACAATTCTTGTTTGTCAAACAAATACATGTAAATACAGTTATTATAGTATCGGTTCTAACCTTGCACAAAAATGACCCTTGCTATATTAAACATAGAAACATTCATTGGTTGTTAGAGCTGTGATAGATCAGCTGATCTTTTCTGTTACTGAACCTTTGTATCAAAAACATTTATATTTTGCTTTATTACAATGAGCATTTTATAAAAATGTATTTTTCTCCTATCCTAGTGATTTGAATTGGCTGACTTGATTTCAAGTTGTAGAAGATAAACTTTAAGGTCTAATAGCAGCTTTATCATAATCAGCAGTTTTTACTTAAGTTATAACCAAGTCCTCATAAAAGAACATATCAGCAACATTTATTCTGGTCCTTGTGGAGACAAATAACTTTAAGTAAAGATGTTCAAGCTTTCCTTTAATAGCTGAGAGGATGACCCAGCAAGAGCAAGAGGTCACATTTTAAGATTTGCTGTAACAAACAGATTAAAAGCACACTGACTAAATACAATTTATGTAAGAAAATTGTACTTAGAAATACAGAAATTATAAGCAGGAGTGGGCCATTAGGCCATTCAATCCTGCTCCACCATTGAATATGATCATGGCCCATCATCCAACTCGCTACCGTGTTCCTGCTGTCTTCCCGTACCCTTTGATCCTTTTAGCTTTAAGAATTATATCTAGCTCTTTGCAAACATTCAAAGTTTTGGCCTCAACTGCTTTCTGTGGCAGAGAATTCTACAGGCTCACCACTCTGGGTGAAGACATTTCTCCTAATTTCTCTCTTAAGTGGCCTACCCTGTATCTTTTGACTGTGATTAGGGCCCCATATCTCAGGAAGGATGTATTGGCCCAGGAGCGGGTTCAGAGGAGGTTCACGAGAATGGTCCCAGGAATGGAAAGCCTAACATATGAGGAACGTTTGAGGACTCTGGGACTAGTTTAGAAGGATGAGGGGGGATCTAGTTGAAACTTACAGAATACTGAATGACCTGGACAGAGTGGGGGGCCGGGAAGATGCTTCCATTGGTAGGAAAGACTAGGACCCGAGGGCACAGCTTTAGAGTAAAGGGAAGACCTTTTAGAATGGAGATAAGGAGAAACCTCTTCAGAGAGTGATGAATCTATGGAATTCACTGCCACAGAAGGCTGTGGAGGCCAGGTCATTGAGTACGTTTAAGACTGAGATAGATAGGTTCTTGATTATCAAGGGGATCAAGGGTTACGGGGAGAAAGCAGGAGATGGGGGTTGAGGAACTTATCAGCCATGATTGAATGGTAGAGCAGACTCGATGGGCCGAATGACCTAACTTCTGCTCCTATGACTTATGGCCTTATGATTCTTTGTTCTGCACTCCCCAGTCATTAGTAACATCCTTCTTGCGTACACTCTGCCTAGTTCTTTAGAATTTTATAGGTTTCCGTGAGATGTCCCCCCCCGCCCCACCTTATTATTCTAAACTACAACAAAAGTAGCCTGAACCTATCCAGTATATACATCCTTCATACATCAGTTCTGCCATCCCAGGAATCAGTCTGGTAAACCTTTGTTGCACTTCCACCGTAGCCCGAATGTTCCTCCTTGGATGAGGAGACCAAAACTGCAAGCAGTACTCCAGGTATGGTCTCACCCAAGGTCCTGTACAATTGCAGCAGGATATCCCCACTCTATAGTCGAATCCTCTCTCTATGAAGGTGAACATGCCATTTGCTTTCTTTGCTGCCTCCTGACCTGTATTCTTTCAGTGATTGTTGTATAAGGATGCCCAGGTTTCATTGCACCTTCCCCTTTCCCAACCTATTGCTGCTCGGATATTAATCTGCTTTCCTGTTTTTGTTACCAAAATGGAAATCCTCAAATTTATCCACGTTATACCTCATCTGCCATGGATTTTCACATTCACTCAACTTTGTCCAAAGAGAACTTTAAACTGCTGAACAGAACTTACCCATTTCTTTTAACGCAAGCTTCAAGGTAATGAGCCATAAAAAGTAGGAACAGGAGTAGGCTGCTCAACCCTTCGAACTTGTTCAGTGGTTCAATAGGGTCATGGCTGACATTGTTTACACAATCCCTCAAGTAATCGTTCAGTTTTGCCAGACCAAGCCCAAAGTATTTTTTTTAATTCCCAACAGATTACATCATTCCTTTCCTTTCCCAGTCTGTGAACCTTTCAACCCAGAACTTTAATTGAGTTTTCTGCTTGAAGATTCTGTGTCTGTCAAAGCCAGGTAAATTTTTACGCCTCATTTCAAATCTTAACAAATTTGGTCTTTTTACCCAAGCTTGAATTCATACCAGTATTCCTGTGCAGTGGATTATGGAGACTTTCAGTCATCAGCTGCTCCCTCTCTCTGGTAGATTACTTGACTGATAGTTTCAGGAAAATACTAACACTCTCACTGCCTGTCTCCATGACAGTGTAAATCATATTGGCTTTGCAGTAAGGTAAACATACAAATGAGCTTGTCTTTAGCCCCCAGTGTTATTCTATCTTGAAATTAAATGGCCATTTTAAAGCTTAACTGATTACAAACTGACATTTTCAACACCTTCTTGGGACTTTGCAGACTACTAGGCTAACTACTGTAAACACTTTGTTGCCATTGTTTCCAGTTCTGAACACTTGACAGTTTCTTCCAGCAAAGCGAGGCTGGGCTTCCCTTTAATCTTCAACAGGCCCCTCACGCAGACTTCAGAATAGGTTACATGACCCTCTTCGATTTACCTTAAATTAGACGCAGTCCCAAACATCATTATCTTATCAACCTCATGATTGTAACATTGCATGAACTGAAAATATTGTTTTTTCTTTCTTTCTTTTCTAGCTGTTCGATGGCATTGAATGTGAATTTCCTTTGTTTTATATTTATTTGATCATTGACGGTGAGTAGAGCTTGAAATTTATTTTGTTTGGAAAAACAGTTCTGGCTTTACCATCTGAAACCTGTCACTTTTTGATTCATGTTGCACCAGAAATATGTCATTTACATTAGATTACTGGGGTTACTATGCAAGGAATGTAGCAATGTTAAAATTTAGAATTAATAAGTCAAATTGATTATTTCCAGTGTTTTCAAATGCAGTTTTAGCTCTGATTTATAGTGTAAAGATAACGTTAATGATTCAACTGCCTTTATGCATTTTCTCACTTCATTTCTATTGACTTTGAAAGTTTGGATATAGATTCAACACCTGCCTTCATAAAGGAGTTGAATAAACCCTTGAAGGGTATAAGAAAAGAACAGGGATTGAGACAAAGTGGGTTGCGTTTCAAAACCAGCATGGACCTGACAGGCTAGATGCCAACTTTTTGTGGTGTGACAATCTGTGGTTCTGCATTAATCATTAATATTTGGGGTAAATAGATCTGTTCATTTTGTTTGAGTAATCTAATAATAGCTTATGGATGCTTTTATGGCAACTGAAATGACAATAAGCATTTATTTTTATATATTTCTCAAGGTAGGATGCACAGCTGGGCAAAGAAGTGGCTGATGGAATTCAAACTGGAGAAGAGTGAAGTGATTCATTTTGGAAGGTTGAATTTGAATGCAGAATACAGGGTTAATGGCAGGATTCTTGGTAGTGTGGAGGAACAGAGGGATCTTGGGGTCCACGTCCATAGATCCAAGTTGCCACCCAAGTTGATAGGGTTGTAAAGAAGACGTATGGTGTGTTGGCTTTCATTGGCAGGGGGATTAAGTTTAAGAGCCACGAGGTTATGCTGCAGCTCTTTCAAACCCTGGTTAGACTACACTTGGAATATTGTGTTCAGTTCTGGTCGTCTCATTATAGGAAGGATGTGGAAGCTTTAGAGATGGTGCAGAAGAGATTTACCAGGATGCTCCCTGGACCGGAGGGCAAGTTGTATGAGGAAAGGTTGCGGGAGCTAGGGCTTTTCTCATTGGACCAAAGAAGCATAAGAGGTGACTTAATAGAGGTTTACAAGACAATGAGAGGCATAGATAGAGTGGTAAGTCAGAGACTTTTTCCCAGGGCGGAAATGACTATTACGAGGGGGCATAATTTTAAAGTTATTGGAGGAGGTATAGGGGAGATGTCAGAGGTAGGTTCTTCACACAGAGAGTGGTGGCTGCGTGGAATGCACTGCCAGCGGTGGTAGTAAAATCAGATATATTAGGGACATTTAAGCGACTCTTGGATAGGCCTATGTATGATAGTAAAATGAAGGGTATGCAGTTAGTTTGATCTTAGAGTAGGATAATTGGTTGGCACAACATCATGGGCCAAAGGCCCTGTATTGTGCTGTACTGTTCTATGTTCTGTATGGTGACATCTTTCCAAGTTATACCATGTAAACAAAATACTGCTGTTCTTAGAATCATTGTCATCCAATATAATTGCATTAGTTAGAGAATTCAAGGACTTGAAAGCCAAGCGGAGGTGACTGGCGCTTCTTTTCTCAGAAATGATCATTGCTTAACACTTTAGTCTGCAATTTGCCAACCTATCCCTGGACGTTGTCGAGATTCTGTTAAAGGTGCTTATCATCACGTACCATTCCTTCCTCAAATAACAGATCAGTACTAAAACAAAGCTGTGGGAAAAGCTCAGCAGGTGTGGCAGCATCTGTGAAGGAAAAAAACAGAGTTAACGTTTTGGTTCCGGTGACCCTTCCTCAGAGCTGTTTTAACAGATCAGTACTGTTTCACGTTGAATTCAACTGAGATAAGATTCTGCATGAAACAAGAGCACAAGTACCTCTGGATGAGGTACTTCATAACTTACCACCGATATCAGCTTGTTATTGTTCATTTTCTAACCAGTTAGCCATATCTTTGTTTGAGATTTTATAGGATTTGGAGTTACACTCATCTGATTTTGCCTGCTGAAATGATTTCTTTGAGTTGTTTCTTATTTATTCCTGTGGGACAGCTTTTTCAGCATGTGCTTCAGTTGATCCAATGAACTAATGCAGAATCGACTGTGCTGCGATTATCTTAATCTGATGCCTGAGTCGCTGTTTGTAACTCCACTTTATAATTAGCTTGTTGCTCATCTTATAACCTTATATGTAGTTTGGTAATTTGTTGTGTCACTTAAAAGAGTATTAAAGTTGACCATGTATAAAGAGTGATGGTTTAGGGGTTGCAGGTTCCTGTTTCTGAACAACCTCAGTAAATCAGTTTGATTTTAAAATCATATGGTGGGATCTGAACTTGTGACTAGTTTACCACCATAGCTGCTAGGCTACATGACAGAGCAGCATAAAATATCCTCAAACTGAATGCTTTGATTGTAAACTGATATGATCTGTGTGTACACTTGCTTCCAAATTCCTGCAGATATCTATATTTAACAGCCATTATTGCCACAATAAAGGGACTGTAAAAATAAGTTATAGTGTTTAGTTAGCATTCCATATGTACTGGTGAACATGTGTATCACAACATGACAATTCAAACAAACTAATAATTTGTCATAGTAAAATCTGTGGGTCAAATTAATAAATAGTGTTGGTAAATTCAAAACTGAGGAAATTTGCCTTAGAAGTTATTATAGTAAAGATTGAGGCCATTTAACCCACTGAGACTGCACAGATTCTGTTGATGAACAATCTGATTATTCTCACTCCTTGGCTGTTTCCTCTTCACCCAGCAACATTTTGTCCTTGGTTTATCGAACTTCATTTTGAATTTGTATTCACGACACTGCCGGGCAGTTTCAAATCCTATTTATTGTGTAAAAAAGATTTTAGTAGTGTCACCTCTGGTTCTTTTGCAGCTCACTGTAAATTGTTGCCATCTTATTATTAATCCTCCAGCCCTTCAATCCTTAGAAATAGTTTATCTTTATTTATGCTTTGCAAACGCTTCATGATTTTTAATATATCTGTTAAATCTCTTAATTGCCTCTCTGCTCTAAGGAGAGCAATCCTATTTTCTTTCCAGTTTAGTTGAATAAGTGTAATGTGCCATACCTGGACTATTCTAGTAAATCTTTTCCATACATCTTTTAAAACTCTTCAAATCCTTTCTTAAGTATAACGTGTAGAATTGAGCACAGTACTCCAGCTGCAGCTAAGCTAGTGGATTTAGTAAAACCTTCAAGTTTCTGTACTCCTTGTCTCTATTTCTAAAGCACAGAAACCCATATGCTTTATTGACTGATTTGTTTCCCTGTCCTATTGCCTTTAATGTTTGTCACCCCACATCCCCAGGGGTTTTTTTGCTCTTTTGACCCTTTAAAATTATATGCGTGGTCCTGTAACATTCTTTCTACCAAAATGTTTCAAGGGCAATCCTTCTTCTTGAGCTCTTTATCTGAAGGCAATTCCACCCCACAGCTTCAACACTTCCACCATGGGTGGAGCAAGGAGGGAGGTCCCAACTCTAGTCCAACAGGAACAGGAATTGAACTTCATGCTTGAGGCACCAACCTGCTTCACACAGTTATTCAGCCAATAGATCTAGCCAGACCCCAAGGAGGCTCAGTAACTTTAGCAGCATTTTTTCATGTGTGCTGCATCCTGGAGCTGAGGATATGATGGTATGGATAGAAAACTGGTTGGCAGAGAGGAAACAAAGAGTAGGAATTAATAGGTCCTTCTCAAATTGACAAGCAGTAACTACTGGGGTGCCATAGGGATTGGGGCTGGGACCCCAGCTATTCACAATATATGTTAATGATTTGGATGAGGGAACAAAATGTAACGTCTCCCAGTTTGCAGATGATACCAAGTTGGGTAGGAGGGTGAACTGTGATGAGGGTACAGAGATCCTTCAGCATGATCTCAACAGTTTGGGTGAGTGGGCAAATCACTGGCAAATGCAGTATAATTTGGATAAATGTGAGGTTATTCACTTTGGAAGCAAAAACAAGAAGGCAGATTACTACCTGAATGACTGTAAATTGGGAGAGGGGAGTGTGCAGTGGGACCTAGGTGACCTTGTGCACCAGTCACCAAAGGTAAGCATGCAGTTGGTAAAGAAGACAAATGTTATGTTGGCGTTCATTGCAAGAGGTTTTGAGTACAGGAGCAGGGATGTGTTGTTGCAGTTATACAGGGTCTTGGTGAGGCCACCCCTAGAATGTTGTGTGCAATTTTTGTTTCCTTTTCTGAAGAAGGATGCTTTTCCTCTCAAGGGAATACAGTAAAGGTTTACCAGTCTGATTCTGGTGATGGTGCGACTGACATATGAGGAGATATTGGCAAGGTTAGAATTGTTTTCACTGGAGTTCAGACGAATGAGGGGGAATCTCATAGAAACTTATAAAGTTCTAACAGGACTGGACAATGTAGATGCAGGAAGGATGTTTCCGATGGTAGGTGTTTCCAGAACCAGGTGTCACAGTCTGAGAATTTGAGGTAGACGATTTAGGACGGAGTTGAGGAGACATTTCTTCACCCAAAGAGTGATGAGCATGTGGAATTCACTACCACAGGAAGTAGTTAATGCCAAAACATTGAATGTATTCACGAGGCAGCTAGATATAGCTGAGGCTGTAGACTTGCTCGCCAAGCCAGTGTATTTAGTTGCAGATGTTTTGTCACCCTGATAGGTAACGTCATCAGTCCGCCTCCGGTGAAGCGTTGGTGTTCTGTCCTGTTTGTTATTTATATGCCTCGGTTTGCAGGAATGGTTGGCTTCACTTCCGGTTCTGTTTTTCAGTGGTTTAGTCCAGTTGGCTGTGTTTGTTGATGGAATTCTAATATACATGCTTCTGATATACATTTTAGTTTCATGCTGCTGTGGTGCTTTTTTTTAAAAATGCTTCAGTTTTATTGATAAGCTTACTAGTTGATACTTTATCAAATAGCTTTTGAAAGTCCACATATGCAGCAGAACTGCATTGTTTTAATCACCTTCTGTTATCACTGCTAAGTGTGATCACAGCTCTTAACAATTGCTATCCATTTCCTCAATTTCATCCCAGTGCCTTTTTAAGTGGTACAACCTACTGTCTTTTGGAGTGTTGTTTATTTTGTTGACATCAGTTTTTTCCTACCTTTTACTGTATTGATCCTGACTGTCTAGACTTTGGTATTGTTGACTTGTGGATTCTTGCAGATATTGGGAATAAAAGCTAAAATTCAAAAGACATAGTGAAAAGTTAGAGAAGTGGGAGGTCAAGTATTATTATAGCTTTTGACTTGTCTCATTGTTGCTATTTGGTTATCAAATGTATCTTGTTCAACATATCTTTATTCAAGGTTCTTTCCGGTAGAAGTTGATCATGTGATCATCTGTCTTAACTTAGGAATTAGCTTAAGTTATTAACTATTAATTTCATATGACTATTGATGTGTGAAATATAGTTAACAGAATGATGGACATGATTTGACAGCGAGCCCTTCATTCATATTGCCACTGCATTTATTAGATAAGGAAAGAGCTTTAAACTAATTGTTCATATATCCAAATCTCATAAGCTTTGTGAACTTGAATCCGTACATGATTCTGTTGTTACCATGGAAAAAATTATGTTTTGTTGGTTTTTCAGATCAATCTAACCTTATTAGTTACAATAATACATTTGTTCTCCTTTCACTGTAATTGGTAATTTCACCACCAAATATCAAGTAATTTGGAATATTAAATTCTTGTCATTGTATGCAGGTTTCTATTTAAAGTAGGTCTTCTTATATGAAAAATATTCAATAAACATGATGTTGTCATAGGTAATGTTTGATATATCTTTGAATATTGCTTTAAGAGTATGGAATTATATGCAAAGAATATAAGCATTTAGTAAAGGATAAGTTGGTAAAAATATGGGGGAGTAAGCATATTTTTGGAACTGATTCTTAAAGATAATTTCTTTTCTAGGCGTATTTAGAGAGAACCCTGAACAAGTGAAAGAATACATGGCACTCCTTGAACCATTGCTTCTTCAGTCATACGATGGTAAGGAAGCATTTTTACGTTCCTCATGAACATATTCAAGAAGGATACAGTTTATTATTTTCCTTGTATATGTTTTTTGAATATACATTGACAAAATAGTACGCAAATCTAATGTGTGTTTGATATGACATTGTTGACTCAAAAGACTCCAGGACCCCACAAAGTTCCATTAACTTCTTTATCTTAGTTTAGCCGGCGAGAGGTCCCGAGTCAACACCAGAGTAACAGTCAAGCTCTCACTTGGTGAACTCTCGTCGGACCTCTGTGTATAGCATAAAAGCAGTACAGTTTATAGCCCTTGTTATCACATCCCATACTATTCACATGAGTCATAAGCAGATAAGCAGTGCAGCAAACAATGTTCCATTGAATAGAGGAAGAAGCCCCAGCTGTGGGAATAAAAGCTGCAACCTTCAGCTTGTTACAAACACAGACATACATTTCAACATTTATGGTACTCTGTTATTTCAGCAAAACTTTTAACTATTGCTTCCCCAATACTTTATCAACATTTTGAGCAAAAAAATCTTTGAGATTACTTCATAACAGGCAGAGTGGGCACCATGGTCAGCATGGACCAGTTTGGGCTGAAGGGCTTGTTTCCATGCTGTATTACTCTATGACTGTATAAATGAATCAATTATTCTTGTTTGTCCTTGGTGTACAAAAGATAAGATCTTTATGTATGTGTCATGAGTTGAAATGTTTATTAAACTGTTATTTTGTGCAGTGCAGAGTCCTCAAGTTACACAAATATGCTCCTTCTTTGTAAGCCTAATGCCGAGTTTAGCTTTGTTCCTTGTGGCTGTAACAGGTTGGTGGTTAATCCATAACTAAAATATGGGACAGGTATAGATTTTTCAAAATGTCTGGATCTTAAAAATGCAATTTTATTTGGAGTTCTTTTCAATGGAAAAATGATTTTAAAAATTCTAATTTTTGAAGATAATTGTGTTTTAAGTGTGAGTTAATGGAGTTGTAATTGTGTCTGGCATTCTCATTCAAGACCTGTTAGACTATGTAACTCATGCTGTGTTCCCCTCCAATTGGTGATGCAGGGAGGCTACCACCTTCTTTTATATCTTTCCTCAACAGCAGTGCATCTGATTTAATTTTCTGCATCACTACTCTTCCACATTCTGGCTTTGCCCCCTCTGAAGCTCTCATTTTATGCAGACTCTAAACCTGCTACCATTGTACTGAACAATGACTGTCTTATTCAATTGAGAATAGCACAGTTTTCCCTTTATGGCACCCGGTATCAACATTATGCTCTCCAAGGTGAAATTTACCTTTGTGTCTGCACAAGGTAATTCTCCATTTGTCTACCTAGAAATGTATTTTGTCTAGCACCTACTGCATTACACTAAATCTTCAATATCTTATGCCAGTTAGTATGATTTCATCAGGTGAAATTCTGGACATAGGCTGAATTTAGTATGGCTTTCTATTTGTTGCAATTGTCTGTACATGAGCAATGATATCAATGTTCTATATTGAAGCTACTAAAAAATGTCATATTGTAAAAATTCTTACAATTAGTGAATAATGTATCAAAAGCAAATGTAAGATTTCACAAACATAAAACCAACTCCCATTACTGAGTAACTTTATGATTGTTTCGTGAAAGGGTTTAATTCCTTATTTGTCATAAAATTCTACCCAAACATTTAAATTGTAGAACTATGGGGAAAAAAATCAAGGAAGTATTAAGCAGAATGCTTTATTTACATTTAATAGTACTGCCTACTCAATTCAGTATGTGAGAGGTGAGTAGACTAAAACCATTATTGTGTAATTTGGCTCTTCTTGTTGTGCAGTTTGTAATCCGTATACTATATCTTGAAAATTTAATCATTTTGATGGAGATCTTATTCCCAGTGATGTATTCCATTTTCACCAGGATAAGGTGAAAAGGACCTTCACGGTGGTTGCCAGATTTCCAGTTATGCTTAAATGTATCGCACTGAGAAAATTATGACATCCAGGAAGTTGATCTGACAGTGCTGTGTTCCAGCTCATTTATGCCCATTTAGGTCATTAGTGTGTCTTGTTGCAAGAGAGCTCCCAGCAGTGTTATCTCACATGATAACTTCACTTTGGATAAAAAGAATCCAGCTACCAACTAATATGAAGCAATTAATACAGCTCGTTGTAATTCTGTTAAACATGAAATGGCAGATTCATTATTTATTGGTAAACTGGCTTAAAGCCATAATGATGATTTTCACAAAAATACTTCATCAAGGACCAACACTATGCGGAGATGACATCTCTCTGTAACTATCATACTCTATTACTTGCATCAAAAAAAAGCTAAAAATGATTACTCATCTGTGATTGTGAAGAGAAAACTATACTTATAATACAAAACTCACCATTTTAGTAATCTCAATTCTTTATTTTGACAAAAGCTGATCAGAATTTTGCAAACCATTGTGTTACTTAACCAAAATAGTGATTAATTGATTGCACTGTTATTGTCCAATTTGCGGCTCCTCCGTTTGTGCAGCTGCAAAAAATAGAATTTGATTCTTAAAATTTAATGTAATAGAAAATTAATTGATACCTGTGTGGATTCAATCCAGTCTGCTTATCTTATGCTTATTGTAGTGTTTCTTGCTATGCCTCAGCATGTCCTCTGTTGTCCCTTCCCTCATTTCCACTTTATTTTCCCTTTGAAATAATACTCATGCCTCTTGTATTTGATTTCACAACAAGACATTTGGAATTGATTGCACTCTGTATAGATCTGTACCATCTGATCTAACACTTAAAAATGCCAAAATTACAAATGACAGTTCTAGACTAGTTTAAGTTTCACAAAAGAAAACTGGGAGGCTGCACTCAGTAAGAGGATTTATTGCAAGAGCCAAAGCAGAGGGATAAACAATATTTTATGGTTTCAATTTAGTTGAATAAGTGAAAACACATTGGATTAAGGACGCTCATATCAAACCTGTGGAGCAAGTAGGAAAAAAGTGGTTTCCTGTCAGGGAAGCGCTCACACACTCAACTCTCACAAATGATGTGTATTATTTTTGCACAGTATATATAAAATTTCATTGAAAACAAAATTAAAAGAAATATGACTGCTTTTGGGATGCACACAATCTTTTTCAATTAACCTGATTGACTGTCACAACTCTTTCACTCCAACCCAGGCTGTGACCTGCTCTTCGAGGTATTCCTTAAGTGTAAGTGTACGCCACTAGGTCTTCTTTGGCAGGCCCCATTGCCATCTTCCACCTGCTGGTGTCCACTCTGCTGCCACTCTGACAAGGTGTATTTCTGTATGGCAAAGGACATGACCTGCCAGCAGCATTCCTGTTGCCATACAATGTCCCGTAGGACTTCTGAGCTGTCTCCATTTGGACGTACTGAGTGCTGCCATTTCATGTGATACCCAAGATTTTTGGGACCCAGTGCTGGTGAAAGGCATCCAATTTGTATGGAACATTTGATGTTCTCTTCCATATCTTGCTGGCATAGATTTTGCAGTTAATACAACATTAGACTGGTAGAGTCACAGCCTCTAGGCACCATTGTTGATATTAGATTCCCACTGTCTAGAGCCACTACAAGAGTGATGCTGCTTTCTTATTTTCAGTGTGGATATCAGTCTCTGCATCATCCTGCTCAGAGATGTAGCTTCCTAGGTGGGGGTTGCCCTTGCTGTTCTGTTGCCTGATGGTGATGTAAAGGCCTTGTTGCAATTTATAAATCATGGTTTTGGTCATCTTGTTGCTGGTGTGTAGACTAACCTTGGCACTGCTACTATCTAGACTAATGGCCGTGGCTTGAAAAATGCATGATCTTTTCAGCCAGCAGGGCACATCACCTATGAAATCAAGGCCCATCACTTGATGTTTTTGCCATTGGATAATAAAACCTGCACCCACTCTCAATGAAATGAATAATGAAAAGAAAAAAGGTATGAAAGAGATTGCAGCTATGCCATGCTCCTACAATGATGTTGAAGGATTTTGTCATGCTTGTGTTGGTGTTGGGAACACTGTATTGGTTTTTAATGTACCACTGTGACCATTGAAGGATACAGTCCAGCACCACAAGGACTGCAGTGATTTAAAAAGACAGCTGATCACAACCTTCTGGAAGGCAATCAGGGAGAGTCAGTAGCTGATGACCAGGTCAAAGATGCCCAACTTCAGGTAAAGAATAAAAGAAAATATCTGGGCTCTGATCAACGATCCTCCTGCATATAATGGTCTACAAATTTGTATGATCTATCTGTTGCCAGTTATTTGTGGAGTGTACCATCTATTTAGAATCATAGTGATGTACAACACCGAACCAGACCCTTTAGTCCAACTTGACTAGGCTGACTAGATATCCTAGATAAATCTAGTTCCATTTGCCAGCATTTGGCCCATATCCCCCTCAAACCCTTCCTAGTCGTATACCCATCCAGATGCCTTTTCAATGTTGTAACTGTACCGGCCTTCACCACTTCCTCTGGCAGTTCATTCCATACACACACCACCCTCTGCATGAAAACATTGACCTTAGGTCCCTTTTAAATCTTTCCCTCTCGCATTAAAGCTATGCACTCTAGCTTTGGAGTCCCCAACCCCAGGGAAAAGACCTTGTCTATTTACAGTATTCATATCCCACATGATTTTTATAAACCTCTATAAGATCACCCCTCAACCTCTGATGCTCCAGGGAAAATAGCCCCAGCCTATTCAGCCTCTCCCTGTAGCTCAAACCCTGCAACCCTGGCAACATCCTTGTAAGTCTTTTCTGAACCCTTTCTAGTTTCACAACATCCTTCCTATAACAGGGAGACCAGAATTACACACAGTATTCCAAAAGTAGCTTAACCAGTATCCAGTACAGCCGCAACATGACCTGCCAACACCTATACTCATTGCAATGGCCAATGAAGGAAAGTATTTCAGACGCCTTCTTCACTATCTAATCTACCCACGACTCCACTTTCAAGGAATTATGAACCTGCAATCCAAGGTCTCTTTGTTCAGCAACACTCCCCAGGACCTTATCATAAAGTGTATACATCCTCCTCTGATTTGCCTTTCCAAAATGTAGCACCTCACAATTATCTAAATTAAACTCCCTCTGCCACTCCTCGACCCATTGGCCCATTTGATCAATATGCTGTTGTACTCTGAGGTAACCTTCCTCGTTGTCTACTACACCTCCAATTTTGGTAACCATACCTCTTATGTTCATATCCAAATCATTTATATAAATAACAAAAGGCAGTTGATCCAGCATCAATCCTTGCGGCACACCACTGGTCACAAGCTTCCAGTCTGAAAAGCAACCCTCCACCACCTCCCTCTGCCTTCTACCTTCCAGCCAGTTCTGTTATCAAATAGCTAGTTCTCCCTGTATTCCATGTGATCTAATCTTGCTAATCGGTCTACCATGAGGAACCTTTGAACAAAGTCCATGTCGATCACATTTACTGCTCTTCCCTCATGAGTCCTTTGTTAGTTCTTCCAAACAACTGAATCAAGTTAGTGAGACACGATTTCCCACACACAAAGCCATGTTGACTATCCCTAATCAGTCCTCGGCCTTCCAAATACATGTAATTCCTGTCTCTTAGGATTCCGTCCAACAACTTGCCCACCACCAATGTCAGGCTCACCAGTCTATAGTTCCCTGGCTTTCCCTTATCACCTTTCTTAAACAGTGGCACCGTGTTTGCCAACCAAGCCTTCTGGCATCTCACCTGTGGCTATTGATGATACAAGTATCTTAAAGAGGCCCAGCAATCACTTCCCTAGCTTCTCACAGAGTTCTAGGGTACACCTGATCAGGACCCAGGGATTTATCCACCTTTATGCATTTTAAACCATCCAACACCACCTCCTCTGTAATATGGACATTTTTCAAAATGTCGCTATTTATTTCCCCACATTCTCTATCTTCCATATTCTTCTCCACAGTAAACACTGATGGAAAATACTCGTTTAACAGCTCCCTCATCTCCTGCAGCTCCACACATAGGTGGCCTTGCTGATCTTTAAGGGACCCTATTCTCTCCCTAGTTATCCTTTTATCCTTAATGTACTTGTAAAATCCCTTTGGATTCTCCTTAACCCTATTTGACAAAGCTATCTCATGTCCCCTTTGTGCTCTCTTGGTTTCCCTCTTAAGTATACTTCTACTGCCGTTACACTCTTCTAGGGATTCACTCGATCTTTGCTGTCCATACCTGAAATATGCTTCCTTCTTTTTCTTGACCAAAACTTCAATTTCTCCAGTCATCCAGCCTTCCCTGCACTTACCAGCCTTGCACTTCATCCTAACAGCAACATATTCGTCTCTGAACTGTCATTATCTCATTTTTGAAGGCTTCCCATTTTCCAGCCATTCCTTTACCTGCGAACATCCGCCCCCAATCAACATTTGAAATTTCTTACCTTTATGCCATCAAAATTGGCCTTCCTCCACTTTAGAACTTCAACTTTTAGATCCGAGCTATCCTTTTCCATCACTGTTTTAAAAGTAATAGAATTATGGTCACTGGCCACAAAGTTCTCCCCCACTGACACCTCAGTTAACTGCCATTCCTTATTTCCCAAAGGTAGGTCAAGTTTTGCACCTTCTGTAGTTTTCTTGTACACACCTTACAAATTCCTCTCCATCCAAGCCCTTAATGCTATGGCAGTCCCAGTCTATGTTTGGGAAGTTAAAATCCCTTATCATAACCACCCAATTATTCTTACAGATAACTGAAATCTCCTTACAAATTTGTTTCTCAATTTCCTTCTGACTATTGGGAGGATCTATACTCTGATTTCAACCTGGAGCTTCACTTGGACCCATTTCAGTTTGTGACACTGACACCCTTTTATTTGATGGGCAGCTTTGGGAGGCAGGCTGTCAGGGTCACTTGGACAGCAGTCCCATGGTGACCTCTTAGGAACATAAGAATAGGAGAAGCGCTTTCAGCCTGCTGCATCATTTATTACGATTGTCGCTGACTGAAGTCTTCAACATCTTTTACCCATACTATCCTCATAACTCTTCATCCCATTGGCAGTCATAAATCTACCAACCTCTACTTCAAACATACTTAAAAGGCTGAACGTCAACATCCCTCTGGAGTAAAAGAGCTTTTCTTCATCTTGGTCACTGATGGCATCCTCGGGGCACACTGTCCATCCTTTTTAGTATTTTCCTTCAATGAGAGTACCTCTTATTTATTTTTCATAACTGTAGAGAATGTAAGCCCAGTTTGTCCAATCTCTCCTTATTTGTCAATCCCACCCTCCTGGGAACAATTCAAGTGGATATTCATTGGACCCCTTCAATGGCAATTTCTGGAGATAAGGACACCAAAACTATACATACTAGGTGCGGTTTAACCAAGATGCTCTATAATACCTAACTTCTTGTACTCAAATCCTCTTGCAACAAAACCTAACATTCCAGGCAGCACCTGCATGTTAGCCTTCAGGGACTTACTTGCAAGAACATCCAAATCCCTTTGCATATATACAAATTCCAACCTCTCACCATTTAAGAAATACTCTGCACATCTTCTTCCTACCCAAAGTGTCTAACCTCACAATTTTTTCCCACATTATATTCCATCTCCCGTATTCTTGCCCAATCTGTGCAAATCCACCTGAAAACATTTTAAATATTCCTCACAACACACACACCTGCTTAGCTCTGTATCATCTACCAGTTTAGAAATATAATATTTGGCCTCTATGTCCAGATCATTGATCTGTATTGCAAACAGCTAATGTCTAAGTACTAACCTTTGTGATACTTACTGGTTTTAGCCCAGCAGTCTCTTTTCTGCCTGCAGCCAATCTTTAAACCATGCCAGCACAGTACCTCTGTACCATGTACTTTAAGTTTGCTAACCATCTCCTGTGGGAAACCTTAAGAAAAGCCTTCTGAAATCTGAATGTAGTATGTCCATCTAGTCACTTATATGCATAACAATCCTCAAAAAAATTTCCAAGTTTGTCAAATACTATTTTCCATTTGCAAATCCATGCTGACTATGCCCAACCAGATTGTGTTTTTTTTTAATCCAAGTGCCCATTTATCACATCCTTTGTGATAGATCTTTCCTGCTACTGATATAAAGCTGGTGGGTCTGCAATTCTCTTGTTCTTTTCCCTCAGCCCTTTCTTACATAGTACGGTGATATTTGCAAATTTATAATCTGTAAGAATTGTTCCAAATCTATGGAAGTTTAAAGATGGTTACCAATGCTTCAATTATCTCCATAGCCACCCGAAGCTCTGATTTGGACTGACAGGTCTTAGGGACTTGCCAACTTTCAGTCCATTAATTTCTCCAGTACAACTTTCTTATGAATGGTAATTTCCTTCAACTCCTCCTCCTGGATCTAAAATTCTGGAGATTCTTGTATCTTTCTTGGTGTGAACAGACACAAAGCAATCATTTAGTTTGTCTGCCATTTCTCTAATCACCATTAAAAATTCTTCTGACATTGCTTTTAGTGGACACACATTCACCATAGCCAAATATTTCCGTTTTACTTACCTGGAGAAGCATTTCCATTCTATTTTTATGTTCTTTTGCTAAACTGCATTCATATTCTACTCTTCCTTTATCCAGTTTTTGGTCTTCCTTTGATGTATTCTGAAAACTTCCCAACCATCAGATTTACTACTGTTTCTGGCCACTTTATAAGCCTTTTCTTTAAATGTTATATAATCCTTTATTTCCTTTGTCAGCCACAGTTGACTGACCTTTTTTTGAGTTTTAATTGACCACCATTGCTAAAATACTGTCTGGGGTGCTGCCAGCTAGCCATTCTGACTCATGTCCCACAGCTGGTCCTGACAGTGGAATAATAGGATTTGATGAAATTCTGTGCAGTAATCCTGCATCCTGACCTGATTGTTTGGTAAATTGAAATGCAAAGCCAAAGGCATAGCATGTAGTATTTATCTAGTACTGAATTCTCGAAGAAATGTTGGAAAGGAATTGAAAGGTTAATTTCAGAACAGCAGCAAGAGAAGGCAATTCAGCCTCTGGAGCCTGCTCCATGATTAAATACAATTATGGCTGATTTCATCTTGGCCTCAACTGGGTAGTGAATTCCACAGATTCATCACCCTTTGAGAAAAGTAAAATTCCTCCTCATCTCTGTTTTAAATCTGCCCCCCTTTAGCCTCAAACTGTGACTTATCATTCTACATTTCTCCACAAGCGGAAACATCTTCTCTACGTCTGTTTTGTCAATCCTCTTTATCATCTTACATACCTCAAATAGATCTCGCAAATATCAGCCTAACCTGTTCAACCTCTCCTCTTAAGACAAGATTTCTTGTAAGATTTCTCCGATTATTTAGAAGTGGTTTTATAAAAACCTTGCACTCAAACAATTAGAATATTTGAAATTAAAATGATTTTCTACTGTTAATGCAACATTCTTTTTCAAACGAAAGTCAATGGTATGAACATTGCTGAATACCCCACAATCAAAATCCTGGGGCTTACTGCTGACCAGAAACTGGACTGGATCAGCCATATAAATGTTGCAATGACAAGAGCAGGCCAGAGGCTAGGAATTCTGCTTCACATGGTTCACCTTCTGACTTCCCACTGCTTGTTCACTATCTACATGCTACAGGTCAGAATTGTAAGTGAATTCTGTCCACTAGCCTTCCTGGAATGGAGGGATTATCTTCTGAGGAAGGTTTGAGGTTGGTTTTCGATTCATTGGAGTTTAGAAGAATGAGAGGTGACCTTATTAAAGCATGTAAGATTTTGATGGGCTTGTCAGTGCAAATGTCAAGATCATTGTTTTTGTGGTAAAATCTAAATTTGTGAGCACCATTTAAAAATATGGGGTCTTGCTTTTAAAATGGAGATGCAGAACTTCACCTTTCAGAGCATCATTAGTATTTGGAGTTCTTTTCCACAAAGAGTAATGTAGACTGGGTCATTACATGAATTTAAGGCTGAATTAGAGTTTTTTTTTAATTGATGAGTGAGACAGGAAGGGCAGGCAGTAAAGTGGAATTAAGGCTGTAATCTGATTAACTGTCAGTTTATTGAATGTGGAATCAGGCTTCAGGGGTGGAATGGCATGCTCATGTTTCAGTTTCTTATGATCTGATCACGGAGCCCTGTGGTAGAGATCCTGATTTTTGCTTTAACTTTGGGACCAGTAGCAGGCCCTATCCCTGGAGAGCATATTAGGCAGCCAAATTAGCAACCATAGGTGTTGGAATCCAGACAGGGCTGTTGAAGTGTAGACTATATTTGCAATGGAAGATGCGAGCACCAAGTATCAAGGAAAGGAGGCAGAGGCCTGGCATCTAGGGCAGTGCTCCCACTTAATTCCTTCAAGACAGACCTTAGGATATTCAACACAACAGCAGATGTGTGAGCTTCCATCTTTTAATGGTGAAACAGAAAATAAGCGAAGAGGTGATGAAAAGGGACAGTGAAACCGATGAGATACCTGCATCACTCGTTGGTATTAAGAGTGGATCTGTTCAACTTCTGTCTTCACTGGAAGTGTTCTCACAGGCAGCTCAAAATCAGTTGAAGACCATGCCGCCTTCCTTCGCTAGAAGGGCTCGTGTAAAACATGCTTTGTCAAATGTTAGAAGTCACACGACACCAGGTTGTAGTCCAACAGGTTTATTTGAAATCACAAGCTTTTGGGGCATAGCCCCTTCATCAGGTTAAGTGAGAGAGAAGCATGCAGAATGCAGAATTTACGGGCAGACAGACCAAGGGCACAGAGATCAGAAGATCATAGAAATGGTGTGAGTGAGTGTTGAATAATGAGTCTCTGCAGGTGATCAAAAGTATTAGACGGTGTGAGTAAAGTGTCAACAGCTGAATAAGAAGCAAAAGGATGACCTGTAGTCTGATTAAATGAGGCAGAGAGATAATTAGAAAAATTAAAATTAAGATTGTATTGGAGACAAACCAAATGACTGAAATAAAATTTTGGTATAAGAGTCACATGCCAAGGGTCTAACCAACGTAATAAGTAATCCAAAACTGTACAAACCAATTAAGGTAGAGCGATCATAACAATTTACCAAGGTGATGGTGTCAAAACGAGACAGAAAGGAAGATTTTACTGATACAGAATAGTATGCTGGGGTTACATGTGGCACAACATGAACCCAAGATCACAGTTGAGGCCGTCTTCATGGGTACGGAAGTTGGCTGTCAGTTTCAGCTCGGCGATTCTGCATTGTTGTGTATCTGAAAGGCCACATTGGAGGACGCTTACTCGAAGGTCGGAGGCTGAATGACCTTGACCCCTGAAGTGTTCCCCAACTGGGAGGGAAAATTCTGCCTGGCAATTGTTGTGCGGTGTCCATTCATCCATTGTCACAGCATCTGCATGGTCTTGACAATGTACCATGCCTCGGGGCATCCTTGCCTGCAGCCTATGAGATAGACAACATTGGTTGAGTCAACACAGAATCACTGAGCAGAAACTGATGTGATGCCCAGCACTTCATCCATCCTAAGGGCAGAGGGAAGGGGAGAGGGGCAGAAACGGCACAGATGCCCATGCCCTCAGTATAGGATCAACCAGTAACTGGCAGCTATGAAGAAATTGCTGGGAACCAGTGCTAGAGGAGAATACAGCTCTCCAGAAGGTTACTATACTTTGTAGTTTGCTTCTGGCTCCTCCAGAGGATCAACTGCAGATCTAGACAGGATCTCATAAATAGCGCACCACTGATGTCTGCTGTGGCTTAATTGGTAGCAAACTTGCTTCTGAGTCAAAAGCTTCCAGGCTCACTTTTCCATCCTGTGGCTGTGGCAGGTGGCTGATTCACTCATTTATCAGGACTGTAAAACATATTCAGTTTGTGGCAGATGGAACCTTCCAAGTACTGTATATGGGTTTCATTGGCATTGTTAGATTCCCCTCCAGTGTGAGGCTTATCAGTTGTGTCCATACGTCCATCATGACACCCCTTCCACTCACACAACGTTTAGCTGTTTGTGATCACAAACAGAGTTTTCTTCATGTATATACTCACTGTCCCATTAGTTACCAATCCAAGCTGCTCTTCGTTCCAACCTCCACAGTATGTGTTTAGATGACCTAGGGAATATCTTTTGAAGAGGTGATTACTCACCACAGAACCACAGAGGAGAGATATAGCCAAAGCTTTGCCAATACTAGCATTGACTAGACCATTGTTCTTTTGTCATAGAATCATAGAATCCCTACAGTGTGGAAACAGGCCCTTCGGCCCAACAAGCCCAATCTGAACCTCAGAACATTCCACCCAGACCCATCCCCCTGGAACCCACCTAATCTACACATCTCTGAAAACTATGGGCAAATTAGCATGGCCAGTTCACCTAACCTGCAAATCTTTGGACTGTGGGAGGAAACTGGAGCACCCGGAGAAGACCCACACAGACAGTCACCTGAGGGTGGTATCGAACCTGGGTCCCTGATGAGGTGAGGCAGCAATGCTAGCCACGGAGCCACCGTGCCGCCCAGTGGGTCTAGTGTTTGGATAAGTTTCTTAGTACAGTGTAATACAGTGCTATAAGGTTCTTACTCGCTGTAGTGGCCTACTACTGTACTCTCAATAACATGTCCCCTCAGGGAATTGTGAATCTTGAGAACAGATTGGTGCAACTGCAGTGCAACTGGCATCCTATACAAACAGGTGTGCATCACCGATGACCTTGACTAATGTATGCATTCTGCATAAATCATTTCTTACATGTGCCATGACATATGGCTCTCCCAAAGGTTAGCTGATCTCTCCAAGGATGAGTTCATGTACTCAAAGCCCTGAGCCACAGTGAGCTGGAGAGACTGTTTCATTGACAGTCCACTGCACCAGGCAACTCTGATGTGGGAGGATGTTGATTGCTGCCAGTCTAGGTCTGACTTCTTTTCTGGTGACATTTGGAACCCTGCACCTGTGTCCACCTGAGTATGACAGTGTTTGTTCATGATTCTCAAGGGAGTCTATCACAGCTGCCTCTAACTTTTGGATTTTCTTCAGTGTACCAGTGACCATGCTACTGGCCCCATGGATCCTATCTAAATATGAGTGGGGTGAATGTGCCTGAATTGTTTTTGGAAGATGTGACTGTGCTTCTTTGGAGCTCTGCTAACCATCTTGGCCTAGTGTCGGTGAGGATAAACGTCTCTGTGGGGGACATCTGTACCTTTGGATGACACAAGAAAAGTTAGACTTGGAGACCTGAATCCTTTGCCATACTGAAGTTTAATAATATAGTTCAGTGTTTGCCATGGTGTTGGGTGGAGTGGAGTGCAACCCCCATAATGAGCATATTTTTCTCTGTAATTACTGTCTCCACCATTTGAATCAGTTTTGAAATGGTCAGCCTTCTCATGGACAGTGATCTTAGCAATTTCTATCAATTTTGTCTATATTGGTATGAGGGCATGAAGGTAGGATGTATTTCTACTTGTTTGAACCCCCTCTTGGGCATTAAGTTGCTGTTTCTCCTGCACGGATAAAAAAAAACATGATACTATGTCTTCTGTAACCATTGGTTGCATCTCCAATTCATTAGAGGGATTGCGGCAGGTTTTCAGCAACTCAGTGGCTGTGAGAAGTTCTGAGCATTTGGTAAGTGGCCTGTGTGCACAATCCTCCTGTGTTCAGGGGCAGCCTACACATTGTGATTCCTCTGTAAGTCTGCTGGAAGATAATGCTCAGAGACCTGTAATAACAGTTAGAAGTAGCACTCATCTTGCCAGATAATTTCCTCTGCCAAATCTGACCCTTCCTACTGTTGACATTGACAGTGATGTCCATTAATGCCTTTTGATCTAGAAGAGTGGCCCTCACTTCTCACCTCTAGGAAGAGGACCTCCCTTCTCTCTGTCTTGTTGCATCCAGCATAACCTCCTGGTTCACTCCTAAAAATTGAGGAGCTAGCTTGTCCTGGGATCTAGGTCACCAGCTCTCCTGAGATGCAGGGGAAATAAAATTTTTCTGCAATTACTTATTATTCACACATTGTGCTGAGTTTAAATCTGGCCCACCTTCCTTATTTCCCAGCTCTGCAGATGATAATTGTATGGCAAATCTATAACAAACCACCAGTGTACAGGTTAATTGGTCACCCATATGAAACATGGGGCCCCTTTCTGTATGCCCCAGAGGCAAGTACAAGATCAGAAAACAAACATAACTTCTGTTACCTACCAGAGTGAAAATTGAGCTCTTGAAACCCACTATTAAGGAAGTCATAACAATGCACTTAGAAAATCCTGGTGTAATCAGACACAGCCTCTGTGGTTTGGGAAGGGAAGTAGCATTTGACAAATTTATTTGAGTTTTTTGAGGATTAAACATATAAGGTAGATAAAGGGGAACTGGTAGCTGGAGAATACTTAGATTTCCAAAAGGCAATTCATAAGATGCCACACAAAATGTAAATATACAAGATGGATACACATGGATAATATGTTAACTTGGATAAAGTATTGGTTAATGGACTGGAAACAGAATCATGGACATCCTACAGAGTGAAAGTAGTCCATTCGGCCCATTGAGCCCACATCAACACTCCAAAGAGAATCCCACCCAGACCAGACCCACGCTCCTACCCTAATCCTGTAACCCTGCATTTCCCATGGCTAATCCATCTAGCCTGAACATCCCTGGACACTGTGGGCAATTAAGCATGGCCAATACACCAAACCTGCACATCTTTCGACTGTGGGAGGAAACCAGAGCACAGACAGGAAACCCACAAAGACGTGGGGAGAATGTGCAAACTCCACACAGACAGTTGCCGGAGGCTGGAATTGAACGCAGATCCCTGGTGCTGTGAGGCAGCAATGCTAACCACTATGCCACCATGCCGCCCTACGTAGAAGGGATAAGTTGGCCATTTTCAAATGGAGTAGGCCCTAACTAATGGAACCATACAAGGATCAATGCTGAGGGTCTCAACTATTTAGAATTTATATTCGTGAAATTAATCAATTTGACACAAGTACTAATGGTAAGAAAAAACATAGTCAGTAAAAAGAAACAGTTCTGTTTCACAAGTTCAGGCCACAAAAGTAGAATGAGCTCTTCTCCTAATCCTCTTGATTTTTGTCAATGGTATCACTGTTGGTTGCAAAATCAGGTATGGTTTTTACTTCGTTGGTTGAGTATTTTGTACTTGAGGTTCTTCCTTTTTTTTAGAATTCTTTCTTTCAGTGTCTCTGAATGTAGTTTTTCCTACTACTTCTTAAGACAGTTGGAGAAAGCAACATTAATGAGAAAGGATACAGAGAGCTTATGTTGCAGCTGGTTCCTGGAGGTTTCTGTTTCATTCACTGGTTCAACTACAGCTTATCAGAAAGCTGTCATTATGCTGAGTTTCTTGAACCCACAACAGATGGTGCCAATTTTTCTGGATTCACTTCCAGAAAGTAACATTGTATTATATGCATCATTTAAATTGTCTTTTTTTCACAAACACCTTGCACTCTTCTTAAAATATTTTTTAAAGCAGTATCCATTTTCTTCATTTCGAGCCCAGACTGCCAAAAAGAAAAGATGTGGTCTTTCCATATGTAGCTGTTTTGTCTTTACTCCCTGCCCTCTATACAATCTAATCATTGAAGTAGAACCTTGGAGTGAATTATGCTGCCTAAAAACTCTAAGAAGTTTCTCCCATCCTCTGTTGTAAATCTCCTAAATTAAATCTTGTAGCTGTTGCCTTCCATCCTTGATCCTTCAACTACCAAACAATCTGCTTCTGTCTACTCTGTTGAGCTAAACATAGTTTAAAGCCTTATATTGCCTTCACTCTGCAATGTTATTCCATTGAAAATCCAACTGTTCAAGTCTTTCATTTGTATTTATTTTTGGCAAGCAGCATCCTAATAAATCTGCATTTTTGATTGCCAGCAGATCCACCTTGTGCATTTAATTTTTTAATCTAGACTGTCTTATTTTCTTGAACATGAAGACATGGAGATTTTACATGTAGAACAGTCTTCAGAAAACTGTATAATATCCTGTGTGCTGCAAGGCATTAATAAAAGCAGTCTCAAACAATATGAAATGAGACTGCAGTATAAATTTGAGAGGTATCACATTTGGTAACCATGAATATATTATTTAGCTCTGCAAAGTTATTTGAATCCAAGGAAAAGGAAGATTACAATTGATGTCAATGATTGATGAGGATGTCATTTGCTTTATGTAAAACAGCTTCAAATGGTGCTTTGAAAGTACAGTCCTTTCGTTGTAGTTTACAGAAAAAAAGCTGAGAATGTTTTGAACAGATATGTACATTAATGTTACGACTGTTTTTTTTCAAAAGAAGAACCATAGATGAGTTTCAGTGACTAGTTAGTTATCACAGTACATCTGGTAAATTGAAGGAGCGACGTTTATGGTGTGCACCAAAACAGTGCAGTCTTGAATGCTAAAAGTTCATATAAATATTTGTTTTGTAATCCCTTGTAAAACAGTACATACATAACACCAAAAAACTTCAAAAGTGAACAAAACACATATGATCAATACTTTAAATCTACCATCTGTAACAACTACCATTAATATCATATATAATGCTTTTTACTGATAGTAAAAAGCCCAACCACACAAGTGATCTTTTTGTTTAAAGATAAATGACCATGTAACATAAAACAGTGTGGAGCTGGAGGAACACAGCAGGCCAGGCAGCATCAGAGGAGCAGGAAA
>JAHRHZ010000222.1:33165623-33271203 GCA_024137785.1 Ginglymostoma cirratum
ACCCAAAATGTCAACTTTCCTACTCCTCTGATGCTGCCTGGCCCGCTGTGTTCCTCCAGCTCCACACTGTTATCTCTGACTCCAGCATCGGCAGTTCTTGCTATCTCTGACCATGTAACATATCACTTCGCTCTTTGGATGACAGTGCACCCAAAATGATGATGCATTTTATTTTTAAATCAATAATATTTTAATCAATTTGATAAAAGCATTTGGAGTAACTTGTAATCTCTAATTCAGTCTTTGGATTTCAGATGGCTGTCACTGAAATAAAGATTTGCTGCTTTGAGTAACTACTTCATCTGAATATAATTGAATTGCAACTCTGTGGCTCAGCCCAGGGAGAAGTTCTGTTTTAGTTTTACATACATGCTCGATCACAGGATGTGAGCATTTCTGGTTAGGCCTGCAGCTATTGCCCAAACCTAATTGGTCATGAACTGTCTTCTTGAATCACTGCAGTCCTTATGACGTAGAATCATCTATACAGCTGTTAAGAGAAGAGTCCAAAATTTTGAACGAGTGACAGTGAAGGAACTGTGCTATAGTTCCAAGTCAGGAGGTTGTGTGACTTCAAGGGCAACTTGATGGTGGTGTGTTTCCATGCATCCTGCCGCCTTTCTACTTTGAGGTGGGAGAACGCATAGTTTTGGAAGATATTGATGAAGGCACTTTGATAACTTGCTTCATTACATCTTGTAAATGTTACACTGCATATTCGTGGTGGAGGGAGTGAATGTTTAAAGTGGTAGGTGGAATCCTTCTCCCCATTGGTGTTGAACTGCCTCAGTGTTGTTGGATCTGCACTCATCCTGGCAAGTAGAAATTTATTTCATCTCACTCCTGACTTGCACAGTGTAGATGACTGACATGCTTTGGAGAGTCAGGAGATGAATTACTCACTGCAAAATCCCCAGCCTTTGACCAGCTCCTAAAGCCTTGTATTTATATGGTTGGTCCTGTTCAGATTCTGAACAATGTTAACAGCTAGGATGTTTATAGTAGGGGATTGAGTAATGTTAAGCCATTGAAATTCAAGGACAAAAGGTTAGATTTTCTTATTGATGATGATTATTGCTTTGTACTTGTATGGCATAAATGTTACTTGCCCCATGATAAATCAACCCAAAATGTTGTCCAGCTGTTGTTGGTTATGTCCACAGTTTATTTCAGTAGCTGTAGAGTCATGAATTGTGCTGAACATTGTATTGTGTTGCAATCAGTAAACATTCTTACTCTGACCTTATAACAGAATGAAGATCATTGATGAAGCAGCTGAGATTGGTTAGGTTTGAGATGCTACCCTAAAACTAAGTGCAATTAGTTAGCCTGTTCATTTGTTAACCGAGATGGTGGTAGTTCGACACCACTCAGGGATGAATACCCTGAAACTTGAGGAATCTTATAGCACTGTGGGAGTGTCCCTACCTCTGACTAAGGAGACCCGGATTCAAGTCCCACCTGTTTCTGAGGTGTACAAGAAAGTCTGTGAGCAGGTTGATTTGAAAATATCTACCCTGAGACTGGCATTTTTTTGGTTGCATTTCTGATTTACTAATGGAATTTAATTTAATTAAATGCTATGGTCCCCAGTGTATTAGGCTGAACCTCTGGAATAGTAGGCCTGATTGGTAAATTGTCTAGTTATAGCTCCCCCGCATACAGAAGCTTAGCTGTCCCAGTTACAGATGAACATGTTTCAGCTGCTTCTTTAATTAACTAAGACCAAAGCTCTTCCAGTGGGCATCTTGTTGAAACTTTGGTTAAGGCTGGAACATTAGAATTTAAACTGTAGAATCAGTTAAATGTTATCTAATGCTAACTGCAAACAAAATTACATTTGAACAAAATATCAAAGTCTGTTGCCCACCAACTGCCAGCATTCACTAAGCCCCATGTTCTGATCTTTCCTGATATTTGAAGGCACTGTTTGCCTTAAGGGTGTTCACAGGGTGCAACTGTTTTCCTTTCCTTGCCTCGAGTTATTCGAAGGCAGTTATTTTTTCCAGATGCTAGACACAGCAAGTGCTCAATCCTAATTTTCTATCCCTTTCTTTGTGTGTCATGTCAATCAGGGACCCACGTACACATCCTCACTTCCAAATTTAGCCTCCATTTCCTCTTCTCTGCATGTGTTCCAGGATGGGCTTGTGAGGTGGAGCTACCTTAGAAGCTCGTAGAGGCTGGGTTTGTTATTTTTGAAGTAAAGGTGATTAATGTGGATAGAAGTGTATGAGATTATGACAGGCTCAAATAAGGAAGCCAAGCAAAAGCTGTTTCCATAAGCCGATGGTACAAGAATTGGGTTGCGCATTTAAGGTTTTGAGCAAGCAATGCAGCAAAATATGGAGGAGAACCTTTTTATGAGCAAGTGATAATGGCTTAGGACTCATTGTTGATAGGGTAATGGAAGTAGAGATGATCAATAATTTTAAAAGGAAATTGAATGGCACATGAAGAACATAAACTTTCAGGGCAACTGGGACCATGTGACAGAGCCTGCATGGTATTGAGGGGATAACGTTGATGCATTCTCCCAACTTGTGATCCAGTTCATTGAGTGTCTCCGACAATCCTGCCTGCTGTTTTGTGTCTCTCTGTACCTTTTTACAAAATTGTTAACGGCTGACACCACGGGGAACTCTTCTACGTGGGCCTGAGCAGATGCCTGGTTCTGGCAATCCTGAGAGTACTGGTGACTGGGATACTTCTTCTTTGGTCAACTGCAGAGATTTCAGTGTGGTGCTCACCAGAATGTATTCCTGAATCCAATCTAGCTAAAGTACCCACTGGAATGATAGTTTCTGACCTGGTAGAGGATGGAGGAGAATGCTATGCTTTTGCATCCTCTGAGGAATCTATGACTCTCTTAGAGGTGCAGGAGGAGCTGATGTCTAGAAGGGCCAGCCTCTTGTGAGCGGAGGCTATGTGGATGCTGCTGGTACCTCATAAAACACAAAAGGGAGTGAGTTTCACAATAGGTATAGAAGCTTGAACATCTTAAAAATATGTTAGCAGTGGTAGTAGTAGTAGAGCCGTACAACACAGTAACATGTCAGAACATGGTGGTCTTGGCATTGTCATATGACCGATCATTTTCCTTTCCAGCAAACTCAATGATTTCCTCCTTGTAAATGCTGGGGAGATAAATGTCAGCCACCCATCCACCCATCTTGGTACTTCCAACCCTATTGTAGGCAGTTTTCTCCTACGATGAGACAAAGGAAGTGACTGAGTGAGTTGAAAAAGGGTTGCATAGCTGTTAGTGTTGGTGCATGTGCAGGAGATGTAGTGAGGTGGTCAGAGTGAATGAGTAAAAAGCACTGCAGATAGGAAGGGTTTGTAGTTTGAGGGGATGGAGTGGGTAAGAGCTATTGAAGGAAGATTCTATATGCAGTAGTGAATGTGGCAGACGAGCCTTGGTGGCAGGTGGGAAAATTAATCAAATTAGATGAGTGAGTGTGTGACTTAGCAGAAAGTAAGATAACAGTTCTTATTGTGGAGCGTAGAAAGTCATTAATCTTCATGCTGCATTTTCTGTGGACTGTGGTTACCGAACTGACCTGTGAGTCGAATTAAGATAAGGCTGGTAGTTGTGTTCTCCTCTGGTAGACGTGGGGAAAGAAGATGGTCCTCCTCCCTTCTACCCCTTCTCCCAGAACCCCAACAAAATAACTCCACAGAGGCTGGTATCCTGTCACCACATCATGCTTTATTTACACATGAACAGTTGTTCACTTTCGTACTCCCCCATTCAGAGTCAGGTTCCAGAGTGTCAGTACCTCTGACACTCAACCTTTTTATATGCCAGCAAGGGCTCGCCAATTGGACCAGATTAATCAGAGAACTAATTTCTATGAGGTCCAGCTGGCTGATCATGTTACAATCACGACATCCAGGTCTCTGTCTGTGAAGAGGGGTGCCATCTTGCCTGTCTCAGCTATAAAGTTGAAATTGTATAGCCAGACACTAATGGCACTTCCTGGCTTGCACCTTTGAAAATGCGCAGCTGGGGATACATAAGCACCAGTGAGCACCTCTGCTGCTGACTGCAAGAATATGTAATCACGGTGCATCCATAACTAATAAAGTGAGTAACGTATAATTTTTTGAGAAAATTCACCAGGGTTCAAAGAAGGAAATCCTCCGAAATTGGCACTTAACAAAAACATGGGGAAATTCAGCCATGTGACTGTATACTCCTTCAGGTGTCAAAAAACTACTTCTACCTGCCCTCTTCTCCAGTCCAGTTCTTTATTATTTGCTTTCATCTTGCTGAATACTTTTTGAAAAGGAGCAGAAGATGTAAGAAATTAAGTGTATAAGTTAAAGCACAAAGGAAAGAGCATAGAGATTTTGAGACATGCCAAGGAAGAGCATTACAAGAAAGCTAAGACTCACAGAATGAGTACATAGAAGATTTGGAGACACATGAATACAGAAGCCACAAAAAAGAAATTCTGTCAGAGCCGTGAGTAGAGGTAGAATATAACTAGAATGACAAAAGGAAAAGGTCACACATTGGGAATGGCTAAGAATGAAAGTGACAATTACAAGAAGTGAAGCAATGTTTTTTTTTTGTTCTGGAGCAATTCTTCACAAGATGAAGCAGTTTTAGTTTCAATATGTGTTTTAGCCATTTACAGCCGCTAGTCTCTATAATATTGCACATAATCTTTGACAGACATTGTACTTTTATCATGTGCTTGCATGATGTTCCTGCTTTTACCATGATTGAATGACAGTTCCATCTTCAAAATAAATTATCTATGGTGTCTTCTTTTGCTGCTGTTAAAACATCATAGGTAATTATTTCAAGAGTGTCTGCAAAAGAATAATTTGGAGACATTATTCTCAGTTAGAGGTTTGAAAATGTTATTCTAATTGACTTTGTATATTGTAAGCAAAGTAATCATGCATCTACTTAGTTCTGATGCTTCATTATTTAATTAAACGGCTAAGTAATTTAACAATAGCTTAGACACATACAGTGTCTTTAATGTAGTAAAGTGCATATAAAATAATTCTAAAATAAAAATACAATACTGTGGATGCTGGAAATTCAAAATAAAAACAGAAAATGCTGGAAAGACTCAGCAGGTCTTTGGAGAGATAAACAGTTTTTTTTGTTCATTCATGGGATGAGGGTGTCGCTGGCACCAGCCGTGATTGCCCGGAGGGCAATTCAGAGTCGGCCACATTGCTCTGGATCAGGAGTCACATGTAAGCCAGACCAAGTAAGGATGGCAGTTTCCTTCCCTGACGGACGTTAGTGAACCAGATGAGTTTTTCCCAATAATGGGCGATGGATTCATTAGACTCTTAGAGCCGGATTTTTTTAAAATTGAATTCAAATTCCACCATCTGCCTTGGTGGGATTTGAACCCAGGTCCCTAGAACATTAGCTGGTCTCTGGATTGACAGCCCTGTGATAACATCACCAGGTCATCGCCTATTTCTAAAGAAGACACTTTGGACTCTAAGCGGATGCTGCCAGACCTGTTGAGTTTTTCCAACATTTTCTGCTTTTATTTAAAATAAAATTTGGTTTGGTGGCTGATATTTGTACTTTCCCATTATGGCAGAATGTTGTACGAGGAAGTACAGATTCAAAATAAGAGGTTTCCTATTTTAGACAGTCCAGAGTTGTGCAGGTTAGTTGAATTGGCCATGCTAAATTGCCCAAAGTGGACATGGGAATGTGCAGGCTTGGTGGATTAGTCGTGGGATATGCAGGGTTACAATGATGGAGTGCAGGGGTGGATCTAGGTGGGATACTCTTCAGAGGGCCTGTTTGGGCAGAATGGCCTGCTTCCACACTGCAGGGATTCTAAGATTCTGTGAGGAGGAATTCCTTTCCTGAGTTCATTAGTACTTAGAATTCTGTCCCAGCAAGCAATGGAGGCTTAGTAAATGAATATATTCAAGGCTGAATGTGGAAGCTTTTTGATTGGCAAAGGAGTCTAGAGTTATTGGAGGCAGCCAAGAAAGTGAAGTTAAGACTACATTAAATCAGCCCTGATCTATTGACTAACAGAGCAGTTCAAGGGATTGAATGGCCTACTGCTGTTGCTGATATGAATATTTGTATATATGCACATAAGTTGTAATAATTATCAAAGTGTTACTTTATCTTAAAACTACAATTTTGAACTTTGCACAATTGGAAAGCACAAGATAAGCCGAATAAGTAAGCATAACGAAGGAAACGTGAAGAATAATTTAAAACTTAACTCTACGCCCATTACCTGAGGTTTTTTCAAGGAATGCTGTACTACTGTAGCTTTTGCATATAACTAAGTTTATTTTTCATTTTGTTTGGGGTATCAATGAATTTTATAATGCATATGTGTAATCAATATCTATTTCTTAACCCTACAGGCTTTGCCATTGTACCAAAGTATTATTATGTGCCGGCTGATTTTATTGAAGCAGAAAGGATTGCACCCGGCAGCCTAAAGCGTTTTCCTAGTAATTCTGGACATGATGGAAATCTTTTCTTATGGGGACAGGCCCTGTACATAATTGCAAAGCTGCTTGGTAAGTATAATAGTTCTGTTAGCTCAGCAAATTAAATTAGAAACCAGCAGCAACAGCCTGTTTTTATACAGCTCCTTTAATGTGGAAAAAAGCGTCCCAAGGTGATTTACAGAAGTATAAGGAAAAGTAACATTGCTAACGCAGCTGCAGAAATGTTAAAAAGCTTAAACAAACAGCGTCTTATATGGGAGGCGGTGGAGGGGAGGTGCAGTTGTTGGGGGCTACTTAAAGCCATTGACATGTTTGAACACCAAGGATAAGAATCTCACATTTGAGATGCAGGTTATATAGAACCAACATAAGTAGACAAGAACAGGTATGATAATTGAACAAGAATTGGTGCAGCCAGCAGAAGTTGGAGAAGAATGTAGGATTAAAGTTGAGCAGACTATCAGACTAACTAAATCTAGACGCAGCGAGGTGAGAGGCTAGGCAAGTTGACCATTATGTTCCAGTTGAAGTGTGTGATCTTTGTTATGCCAAGGATGTGGAGTTGAAAACTCAGCTAACGATATTCCTGAGGTTGTAAACATTGTTGCTCAGTCTAAGTGAGTCACTGATAGTGGAATAGATTTAAATGGGGGCTGAAAGCAAAAGCTTTGATTTTTCCAACGTTTAGATGGAAGAACTTTCAACTGATTCAGAACTCAAAGCTGTATAGTTCTGTTCTGATGAAAGGAGCAGTAGATAGTTTAAGAGAGGTTGTGGAAAAACAGAAATAGGGTCATCAGCATACACGTGGAATCTATTCTTCTGAATGATGTTGCCAAGGGCTAATAAATTGGTGAAGAAGGAAAAAAGAACAGAGGTGGATGACTGGGGACAGGAAAGAGAAGTCATTGCTTATAATCTTCTTGTTTTGATCTTTAATGTCAGCCGAAAGTGGAAGTTTGATTTTAAAGACAATGTAAGTTCCAAGAGGCAAAAGGAAGATAATTCCACATTTATGTCATCTGTGATTGTAGTGCAACGATCAAGGCTGTGGCTCATTTTATGAGCTCATATGTTGCATGAAAGCAAGCCCTTTGAGTGTAAAGTGACTAAATTTCTATTCCAGCAATTTGTTGAAGTTAACTTTCAGTCCTCCATATTTAAGCAATTATTGAAGTAAACATCACAGATAATGGTTTCCCTGTACTTTCAGGCTTTGACTTTTTTTATATATCTCACCCTTCTGTATGCATTCAATTTATACAGCAACCAGTCAGTTTTACAGTGTGCTTTAAAACCATTGAAATTGATGCAGGAACATAGCATCACTTCTTAAGACAAAATAAAATTTTTCTTGTTCAGGCAAAAGATTGCCGATGTTGGAAACCTGAACTAAACAAGAAAGTTTTGGAGATACTCAACTCTTCGGGCAGCATCTGTGCAGCGATGAAGAATTATCATTTCAGTTCGATAATGACTTCCATCATTCATTATTTATTTAACAACTGAAATGTGAACTTTTTTTTCACCACAGATCTTTCCAGACCTGCTGATAGTCTTCAACATTTTTCAGTATTAATTATTTTTAGATTGGTTCAAAATAGCATCAAATGCTTTGAATAATTCCAAAAATGAGTGTTAATGACTTCAACCGGGATGCTGCATAGTGACAAGTTTGTAACTAAATGCATTTTAAAACTTTTCAAAATTCTTTTAATATTAAAAATATTGCACACCACATGCTGGCTAGCTTTGCTGTGAAATACATTATCTGTTATGAAACTGAGAAAGAGGCTGAGATGGCATAGAGTTCAAAACTCTAATCCCTGTTGAATTCACTTATTTCACCAAAGGAGATAGTATTTTCCAAATAAGTGACATTCTCTGATCCCTGGAATAGATGAGAATTTATCAATCACACTTACTACTCTTGGTTATCATCTTGTGAAACTATTGGCAAGTGCATGTTTGGATATCACGCAAGGATGATATCAGAATTGGTGATGATGCTCATTTTAGCCAAATAATTTGTTAATACTCATTGTCTGGTCTTGAGTTAGTCACCCTTACTTTTAACTGTAGTAGTTCTATGACAATTAAAAACCAAAAGAACTGCGAATGCTGTAAATCAGTATCAAAAACAGAAGTTCTGGAAAAGTTCAGCAGGTCTGGCAGCATCTGTGAAGAAAAAATCAGAGTTAACGTTTCAGGTCCAGTGACCCTTCCTCAGAAAGTTACGAGGAAGGGTCAGCGGACCCGAAATGTTAATCTGATTTTTCTGCACAGATGCTGCCAGACCTGCTGACCTTTTCCAGCAACTTCTGTTTTTGTTCTTTGACAGTTGTTGGGCATTTTCAAAACATCTAATAAATATAAAACAAAACATCTAATAGATGATGATTGGATGAGTTTGTACAATATACTATGTTGGCTAGATTTTAATTAACAATTATTTCCTTATGCCTTGTCCATAATAGTGGACGAATTGATAAGCCCGAAGGATCTGGACCCTGCTAGACGATATGTGCCCCCAAAGGAGCAGAGAAATATCAGCATGAGGTATTCCAACCAGGTGAGTATTAAAGGCAGTTCAGCCAATATATTTAAATTAACCCAACTGAAAAGCTAGGAAAGAGATCAAAGTTAAAATGGTAAGCTTTGAAAAATTCTTGAGCTTTCTTGAACGCAATTTGCTGACTTTATACTGTTGCCATTAGGTTTCATAGTTTAGTGAAACAGCATATTAAAGACAGTTGTTAAGTTGTGTTTAATGTAACTGTGAAAAATATTAATAGGAGCTGTTGTGTAAAAATTGACCAGCCATGTAGTATGATGGTCAGCTTATACCCGGAGTTTTTATTTCAGATGAGCATTTAATCATAAAATTGCCATGGGGCAGAAGGAGGCCATTTGGCCCATTGTGTCTGCATTAACTACTTGAAGGAGTATTGTGACTTAAAGCCATAATTCTGTGCGTTATTTCTGTATAAATAATAATTACTACCTTAATGAAAACTTCAATTGAATCTATTCTACCACAATTCTAAGTGGTGCATTCCAGGCATTATCACTCACTGTTTGAAATAGTTTTTTCTCAAATCGTATGTCCTTCTTCTGCAATTCTCATTACATCTATGCCTTTTTATTTTTGATCCTTTTATGAATAGGAACAGTTTCTCCCTTTCCACTCTGTGCAGACCTCTTATGTTGTTGAAAAGTTCAATCAAATCACCTCTTAACCTGCCCTCTCCAGGGAAAATAGTCCCAACTTTTCACATGTGCCATCCCTGGAACGGTTGCAAACCTCTTCAATTTCGAATGCATTCACATCATTCCTTAAGTATGGCACCATTAGCAATACACAAAACAATTAAACTGGTCATATAAATAAAGTTGTCTCTGAAATGCTTATAGTATGATCATTTCATCATATTGTGATTAAATACTAGTAGTTTGTGGGATAATAAAAATATTTATGTAATTGTGACTAATGGATGATTTCTCTTGGAAGCTGTTGTAAGCTTGTTATTAGCAGTCCAACATGATGAGTTAAGAAATGTCTTAAAAGTGCTGTTGCAAACTGGAAGCATTATAATAAAGTAAATTCACATTTATGCAGTGGCTTTCACAGCCTAATGCCTTCCCAAAGTGCTTTACAGCCAATTAATTTTAGTCACAGACGTAACGTAGGAAATAGTTCATCCAATTTGTGCACTGTGAGGTCTTCACAAACAATAATGAAACGTAGATAAGCTTTTTTTTGTGATATGGTTAAATAATATTTTTTACATCATGAATTGTGAGATTTTTTGCATCAACTTGAAATGGCAAATGTAATGTCTTCTCTGAAAGAGAGAGTATCTTATAGTCCAACAGAAGCTCCTTAACTTATGTAATGATGTTAGATCAGACCATATGTTCAAGTTTCTGGAATGAGTCTTAAATCCAGAATGCTCCACTGAGTTGTAGCTGATAATTTTCCAAAAACCCTGCTGGTAGGACTCTTTGTTCAAGGACTTTTTGAACTGAATATGTAATATTAGCAATCAACTGTATTAATACATTGATATCTAGGTTATCTAATTGGAAAAAAAAATGGGATTTTATGTGCAAGTAACTTTTTGTTATGTGTTTAGTATCATACCTTCAATATTTTCCCTAATGCAGCAGTACCAGTCATTCTACAAGAGAGTGTCTTACGTAGAGGGATGTGCCCAATTTCGATCTGTATAGTACCATAATCCAAAGTCAACTGATAGTCGGTCCTTACAGGTTGAACTATGTATTAATATCTTTCACATATGCTCCTACATGTGCCTTTCCAGTCTTTCTGAAGCCAAGCCAAAAACCCATGTGTTAAGATGAGGGCAGCACAAAGTGCAGCCCCATTATAGGGCAAGGACCACATTACCAGTGACTGCAAAGGTCAGAGGCTAGGAATACCACAGAGTAACTCAACCTCCTGACTCCTCAAAGCCTGTTCGCTATGTACAAGGATCAAGTGAGAAGTGTGATGGAATACTCCTACTTGCCTGAATGAGTGCACCTCCAACAAAACTCAAGAAGCTTGACACCATCCAAGTTAAAGCAGTCTGCTTGATTGGCACCACATCCACAAGCATTCACTCCCTCCACCACCAATGCTCAGTAGCAGAATGTGTACCATCTACAAGATGCACTGCAGAAATTCACCAAAGATCCTTAGACAGCACCCACAACCACTTCCATCTAGATGGACAAGGGCAGCAGATACCGATGCCACCACCTGCAAGTTGCCCTCCAAGCCACTCACCGACTTGACTTGGAAATACATCAATGTTCCTTCAGTGTCGCTGAGCCAAAATCGTGAAATCCCCTTCCTAACGGCATTGTGAGTTCACCTACAGAACATGGTCTGCAGTAGTTCAAGATGCAGTTCACTACTACCTTCTCAAAGGCAATTAGGGACAAGTAATAACTACTGTTTCAGATATTGATGTCCGTGTCCCTCAAGTGAATCTAAAAAATCCTCACACTTACCTTATGTACTTGCCATTTGATAGCAGCTGTCAAAGTGGCCATCTATGATTCTGAATCTTTAAATTTCAAAATATGGCAGCTAACTATGGTGAATTGGCGGTATGGTTTTCCCTCTTGCAGCATTTCTGAACTACAAAAGAGCTGTCAGAAATGTCATAAGAGAAAATGTTCAGTTTTAAAAAAGATCAGATAATGCAGTTAGTACATGCTGCTCAATCTTTTGAGTTCGCAAATAAGTTTTGTAATGGTTAGTAGAAAGTACTGATATGATGATTCAAAGTACTCTGTTTTAAATCTAGGCCAGAAGTATTGCAGTGCCTAAAGTAATAACGTAGCTTTCTGGTCCTACTGATTAAAATTTTGGAAATCGCACTGAAAGTGACATGCATGAAATATTTAGAATCCTAGAAAAATTGCTGAACGTTTCTGCATTGCAGATCATTCTGACAAAAATAAGCTCAATCGATTTGAGGTTTTACAAAATTAGATCATATTATCAGTGTCTGAGTGCATGTCTTGTCTGCCATAAACTCAAATGATTTGGACAAATCAGAATTCTTAAATATAACTTGATTAGGTCAAAGATTAAAATTAAAAATATCTGAACAAGAACTCAACCTGCCTTGAGTTTTTCCATTTCTGGTCTTCACAGAGGCAGAGCAAGGGGTGAGTAATCACTCTATCTGCTAGAGTCATCTATTTATTATATTGAGGATCATGTTCATATTTTAGCAGTAATTTTGTTTATCACTCATGATGGTAAGGGGTTGCAGGCCTTGGAAAACCCAGCAGCTGAAAGGAGCTGAGATATGCTGAGTCGGTGAGGTGATGGCTTTTACACATAGCTTGTGGATCACGAGAATCAGGAGTGATTTCTGTAGGCCCAACAAGGTGTTCACTAAAAGTGGTGCGCCCACTGCTGCACATTATAATCTGTTTTCCTGAGCCCCACTATTGGTCCCCCTGTCCGCCATCCCACCATTTCTCCCACCATTTGGCCTCCTTCAGAATGAGCATCATTTGAATCTTGGTCATCCATCCTGATCAAATTCGCTTACCAACACCCTCAGATTTCCTCCATCCCCAGCATCCTCTCACCCTTACCCCACCTTCCATCTAGAATTAGTATCCACAAACCCTTATTGCATTTAACTGAACCCCTTGGTTGCAGCTATGTGCTGTAGACTCCCTTGCCCAATGGCCACTGGTTTATCCATCAGTCTGACAGTGCTTTGGAGCCGGTCAGAGAAAGATTTAAATAATGCTCTGCATTAAAACTTCAAGATAAAAGGAAGTGGTGCGAGCGTGATAATGTCACTGAATTAGTATTCCAGGAGGCCAGGCCAATGCTCTGGGAACACTGTTCAAATCCTTTCATGGGATCTGGGAATTTAAATTCAATTAATAAAGCTGGAATTAAAAGCCAGTCTCAGTAATGTTGACCTTGAAACTATTGCCATTGTTTCAAAAAAACTCATCTGGTTCACGAATATCCTTTAGGGAAGGAAATCTGCCGTCCTTACCTGGTCTGACCCGAATCTGATTGCAGAATGACAGCCATACAGTTGCCTCTTAAATGCTGTCTGGAATGGCCTTGCAACTATGATAGTTGTGCCCAACTGCTACAAAGTCAAAAGGAATGAGACCATATTGATCACCCAGCATTGTCTTAAGCACCGGAAACAACAATTGCACACCTAACTCTGTCAATATCGCAAAGTAGTCACTTACCAAAATGACTTTACTAACACCTGAGGGCTTGTGCCAAAATTGGGTGAGCTGTCAAGCAGACTAGTCAAATAATAGTCTGACATATTCATACTCACTAAGTAATATCTTACAGACAACACCCAGATATCATTATCCTTTAGTCTGTCCTGCTGCTGTGAAAAAGCACTCAGGAGACAGATGAAAAGAGGGAAGAATGGGGAGAAAGGAACTATAAGCAAGAGAGTTGGGCATGAAATTGGGTAGGTAGCAGTAGAGACTGTTCCAAAATGGCAGCTGTTGAGTCACTCGTGCTCCGTTGAGTAAGCTCGGACCCTTAGTGAATCTTAAATATTATATATATGCTATTGTTACTAGGCATAATGTGGAATAAGGCAGTTGAATGTAGTTTTACCCTCATTGTACCCAAGTACTTTTATAAATTGCAATTTCTTGAAAATGTTGTATCATGTAGAGGTCAACCTCCTACCTCCTGGATGAACGTGTGGTCTCAAACACCTTTGCTACAGTATGAACAGCATTTGCCACAGAATTCTCAGCCTCTGAGCTCCACTTTTTGCCACAGTATTTATATAACTGTTCCAGTTCAGCTCCAGATCAGGGAGTTTTATTTCAACTGTAGTTTAGAAGGGTGAGGGATGACTTTATTGAAGTATATAATATCATGAATGGTCTGGACAAGGTGTACGTGGAAACTCTGGTAAATGAATCTAAATCTAGGAGACACTGTTTAAAAATTAAGGGTTGCCCTTTTAAGACAGAGATGAGAATATTTCTCTCTGCAGGATGTGCAACTTGAGAACTCTCTGCCTCAGCTGGTGGAGCCTTTGAACATTTTTAGGTGGGGTTAAATTTTTTTTTGTGAGGTAAGGGAATTAAAGGTCGAGGGTAGATGGAAATGTAGAATTCAAAACAATCAGTTCAGATATGGTCTTATTAAATGACAGAGTGAACTTAAGGGGCATAATCACCTACTTCTGCACCTATTTCATATATTCATATGCAGTGGTAATCCCCAAGATGTAGATAGTGGCGATATCAGTGAAAACACTACCATTAAATATCAAGGAGAACAGATTCAGCCGTAGATCAGTTGCCACAACAAAGTTGAACGATATTACAGTGGTGGACATGAGCAGTTTTAGTGATGGTGCAAGTATGTTGTCAGAAGTTTATTTTGGGTACAGTTATGACACCAAGGTTTGAACAGATTTGTTTAATCTCAATTTGTCGAGAAGAAGGATGGAGTCAATGACGAGGAGCAGAGCTTGGATCAGAACTGAAAACAATGAAAACAATGGTTTTCCCAATATTTCACTGAAGGAAATTTATACTGATCCAGTAGGAATTTTGAAGATAGGGCAAAAGTTTGCAAGCACACTGGGGGTCACGAGTAGATTGTTTTGAAGTAAGAAGTGATGACAGATTTAAAGAAGTGAATGACAGTAACTGAAGACAGAAAACCATTAACAATCAACTAACATGGTGCCAAGATTGGAAGTTGAATGGTCAGCAGTTTTGTGGGACATAAGAAGCAAAGATGAAGATTTCATTCCTTGTATTGCAGCCAGTAATGCCTCATTAAATTTATTCATTAAAATAAAGAAGTTTATCGAGGACAAACATCTTATTGCGGTGTACAGGTTGATGTACTCTAAGCAAACACAGTCCCTTAGTTACCATCATCTGTAGATATTTTCTAATCAACCTGTTCAGTGATGCTACTACTTGCTTCTGGAGCAGGTGGGACTTAAATCCAGGCTTTCTGGCTCAAATGTGGGACTCTATCCCTGTATCATAAGAGCCCTCTGTATTAATTGAATTTAAATTCCTCCAGCTGCTGTGTAGGGAATTGAGCCAATGCCCCCAGAGAATTAGCCTGATCCCTGGATGACTACTCCTGTAAGAATACTCGTACATCACCAGCTACTCCCACTAAATGAGTTTAAATCCCACCAGCTGCTGTGGTGGAATTTGAGTTGATATTCCCAGAATATTAGTCTGAAACCATTTGCTTTGTTTTCCATTTACAATCCAATCTTGTTCCCAAATTCATATTCTCCTATAGTCTCAATGGGTGTCTTTGACAATTTTAAATAACTTGTTTTAAGATTTTTAAAATCTTGCAGGTATTCACTTGAAATCACTTTGTCTTCATTTGATGGCTATCTATTTAGTCCATCTAATTGTTTTGAGCAGTTTGTGAGGAAAACTGGAATTTCTTGATACTGTGATGTTCAGCACACGTAGCCTTATAGACAAGTTGTAGGATAAGGATTAACTACGTAGCTTAGTTTCCAGTGTACGTTCATTTGTCACAAACTAAGCAGAAGTGATTTTATACTATTGTTTGTCACTGTGAACTATCTCATCTTGACTGGAAATTTGATTGCTTCCTCAAAGAAGATGATCAACTTTTGTACTTTTGAGGTGACAACTCACCCTGATTTTGCTCTGCTGCTTTCCCATTAGCCAATTGAAATTAACCACCCACACATCTACCAACTGATATACAGATCATTTGTTTTTATAAGATCCCTTTAGCAATCTATCAATTTGTCTTTGTCTCATTATAGTTTACTGATGATAGTTAATCCACCGAAAGCAGCAACCCAGCAAAGAGCCAAGTCTGCAACAACTAAGGTTTTCTGACCTTTTGAAAGCAAATGTAATTAATCTACTGTCTTGCAAGATTGAGAAGCTCTGCTGCTGGAACAAATGTTATTGATCTTAGTTATGTTATGCTAAAGCAACAGAAGAAGGTCAACATTGGAGATGCTTGCTATTCACAGAGCAAATAAGCGAAAGAAAGAACTTTGTTAATTTGGGGAACAACTACTGTCAGGGTATTCCCATCTTTCTTAAATGCTATGAGAAAGATGACCTGAAAACTGCATATTTTAATATTCTGTGATGGAGGTCACTGCTGCTGCTTCATTTGAATTATAAATTATTTGAGCAGTAGACACAGGTATTGTGTAAAATAAGGCAGCCTTAACAATTCTTTGTGACATTAAAGTCAAAATCAAGTACGGGAAAGGTGATTATAATAGATGGACAAAATTTTCAAATCTAGTAGTTGATTATGCTGGGTATAGTTCTAATGTAATTCTTCTCACAAAGAGAGTTATTACATCTGTGTGCAAGTCAGGTAGCTATCTATGAAATGTAATTCAGTAAGACAGTTTTTTTTTCTCTCCCCCGCAGTAAATTTAACTTCTTAAAAACAGGTCTAGGCAACAAACAATCAAATGTTTAGTATTTGGATATTTGCAGGCAGAGAACATTCATCAGCATTGAATGTTTCCACATTTCCACATTTTTCGAATTCAACTGCCCTGGAGATGTTCTTAGTTTACCTGCAAATTAGCAACAGAAGTAATATGGCTGGATAGTGAGGTTGTGTGGAGCATACTAATATGCAAAGGCATTTTGCGATCAAGAAAGATATGGAGTTGGGTCTCTTGAAGAGCATTAAGATGGATCCATCCCCAGGGCCCGATGGTATCTACCCCAGGTTTTTGACAGAGGCAAGAGAGGAGATTGCTGGGGCCTTCACCAAGATCTTTGTATCCTCACTAGCCACTGGAGAGGCCCCGGAGGACTGGCGAGTATCTAATGTTGTCCCTCTGTTTAAGAAGGGAAATAGGGATAATGCAGGAAACTATAGACCAGTGAGACTCACATCAATGGTTCAGAACCTACTGGGGAGAATTCTCCCCAGTAGGATTTACGCACACTTGGAAGAGCATGTCGTAATTATGGACAGTCAGCATGGCTTTGTGCAGGGCAGGTTATGTCTTACTAACTTGTTTGAACTTTTTGAGGAGATGACAAAGGTGACCAGTGAGGGTAGAGCAGTGAATGTTGTCTGTATGGATTGTACTAAGGATTTTGACAAGGTCCCTCATAGTAGGCTCACCTAGAAGATTAAGATGCATGGAATCCACAGTGACTTAACCTCATGGATTCAGAATTGGCTTGCTCATTGAAGGCAGAGGGTATTGGTGGAAAGTGTTTTTCTGGCTGGAGATCTGTGACTAGTTGTGTTCCGCAGGGATTCATACTGTGACTTCTGCTGTTTGTGAGGTAAATAATGACTTGGAATAAAATATAGTTAGGTGGGTTATTAAGTTTGCAGATGATACAAAGATTGGTAGAGCTGTGGATAGTGTAGAAGATTATCAAAGGATACAGTGGGATACAGATCAGTTGCAGATATGGGCATGGAAGTGGCAGACGGAGTTTAATCTAGGTAAGTGTGAGGTGCTGCACTTTGGGAGATCAAATGTTAAGGAAAAGTATACAATTAGTGGCAGGACCTTGAACAGCATTGATATATAGAGGGATCTTGGGGTTCAAGTCCATAGTTCCCTGAAAGTGGCCACAGATGTATATAGGGTGGTAAAGTATTGGTTGGGAAATTAAATACAAGAGTCAGAAAGTCATGTTGCACCTTTACAAGACTTTGGTTAGGCCACAGTTAGAGTGTTGTGTTCAGTTCTGGTCACCATATCACAGGAAGGATGCGGAGGCTTTGGAGTGGGTGCAGAGCTTTACCAGGAAGCTACCTCGATTAGAGGGTATGAGCTGTGAGGGGAGGCTTGAAAAACACGGGTTGTTTGCTCTGCAGTGGCAGAGGCTGAGAGGAGACTTGATAGAAGTCTATAAAATTGTGAGATGCTTAGCCAGGGTGGACTGTCAGACTCTTTATTCCCAGAGTTGAAATGTCTGATACTAAGTGGCATATGTTTAAGGTGAGGGGTTAAGTTCAAAGGAGACTAGAGAGGCAAGCTATTTGCATAAAGAGTGGTAGGTGTCTAGAATACACTGCCAGAAGTGTGGTGGAGGCAGATACATTAGGAGCCTTTAAGGAGCTTTTAGATAAGTACATGAATATGCAAAGAATGGGGATATGTGGACCAAGGACGGGCAGAAGGGATTAGTTAATTTGGGGTGAAGGATCCGTTCCAGTGCTGCACTGTTCTGTGTTCAATGTTCTATGACTGGGGTGGAAAGAATGTACTGGAAATCAAAACTGATTACTCCACAAGTTGCACCATTGCTATTAAGATGCTGAATCTTATGTTTTTTTTTGGCTAAGTCTGCTTTGTCAAGTTTTTCGGCGGGATTTCCACCGCAAGGCTTAGTGGGTTTTCTTACCGTATCTGAGCACTCAGACCTACACAGGCACTCTAACCCTACCCAGCTCACCATGAACATGTCAGAGAAGGGAGAGAGATGGTACTAGGATTCTATGATAGGGACCCAGAGGCCCTGGTCAGACGGTGGTGCAAAGAGGGGCTTTCCTGTTCCCAAGGGACCTGCGGTGGTTGCCATGCCATCAGGACCTGGCAGCCCTGTCCGAGGGCAACACCCAGATCAGTGCCATCTCCACAGTCTGGAGAATTAGCCAGCATTGCTACAAGAGACTTTTCCACTGAGTCAGGGTAATTGTCTCACTCTTCTCTCTGCTATCACCTCCCACCAATACTCATGCTTTGCCTTTTTATTATTACCTTCCCTCATTTGCTCTCTCACCTGCCCTTCCCCACCAACCTCAACCTTCTGACACCACTAACCCCGAATCATGTCTGTGCTGCCGCCTCACCATCTTTCACCTACCTATACCAGCATTAGCAGCTGTACGACCCACGCTCCTCTCACTTAATCCTCACTTTTCTCTCAATACAGGAGAGAAGAGCCCTTACAGGGTGGAGAGAGCCAGTATAGGTGGAGGGCGGTACTGAACATTAAGCTCCTCACCTCATACAAGAGGAGAATCCTGGCCCTGGCAGGAGGGACGCTCCTGTGGGGATGCCAATGCATCCATGTCCTCTCAACCAACTAAGTTCCACTCTTCATTACACTCAACTCTCACTTCAATGCCGCTGTCAGTTTGCTTCATTGCACGACACATCCTACCGCTATCTGCGATGCCTTCTCTCTTGTATCTTGCAATTATGCCAGCATAGCTTATCACCTCAGCAGCTAAGCAGCCAGATCTCCCAGAAGCCACCTCCTGGACCTCTAAGGATGCAAATCCCAAGGCCTCAGGGAAACATTAACAAGGGTGTCACCAGCAGCCTCCCATTAGCTCAGATACTGACACCTCACTATGAACATTAGGTTTAGAAAGTGTGCAAGCACAATCTGGTGGACACCTAAATGTGACAGCTCCACAAGAGCTGAAGAACAAATACTCCAGGCCACAGGCACTCAAAAGACTGCCAGACACCAGGCACCTGCTAAATCCCAAGCATAAGAGGACCTAAAGGTTGGCAATCAGGGACATACACAGGGAGGAGCAGAAATGGTAGGCAGGCATGTAGGACACAATGGCCCTCATTGCCCAGGAACTGCAGCAATATAGCGAGTAATGCAAAGCTAAACCTGTACCAATGGGGAGTTGGCACCTGCATAACGTAACCAAGTGCAGCACTCTCAGAGTCTGCCGGAGAGGCGCAGGCATCTATATTCTATTATCCCAGCCAATGGTACTCAGGTGGCAGAACGTGCCCAGCTATAGGAGGAGTCAAAATTACCCTCTTAAGAATTGTCCACTTGGCATTCCAGAGGTGACTGGGGCCTCCACCTTGTTGCCTCCCTCCGATACATCGAAATTTGTTTGGCTCCTCCAGACACAAGTGTCCCCAGAGTTGCCTGATCAAACCTCCTTGCAGAACTGCAGCTGTAACACTGTATTCTGCACTCTGTTCTGCAACCTTGATGCACTTTGTATGGTACGATCTACTTGTATAGGAGACAAAACAACATTTTTCACTGTATCTCAGTACATATGGCAACACTAAATCAGACACAAACTCAAGCAAGGATACACTAAGACATAATGGTGGGAGAAGGACACTTATTGAGGGCACTTAGGTGGCAAGGTGACAATGCATTGTACGTGATTTTGTACCCCCTCCACTTGTACTTAGGGCATCGCAGTGTCTCAGTGGTTACTACTGCTGCCTCACAGCACCAGGGACCTGGATTCGATTCCACCCTCGAGCAACTGTCTGTGTGGAGTTTGCACATTCTCCCCGTGTCTACGTGGGTTTGCTCCCAGTGCTCCAGTTTCCTGCCACAGTCCAAAGATGTGCAGGTTAGGTGGATTGGCCATGCTAAATTGCCTGTAGTGTTCAGGGGTGTGTAGATTAGGTGGGCTATAGGGGAATGGGTCTGGGTGGGATGCTTTGAGGGTCAGTGTGGACTTGTTGGGCCAAAGGGCTTGTTTCCACACTAGGGATTCTGAGTCTATGATCCTATGTACTTCTTTATAAAAATCCTTGATTTCACTTTACAGCTGTTTGTTTGACTCTGTACATTCCCAGAATGTCATTGTTTCAGCATGGGACTTTATTTGTAGCCATATATGATGTTCCGTGATTGGAAGTTTGTGCTGAGAGCCCACTGTGTCATCTGGAAGCAAGAGGAACAAGATGTATGCAGGGCTGTGGGTGCTGCTGACACATTAGGCCCTCCTCATTCAACATCCCTATTCTTTTGTGTCCCTTTGGCCCAAAGTATAGGTGTGAATGATTTGGTCAGCAATATCTGAGGCAGAGGGGTGCAACGCAAAAAAAGGAGGTAATGCATTGCAATGACCAGGGAATTGCGACCCCACAGCTCATTGTTCTGTACGGTGCATGGGTCTGTATGGAACATTATTTTCCTTTTAAAAGCCCTAACATTAGAGGATCCTGCAGCCCTCCCTCATAGGTTGAGTCACTTACTCTACCCGCACCAAGTGTGTTGACAGCCATTTTCTTCCCCATTACATCCTTTTGATTTCCAAAGTCACACGATGCCAGGTTATAGTCCAACAGGTTTATTTAAAATCCCAAGCTTTCTGAGTGCTGCTCCTTCGTCAGGTGAAGTAGAGGGAAGCACACAGGCACAGAATATATAGATAAGTACAAATAGTGTGAGTAGAGACTGAATACCAACTCTTTGCAGGTGATCAAGAGTGTCGACATTGTGAGTAACGTGTCAATAGCTCACTAATAAATGAAGGGATGACCTATGAATCAATTAATTAAGGCAGAGAGATGATTGCAAATAATCACACATAAGATGGTGCTAGAGACAAACTAAATGGCTGAAATAACGTGTAGGTATCAGAGTTGCATGACAAGGGTCTAACCAACGTAAGAAGTCATCAAAAACTGTACAAATTAATTAAGGTAGAGAAATAGTCACAAATAATCAAGGCAAAACAGAATGATAAGGAAGATTTTACAAACACAGAACAGTATAGTGCAACATGAACCCAAGATCACAATTGAGGCTGTCCTCATGAGTATGGAACTCGGCTATCAGTTTCTGACTGACGATTCTGTATTGTCATGTATCTTGAAGGCTGACTTGGAGGACAAGTCAGCGCTACATGTGACCCCATCTTACTGTTCTGTGTTTGTAAAATCTTCCTGACTGTTTTGTTTTGACACCATTACCTTGATTACTTGTGATTATTTCTCTACCTTAATTAGTTTGTACAGTTTTTGATGACTTATTTTGCATGAACCCCTTCCAACCCAACTTCTCTGTATCCTCCTCTTGCAGATACTGTTAGCCCCCTTCATAATTGTCATCTTGACTTTCCACATCCTGAAGAATGACTTGCCAAGCCTCCTTCCAGAGCAGTGGCTGCCCTTGCCCCACCTGTCCCCTCCTACCCCCTACCATCCCAATTTCTGCAGATGGAGCTGAAGACTGATTGTGACTGACTGACCCAGACTGACTGTGGCTCACCTCCTTGAGCAATGCGAGAAGTGCCCACACCTCTGACTGGTGGCTATACAGTTTTCCAACCATGGTAGCCCAATACAACTCCCCCCAAACTGGTCACAGGTCTGACCGAGATCCACTCCCCCAGGTGCAGAGGCACGGACTCTCTCATTGAGATCATCCCAATCAAACACCTAGTTGTTGCCCTTCCCCTGGATTGGTATAGGGGGCTGCACTTGGCTTACTGTGCAGGGACTGTTGGGCGTCTCCAAGTATTCTGGTGAGAAATGCCTCCCTATGACTTTGACACATTATTCCTTGCTTGCTGCACATGTAGTGTTTACTTCTGGCACATGTTATAGGTATGAAATTGACATAGCATTGTGCCGTTAAACAAGTTATCCACCCCCTGACTGAGGACAGGTGACTAGCAAGGCAAGCTACTTGATTGTGTGACTGCGCTAATAGGCACAACAAGACAAGGCAGAGCATGGATACTGTGCGCATGCAGCTGGGGAGTAAGTGAACAAGTGCCAAGAAAGCAAGTGAGCTACCCTACAATGCAGTCTAATCCAAGCAATGAGTTGGGTACCTGTCCGTGCATACAAAGTTTCCACACAGCAGCCTTTCAATACTCATTGTCAGTGTGCCCTGTAATGCAGATCTGTTCTTCAAGAGCGTCCTGCAGTTGTATTGGAGAGGTGCCATGATTGTCATGAGAGATTGGTGAATGCAGGATATCAATGTCTCTGGTTGAAGGATATGTGCAACTGGTGCCCATGGTTCATGGCTTTAGATGCTCTTTGGTCCTATACATCATGGAGACTCTGGAGCAAGCAGTGAGCTGAATCCACCAGTTACCCATTTAGGTTTCCACATCAAATTTTCTCAACGTTTAGCTTGTTTAGCATGTTTGATAAGCTAGAAAGTAGAATATTAATGAGGCAAGTTAGGCCATTAACAAGGTGTTTAAAAAGCAATAATCCTTTTAAATGGCAACTTGCTGTTGCCTAGTGAGAAACCTGCCATGGTGCTAGTAAAAAGCATAAATAAAGGCTAGAGGAGGTCGATGTTAGTAAGGAAGATGGGCTAGGAATTTTGAGGAAGTTGAAGATAGATAAGTCCCCCGGGCCTGATGGGATTTATCCAAGGATTCTATGGGAAGCGAGGGGAGAGGTTGCAGGGCCTTTGGTGATGAACTTTTCGTCCTCACTGTCCATGGGTATAGTGCCGGAAGATTGGAGAGAGGCAAAAATCATTCCCTTGTTCAAAAAGGGAATAGGGATTACTCTGGAAATTACAGGCCAGTTAGTCTTACTTCAGTGGTGGGAAAATTATTGGAAAGGACCCTGAGAGATAGGATTTATGATCACTTGGAAAGGCACAGTTTGATTTGTGATAGTCAGCATGGATTTGTGAGGGGTAGATCATACCTCACAAACCTTATTGAATTCTTTGAAGAGGTGACCAAACACGTGGATGAAGGTCGAGCAGTGGATGTGGTATACATGGATTTAAGTAATGCATTTGATAAGGTTCCCCCTGGTAGGCTCATGCAGAGGTAAGGAGGCATGGGATAGGGGGAAATGTGGCAGATTGGATTCAGAATTGGCTGACCCTTAGTGGATGGACAGTATTCAACATGGTGCTCAGTTACAAGTGGTGTACCACAAGGATCTGTCCTGGGTCCTCTTCTATTTGTGATTTTTGTAAATGATTTGGATGAAGGAGTGGAAGGGTGGATTAGCAAGTTCGCGGACAATACGAAGGTGGGTCGCGTTGTGGACAGTGCGGAGGGCTGTTCTAGGCTACAAAGGAACATTGATAGGATGCAGAGCTGGGCCAAGAAGTGGCAGAATGAGTTTAACCCTAAAAAGTGTGAGGTGAGTCATTTTGGAAGGACAAATTTGAAAAGCAGAATACAGGGTTAACGGAAAGATTCTTGGCAGTGTGGAGGAGCAGAGGGATCTTGGGGTTCATGTTCACAGTTCCCTGAAAGCTGCCACCCAGGTGGATAGAGTTGGTAAGGAAGTGTACGGTGTGTTGGCTTTCGTTCATAGAGGGATCGATTTTAAGAGCCGTGAAGTTATGCTCCAGCTATACAAAACCCTGGTTCGGCCACATCTGGAGTATTGTGTCCAGTTCTGGTCACCTCGTTACAGGAAAGATGTGGAGGCATTGGAAAAGGTGCAGAGGAAATTTACCAGGATATTGCCTGGAATGGAAGGAAGGTCTTAAGACGAAAGGTTGAGTGAGTTAGGGCTTTTCTCTTTAGAACAACGAAGGATGGGAGGTGACTTGGTAGAGGTGTACAAAATGACCAGAGGTATAGATAGACAGCCAGAGACTTTTTCCTAGGGTGGAGGTAGCTTTTACGAGGGGGCAAAGTTTTAAAGTGATTGGAGGTAGATACAGGGGAGATGTCAGAGGTAGGTTCTTTACTCGGAGAGTGGTAGGGGCGTGGAATGCATTGCCGGAGAGGGTAGTGGAGTCAGCCTTATTAGGGGCATTTAAGCAGCTATTAGATAGGCATATGGATGATAGTATAAGGTAGGAGTGGAGGTTAGATAGACCTTTAGGATTAGGGTAAAAGTTTGGCCCAACGTCATGGGCCGAAGGGCCTGTACTCTGCTGTACTGTTCTATGTTCTAGGTTCTAGGTTCTATAAATGGTGGAGCCAGGTGCTTCTGATGTTGAGATGGGCATTGCTGGACTTTTCTGTTCCAAACCTTGCCATATTGTGATTATCTCTCCAATTAGTTTGTATAGTTTTTGATGACTTCTTACTTTGCATGAACTCCTTCCAATCCAGCTTTTCTGTATCCCCAGTTCGTAATTGTTTATACACACAGCGGACCGGAAACATTAACTCTGATTTTTTCTTCACGGATGCTGCCAGACTGAGCTTTTCCAGCAACTTCTGTTTTTGTTCATCATTGTTTACCTGTGTTCAGAATCGGTTTCTTAGTAAAATCAATTTACTTATAAGATTCAGCTCAATGTTTTCATTCAGTCACCAAAATGCCTAATTTTTGGGAATGAAATCCAGAGTAAAATAGAATTTCACCAGGTTACTTTAATGAACTCAGAAATAATCTATCTTTTATGAAACAAACTTAACAAACTAAGGTTTTGGAGTAGATCTGTAGCTCGGGTTGTGGGTGTTGAGGTTGGTTGGCTCGCCGAGCTGTTTTGTTGTTCCACAGACGATTTGTTACTATGCTGGATAACATCCTCAGTGCAGCCTCTGATGAAGTGTCGGTGTGTTTTCCCACCTGGTTTTTAAACTCTGGGGTCTGTTGCAATGGATTGCCTCACTTCCGGGTTTCCTCCGTAGTGGAATGTATATGGGGTCGAGTTCAATGTGTTTACTAATAGCCTGCTTCGTGAAGCGCCATGCTTCCAGGAATTCTCGTGCTTGTCTCTGCCTAGCCTGTCCCAGGATCTTGGTGTTGTCCCAGTTGAAGTCGTGGTTCTCCTTGTCCATGTGGATTGAGATGCATGAGTATTGGTCGTGACTTTTTGTAGGCAGTTGGTGTTCATGTACTCTTGTTGTTAGTTTCCTTCCTGTTTGTCCAATGTAGTGTTTCTCACAGTCTCTGCAGGGGATCTTGTCGATGACATTGGTCCTGACCATGGTGGGGAGTGGGTCTTTAGTTCGGGTGAGCACTTGTCGTAGGGTTGATGTGGGTTTGTGTGCCACTCTGATGCCCAGCGGTCGTAGAAGTCTTGTGGTGAGTTCTGACATGTTCCTGATGTAGGGTAGTGTGATGAGTGTGTCGGGGCGTGTAGAATCTTTCTGATGCTGTTCCTGTAGGCATCTCCTGACCCAGTTCTTTGGATATCCATTATCCTTGAACACTTGGAAGAGGTATTCCCCCTCCTCTTGGTGTAGTTCCATGTTGCTGCAGTGTGTTGTTGCCCTTTTAAATAGCGTTCGCACGCCGCTTCATTTGTGTGCGCTGGGATGGTTACTGTTGAAGCTCAATACCTGATCTGTGTGTGTGGCTTTACAGTGTACTTTGGTTTGCAGTTCCCCATTTGTCTTGCGCTCTACCATGACATCACAAAATGTAAATCACATCACAGCTCTGTGAAGGTGATGTTTCAAAAGGGCAAGAAGAAACACCCTTATTGAACAATGGTATGAAAAACAAACCTTTGATGAATTCTGACTGTTGACCAGGTTTCTTGTTAATAAAATCAAATTGCTGACCATTAGAGACTGGTGGAAGCTCTTCCCAAGCTTCAGCTGGAATGGAGATTAGACTGGTTCCACTCCTTGACAAACCCTTATTGTTCAGCTTTTCCACATTTACAAGGTAGTCAAAATACTCTGATGTGGAAACTTTATCAGATTCTCAAAACTTCAACCAACAGAGAGAGACTTGCCTTTACTGCAAAGCTTTGGAGATTTTTTTTTTTCTGAATCCCCAGGCTTTCTTTCTGAACAGGAACGAAGACCAGAAAGGGGTACACCATCAGTACATGGCCTGCAGTCTTTTTCAACCAGATTTTTCATTAACGAAGGGCAATAAACCTATCTTGTATCCTCTGAAAAACTCTGTTTAACTGTATTTCTGAAATTGTTTGTCTGTCTGTAAACAGCAGCCCACTTTAAACTTCATTCCTTTCAAAAACCCAGTTCAATCCATATAGTGCCCAAGCAGTTCAATATCTTCCACGTTCTCATATAATCCAATAGTATAGATATATAGTCCCAATAAAAGCGAAATATTTGTGTAAAATTTGGTAAAGTTTTTTTGTTAAATTCTTATGGTAGAACTTGAACCAAAAACATTAGGATCTTAAAAACAACCAAGAATCAGGAGACAAATGAAAAGGTGAACAATTGCATTTTGACTCTTAATCACCTTCAGATGGAAAATAGGGAGGAATGACCTTGACATTGGCCTTGTGTAGCATGTATTTGATGGATGGGATGACACTTAAAATACAGATTAAAGAAGCTGAAAAATAAGGGGATAAATTCAGAGCAGTAGGGTTGATGATAAGGACTCTTAAAATCAAGTTAAGAATAACACAGTGGAGTGCAAATAAGTCACAGATTGGGTGGTATGAAATGAGAACAGAACAAATCATGTAGGAAATTAAGATACGTTAATTGTTAGATTGATATTAAGTCTGCTCTATTTTGTTGCGAAAAACATTAGTAAAGTGACCACCAATAAAGTAAGTATAGTGATTGTAAAGCTTATTCAAATTCTTATTCCTAAGTTGCTTTTTAATACATGAATCAGTAAATCATTTTGCTGGAAATGGAGGCAACTTTTAGTGATGTAGAAATAGTCCCTTCTGGGGAAGGGTCACGGGACCTGAAGCGTTAACTCTGACTTTCTACAGATGCTGCCAGACCTGCTGAGCTTTTCCAGCAATTTCCATTTTTGTTTCTGATTTACAGCATCCACAGTTCTTTCAGATTTTTAAAAATAGTTTCTTCTGATTTCTCAAATAGGATGTTGTGTGAAAAATTATGCCCCCCACTGCATTATCTGTTTTATGATTCCAGCCAATGTTATTACATATGATGCATTTTTGTAAATATTTATTTCCTTGAACTGACTTGAGTTGTAGTTCTGACAGAACTGTATCTTTATGTGAAGCAGTGTCTTATAAGGTTGTCCATCTTCTGTATGAAACTGTCTAAGACCAGTTTAACTCAATGTTTGTCATAACTGAGAAGGGGAACCAAAGATATCATCTCAATCTTTAAAACCTGAATTGGGCTATTGATTTTTAATGAATGCAGCAATTAGAAGAGCAAAATTATCTTCAGTCATATTTTTCTTCAAATATCTAATATATAGGAATGTTTTAATTTGGTCAAAAGTAAATGAAATGTGCCTGCATATTTCCATTAAAATAATTGTACATTGAATTGTCAGATTGTTCTAAATGTTAATAAGGAGCAATAAAGATAGGGAGCTCATAAAGGCAGGAAGTGAATTACAAGAACTCGTGACAAAACTGAAGACCTGTGTGATGATTCAGAGTTGTTTTGGGCTGGAATAATGGCCCAAATTTTACAATCAGCAACAATGAAGCAGCATTTGCCGTTGATCATGCTTGGGCTGCCTAGACATTTATTGTCTCCTTTTGAGCAGCAACCTTCTGTACTTAAATATCCCTTCCAGAGGGCCACACTTTCTAGAAGATCTATGGCATCTGTGATAAGGCACAAATAACAGTATAGCTTATCATCAAATCATAAAGGGGAGTCCTCAATGAGGGATGCAATGTCAAAATGTGGAAGTATAAATGAAAATTTTTAAATTCATTGTTACGTTATTTACAAAAAAAAATAGAAATGGTAAAAAGAGAAAGAGAACTAATATAAGTTTGTTTTATGATCTACTTTAACAGCTAAATTCTGAAGGAATGAAACTCCCAATTAGTATAATTAGACTTATACTGCCAGTGAGGAAATTTGCCAACAATTAAGGCATATCACATGATTGTAAATTCACTTCCATCGGAATGTACCAACCCTAATTTTTCTTGCGTGTTTAGTGGGTAATTACTGAGGTGGTACCACTACTTTACTCTCTTACATGGATTTCAATAGCATGCCTATTAGTGAGATAGTGGTGTAGTGCAGTTTGTACAGGAGCAGTGCAAATCGGACACCTTTTGTGTTTAATTGTGTTCCCTCAAGCTCTATAAGAGCTATCTGATTTGTGCCACGGTGATGGTAGGCACAGAAGCCCCACTGTTACTCTTCAGGGAAGTAAACATGTGGCTAAAAGAGTGGTGTGGGAAAGAGGGTTTCCTTTTCATGGGGCACTGGCATCAGTTCTGGGACAGGAGGGATCTATACCACTGGGATGCACTCAACCTGAACAGGGCCGGGTCCAGTGTTCTGGCGAAAACGGTAAATAGGATGGTTAATAGGACTTTAAACTAGTAAGTAGGGGGGGAAGGGAGAAGTGAGCATAGAGGGAGAATAACAATTAATGTAAGGCAAAGCAGCAGGTTAGCAGGTGATGAGGAAGCTTCAACTCCATTGAAAGTTAGGAAAAAAGTTAAAGGGAAGGAGAACTCAAGAGCTGTTAGTAATGGAGGTAATAGGACCCAAAAAGAAGGTGCAAAAACTGGCATAAGGGCACTTTATTTGAATGTTCGGAGCATTCGAAACAAGGTGGATGAGTTGACGGTGCAAGTTAATGCAAATGGGTATGATTTAGTGGCCATTGCAGAGACATGGTTACAGGATGGTCGTGACTGGGAGTTAAATATCCAGGGGTATCAAACTGTTCAGACGGACAGACAAGAAGGTAAGAGAGGTGGTGTTGCTCTGATTTTTAAGGGCGCTATCAGGGCGGTAGTGAGAGATGATATAGGTTCTACTGAACAAAATGTTGAATCCATTTGGGTGGAAATTAGGAATAGCAGGGAGAAGAAGTCACTGATAGGTGTGGTCTATAGGCCACCAAATAATGACATTGTGGTGGGGCGAGCAATAAACATAGAAGTAGCTAATGCATGTAAAAATGATACAGCAATTATCGTGGGGGATTTTAATCTACATAAGGATTGATGAAACCAGGTCGGTCATGGCAGCCTTGAGGAGGGGTTCATAGAATGCATCTGCAATAATTTCCTTGAACAATATGTAGTGGAACCTACGAAGGAACAAGCTATCCTAGATCGAGTCCTGTGCAATGAGACAGGAATAATTAATGATCTCACAGTTAGGGATCCTCTCGGAAGGAGCGATCACAGTATGGTTCAATTTAAAATACACATGGAGCATGAGAAGGTTAAATCCAGTACCTATGTCCTGTGCTTAAACAAAGGAGACTATGAAGGAATGAGGAAGGAGTTAGCTAAGGTAGAATGGGAGCAAAAACTTTATGTTGGGTCAATTGAGGAACAATGGTGGACTTTCAAAACGATTTTTCACAGTGCTCAGCAAAAGTATATTCCGGCGATAAGGAAAAACTGTAGAAAAAGAGAGCCAGCCATGGATGTCTAAGGAAATAAAGGAAAGTATCAGATTGAAAAAAAAACATACAAAAAAGCAAAGAGTAATGGGAAACTAGTAGACTGGGAAATCTTTAAAAGGCCAACAGAAAGCCACAAAAAAACGTTATAAAGAAAAGTAAGATAGATTATGAGAGTAAACTAGCTCAGAATATAAAAACAGGCAGCAAAAGTTTCTATAAATATGTAAATCGTAAAAGAGCGGCGAAGGTATACATTGGTCCTTTAGAGGATGAGAAGGCCAATTTAATAACTGGGAATGAGGAAATAGCCGAGACATTAAACAGTTATTTTGTGTCGGTCTTCACAGTGGAAGACACAAATAACATGCCGAAAACTAATGGCAAGAAGGTTATAGTAGGTGAGGACCTAGAAACTATCATTATCACTAAGGAGACTGTGCTGGGCAAGCTAAGCCAATGGGGCTAAAGGTAGACAAGTCTCCTGGCCCTGATGAAATGCACCGCAGGATACTAAAAGAGATGATGGGGGAAATAGCAAATGCACTAGTAATTATTTACCAAAATGCACCGGGCTCTGGGGTGGTTCCTGCAGATTGGAAAACAGCCAATGTGACACCACTATTTAAAAAAGGAAGTAGACAAAAAGCAGGTAACTGTCGGCCAGTTAGCTTAACTTCGGTAGAGGGGAAAATGCTTGAACCTAGCATTAAGGAAAAAATAGCAAGACATCTGGGCATAAATTGTCCCATTGGGAACACCCAGCATGGGTTCATGAAAGGTAGGTCATGTTTAACTAATTTGGTGGAATTCTTTGAGGACATTACTTGCATGGTGGACAATGGGGAACCTGTGGATGTGGTGTATCTGGATTTCCAGCAGGCATTTAACAAGGTGCCACACCAAAGGCTGCTACATAAGATAAAGTTCCATGGTATTACAGGTAATGTATTGGCATGGATAGAGAATTGGTTGACCAGTAGAAAGCAAAAAGTAAGGGTAAATGGGTGTTTTTCTGGTTGACGGTCAGTGGCTAGTGGTGTGCCTCAGGGATCAGTGTTGGGACCGCAATTGTTTACAATTTACATAGATGGTTTGGAGTTGGGGACTAAGTGTAGAGTGTCAAAATTTGCAGATGACACTAAGGTGAGTGGTAGAGCAAAGTGTGCAGATGACACTGAAAGTCTGCAGAGGGTTATAGACAGTCTAAGTGAGTGAACAAAGGTCTGGCAGATGGAGTAAAATGTTGATAAGTGTGAGGTCATCCATTTTGGTAGGAATAACATCAAAATGGACTATGTTTTAAATGGCAAAAAATTGCAGCATGCTGCTGTGCAGAGGGACTTGGGTGTCCTTGTGCATGAATCGCTAAAAGTAAGATTGCAAGTGCAGCAGGTAATTAAAAAGGCAAATGGAATTTTGTCTGCCATTGCTACAGGGATGGAGTTTAAAAACAGGGAGGCTATGCTGCAGCTGTATAGGGTCCTGGTGAGGCCACACCTGGAGTACTGTGTGCAGTTTTGGTCTCCTTACTTGAGAAGAGATATACTAGCACTGGAAGGGGTGCAGAGGAGATTCACTCAGTTGATTCCAGAGTTGAGAGGGTTGGATTATAAGGAGATACTAGTAGACTGGGATTATACTCATTGGAATTCAGAAGAATGAGGGGAGATCTTATAGAAACATATAAGATTATGAAGAGAATAGATATGGTGGAGGCAGGGAGGTGGTTCCGCTAGCCGGTGAAACTCGGACTCGAGGGCATTGCCTCAAAATAAAGGGAAGCAGAAGTAGGACTGAGGTCAGGAGGAACTTCTTCACCCAAAGGGTTGTGAATCTGTGGAATTCCCTGTCCATTGAAGCGGTTGAAGCTACCTCGCTGAATGTTTTTAAGGCAAGGCTAGATAGATTTTTGAACAGTAAAGGAATTAAGGGTTATGGTGAGTGGGCGGATAAGTGGAGCTGAGCCTCAAAAAGATCAGCCATGATCTTATTAAATGGCGGGGCAGGCTCGAGGGGCCAGATGGCCTACTCCTGCTCCTAGTACTTATGTTCTTATGTTCATCCAGACGATTGAGTATACCTGTAGACAGCAGCTTCATATAGACTTTCAAACGGTCCACAGGAATCAATTCCTAGACAATCTCGGAGAAGACTTGAAATACGGAGACTACAATGAGTAGGCAGATTAAAAAAGTTGTGATACATTTTGTGTGTATTTGTAAATTCATTCTTCAAGTGGTTCATGTAATGAAAATTCTAGGTATAATTAACAGAAAATAAAATAAAATTTATGGGAAAGCAAAAAGAAACAGCCAGATTGGGACAATATAAACATAGGGAAAGTGACAGCTATGAACAATATTGATTGATTTTATTGTCACGTGTACCGAAACGTTTTGTGTTTTCAAAGTGAAAAGCTTTGTTTGCGAGCGGTACACGCAGATCACAGCAAGCAAAGGATGTACAGATCAAAAGGACTTAGAGGGATACAGGTTACATTGCAGGTTACATTATTTGAGGCGAGGAGGAAGCTGTTCCTGAACCTACTCGTGCGTGTGTTCAGGCTTCTGTATCTTCTGCCTGAAGGAAGAGGTTGTAGGGTTGTAGGATGTCATTACCAGGGTGTGATGAGTCTTTGATGATGTTGGCCAACTTTCTGCAGCAGTGAGCCATGTAATTAGAGCCCATGGATGGAAAGTTGGCTTCCGTGATGGCCTGGGCTGTGCATACCACCTTCTGTAGTTTCTTTTGGCCCTGGGCAGAGCAGTTGCCATACCAGGCTGTTATGCACCGAGACAGTATGCTTTCAATGGTGCATCTGTAGAAGTTGGTGAGGGACCTTATGGACATGCCAAATTTCCTGAGCCGCCTGAGGAAGAATAGGTGTTGTTCTGCCTTCTTGACTGTCGCATTTACGTGGGCCGTCCAGGACTGGTCCTGGACAATTCCTAATGTAGATTAGGAATTGTCGACTGACCAGTAAATACTCTGTACAAGAAACAGTTGCAGGACAATGTTTTTGCTTAGTTCTTAGCTGACCTTGGCCTTGGGATTAGAGGGAGAAGCTTGGATTTTGGCTCCCTCCCTTTTTCTGCACTTTCTTTAATATTAGGGTCATTAGATGAGATCCTGAGATGCTTTCCTCTCCTCCAGTATCACAGATTTGTTACAGTTATGGGTGAGGTATTGTTCCAGTGCAGATGTTAAAGCATGTAATGCTAAAATATGAGTGCTGCAGCACCAAGTCTGCTGGTGAAACGTGTTATTTCAAATAAGATAACAAGATTAGTTATAGAATTAAGGTTTACCTCAGCGTTTTCAATAAGACATGTACCATGAGTATTCTGTTTAATGTAGAATTAGTTAATTACCTAAAGGGTCTTGTATCATTTTTGTGTTTCAAAGCCTCTGAAGTGGAATGTGTGCAAATGTAAGTTAGTAAAATTTTAGCTGCGCAAAGAAACAGGTCAGTTTATAATTTTTAAATCTGTTTTGTGAAATCTACACATTTATTTTTAAAGCATATTTTGCATGACTGTTGTCACTACGTTTCATGTTTTGGTATTGATGAGGCATCTCTACTGCTGTGTAGAAGATGGTAATGAAGAATTACTGTGTGCTGAAAAAGGATGACTAACAGATTGGTGTTAAATATGCTGGTGGGCAATGCCAGTTGCTTTGCAAGAGCATTTTGCAAGAGCATTTCAGAATAAATTATTTGTGGTTATCCTAACTGAACATGCCAAAATACAATTAGTTAACTGATGTTTTAAATGTTGATTACATCAAAAGTAATTGATAATCCCAAACAGCCACCTGAAATCTGAAGTTAAAAGCAATAGTTTATATATAAATTTAAGATCTTGATTTCCATCCATACACATTTTTAAGAAGTGTTTTCTTCACTTTTCTTAGGTTTTTAAAAGTCAACATTGAAGACTAGGCACAATTTGTTTTCTTCAGTTAGTACCACTGTGGTGAGAGCTTTAAACAGGTGCGCATGTGAACAAGAAATTCCATCACAATCTCATCAACGTCCAATTTTTTTCTCAATTTCCTGCAGGAAAACATCTAACCTCTATCATACCCATCTTTGCAATTGTGCAGTATAATTGGTATTCAGTTGATAACTCAGCATGTAAGATCCACTTAGTGTACCTACATTATTCTGTGGCGCACTTTGACCCACTGGTTTGGCCCATATGGCATCTCTTTATCTTATAAACTTGGAGACTCATGCACTGATCTATATGAAGGCAAACCTGCTCCTCTCATTTAACTAAATCTAGACAATGCCGAGCATAGATTCTTCAGCTATTTTTGGTCAGTTCTGTTGTATGGCCCCAAAAGGAGTAAGTGGATAATGTACAACTACAGTTAAGGTGCCATTATATTTTGAATGATCGGCCAACTGTGCTAATCCATGAAACATCTCAACTGTGGAAATATATACTTTTCTTTAAGTATGTAGTTGATTAGCTGACACTATTCCCTGTATTTAATACCTTCTGATATACAGGACCTCTGTTTTTTGGCTACCGTTTTGATTTTAAACTTTGGTCACAAAATATTTTGTCAATTCAAATAATGCATGTGTTGCAGAATGAAATGTGTAGTTAAATAGAGAATGATTTTGCAAAACTAAGACATAATCACATTTTACTTATCAAGGGCTTCAGATGATGTCACAGAACAATGGACATGAATCTTGAGGGTCCAAATTTCCTGAAATGGTAGAAATGGCAAATTGCACAAAATACCACTAGTTATTACATTAATCTTAGCAAAATTTTCTGCATGTTTGACATGATTGTGCTGGAATGTATGAATGTCTTCCCCACTGCAAATTGCACTTTCTAATTGTCAACCCCATTACTCTCCCTGGCAGCTGATGCTAAGACAGATTGTTCACTGCCTTGGTGAACATCTAATGACCATCAAATTACCCAATTGTTGCTAGCTGGACTTTACAAACATCAGATCTTGGACACCAATGTTATAACTTAAACAAAAAAAAATCTATTGTTAATGATGCAAATTTAACAGAAGAAGGATAAATAACAAGGTATTATAGTTAATATCCACAATCTATCACATTCTTCTTTGATAATAACACCCCCCCCCCCCCGCAACGTATACACAGACTCACAGACCAAGACTGTCAAGTGATAAATCAGGAAAGAAAATAAAAGGATTCTAATATGCAGTTCAATTAAACAGTTTCAGTGATGGACCCGGACTTCATGATATCCTTGGACAATGAGTTGTTTACATAGACTGTATATCTTGCTTGCGTTTGAAGTCACCAGTTAGTACCAACAATTTCAGCAGAGTCCTAGGAATATTTACTTATTTCTTACAGACTGGGATTCTTCTGTCAGAATGCTCAATTATTTGATAATTGGAGAGAAAACTAGAGACAGCAAAACAGAGCAACCAGTCTAAGAGCTTCCCAAATTACTCATCATCTCCTGCAAAAAAAACCCAGTCAGAATGCTTTTTTCCTTTTTCCAATCAACACCTCTGTGGTTGGCTGGTTAGCACCGGACCTCCCTTGATTGACCAATTCAACATCCAACAAGACTCCAGCCTTGAGCAAAGCAATATTCAGTGCCGTATAATTAAGTTTCATTACTTCCAGGCTGGTTACCAACAGATAATATCTACTTTTGTTTTTTCTCTCTTTTAAAACACGAGTTATTCAAAGTTCACCATTTAACCTCAACTCACATCACAGTTCCAAACTAAAAACAATGAGAAAAATAAGAGAAAAATAATGATGGTCTCAATGCTCAGTGAGCGATTTCTCAAACTTGCAATGAAAATGAGACTCATTATTTTGCCAACTTCTCAGTGCTGAACTTTTGCCCCCCAACTCCCCAATACTTCTACTACCTCAATACTCAACAATAACCTTGGTATCAAACCAAATTATTATACAATTAGCATTCAATGCATTCTATGTGCTGTAATGCTTTATCCCTCCCTCACCTCATGCTTTTACTCAGCCCTAGACAGAGCTAGACTGCCACCCTCCACCCCTCCTGGAAATGAGATCCAGTTCTGCCACCAGCAATCTCAAACCTAAATTGCTCCAAAGAAAAGAGGACCCTCAGTGATCCAGCTCCTGGTGTCACATCCAACATTCTTAGTTTTATTTGTCAAACAGGTTTGAAATCCCATTCAATCCATTGAGACACACAGTAGATAAAGTGTAATACTCTGTGGGAATGTAATATACGTCTGTGTCCCCTAGCGATTCACACCCTGTACACACTATGAAAGTTTGATCTTATGTGAAACTGCTGCTTGTGCCTTGTCTCTTATGCCTGCTAACCTACATTCATAACCAACATCTTGATTTTTAAAATATCATCCGAATTTTCACATCCTTTCACGGTCTTCTCTCTCTTTATCTCTGTAATCTCTACCACCTGCACAACCCTGCAATATTTCTGGACTGCTCTAATTTTGGCCTGTTGTACATCCCCAATTTTAATTGCTGCACATATGGTGGATGTGCTGTCAGCTACACAGGTCATGAGCTTTTCAAATCTCTCCATGAGCCTTTCTGCCTTTCTGCTTTGACTTTCTCATTCACAATCCTTAAAACCTGCCATGTTAAACAAGTTTTTAATCATCTCTCTTAACTGTCATACTTGGCATATAATGCTCCTCATAAGTGCATTGGGATGGTTCACTATTTCAAAGTTGCTGTATTAATGCAGTTAGGTGGAAGGATTGTGGAAAGATTAAACGCACAATTATCACTGAAGTCTCAGCTATAAAGCATATTTTTAAGGAGAAATTTAAAATTTTATAACTATCAATATAAATTTGAAATATTGTCTAATCTTTTACTGTTATCCCATCATTTTGACAAGAATAAGATCCATTAGGCATTTAATAATAAAAGTCCAAAGTTAGGTGTTGCCATTTTAGGATAAACAAGGATTTTCTTTCTCTCCGAGGGTTGTGCAATTTTGGAACTTTGCCTCAAGAGGAAGAGCACGTGAATATATTTAAGGTGGGAGGGAAAGATTCTTGTCCAACAAGGGATCAAAGGTTATCGGGGTAGTTAGGAATGTAGAATTTGGAACATTCAGATAGGATCTTATTGAATGCCAGAGCAGGCCAGCTTCTGCTAATTCACATATTTGCATAATAAATACGTGAATATTGAGATTTTGAAGCTGCTATCACTGTATACATCTTGTGCAGTTGTCAACTGGGCACCTTTAATCATTTCACTTGCACATACCCATATTTAGGTTTGAACAAACTGCGTTCTAGACAGCATTTTAAGTTTATTGTTGCGTGAACTGCTGTTTTTTATTCAAACAACATAATGTTGCAACCTCACAATGTGCAGGGACTGGAACAAATGCAGTTGAGGAAAAATTCATTGGCAGCCAAACAAAAAGCAGCTGTATGGTACCCAAAATTGAGTGTCTTTCTAAGTTTGTTTTCTGAGCATACCAAAGGAACATCTGATGTTGGCATGGTAATAGCACAGCCAAAAAAAAGCCTTGAGTGCAAGCTATAGCTATAGCAATTATGCATGTGATCTGGTGTCATGCTACAACAACAGAATATAAAAATCAGACAAATGTTCAAACATGCTTTTGATCTGCAGTATATATCTGGTCCTACTGTTGTGATGTTGTCTCATCAGGTCCCAAAACATTATGAGAAGATTGGGCCAGAATCTTATTGTTCTCTGTTGGCAAGCTTGCAGGCAGGGCTCATAAAATTACCATGGTGGCCCTCTCACTTATCCCCAGACTGTTCATGATTTTAGTTGGGAAGCTGCTCCAATTGAAACCCCTTTAGTAGCCAATTATTGATCAGTTAAGAGCTGCTTCCTGCCTTACCACAATTTTGAGTCTGGCGTATGGAGTTAAATTAATGTAGCTTCCTTTCAAGATGTCTTATCATCTAAGCCATTTGTGAACCAATAATAGCATTTCAGACATGGCAGATGGTAAAATTTGAATTCAATAACAAATGTGGATTTAAGGGTCTAATGATTTTTTTTCGTTATTCATTCATGGGATGAGAGTGTCGCTGGCTAGTCCAGCATTTATTGCCCATTCCTAATTGCCCAGAGGGAAGTTATGAATCAAACCCATTGCTCTGGATCTAGAGTCACATATAGGGCAGACCAGGTAAGGATGGCAGTTTCCTTTCCTTGAGGACATTAGTGAACAGATGGGTTTTTCTGACAACCAGCAATGGATTAGATCAAAGATCATAGAATCCCTACAGTGTGGAAACAGGCCCTTCAGCCCAACATGTCCACATAGACACTCAGCATCCCACCCAGACCAACCCCCTAATCTACACATCCCTGAACACTATGGGCAATTTAGCATGGCCAATCTACCTAGCCTGCACATCTTTGGGTTATGGGAGGAAACCAGAGCACCCGGAGGAAACACACACAGACACGGGGAGAATGTGCAAACTCCGTGCAGACAGTTGCCCAAGGGTGGAACTGAACCCGGGTCCCTGGCGCTGTGAGGCAGCAGTGCTTCATGGTCATCATTAGACTCTTAATTCTAGATATTTATAGAATTCAGATTTCACCAGCTGCCATGGTGGAACTCAAACCCAGGTCCCCAGAACATTACCTGGGTCTCTGGATTAACACTTCAGAGATAATACCACTATTGCCTCATTTCAAAGAAAGCCCATGACTAATCTTCTCCCTTGGAAAAGAGTTTAATCCAGGTGTCCTGATTTACAGCATCCACAATTCTTTTGGTTTTATTACACATGACAGATTTCCTTCCCTAAAGAACAGTAGTGAACCAGATGGGCTTTTCCAACAGTCAACAATGGTTTCATGGGTGTGGAGATGAGGTGAAGAAATCTGGTGCTGCTGCTGGTGAGGTTTGTGTCATTATTGTTGCTTCTCTTCCTCTTTCGCAGAGATGAATTAGGTTTATTATCACATGTCCTCACATGAGTACAGTGAAAAGTTTACAAGTCGCCACTTGTGGTGCCATCTTAGGTACTAATGTAACTGGGTAAAGAATCTTGGTACAAAGCAGAAAAATAAAGGAAACAGTTAAAAAGTTAAAACATTACAGTCCTTCTTACAAAAAAGTAGAAGAACAGAGAAACACAGTTAATAATTCAACACCACAGCCAATAAGCACTTAGCCATGCTGAACTCGTACTCCTTACAGGGGCTTGACCTCTCCCATTCCAGGCTCACCAATGCAGAGCTGCCATCACATCGGGGCAGGATTGATCCGCATAATCTTTTGTTACACTGTGGTAAAAGGCTAGAAGTAGTGAAGACAAGATGAATGAACTGACTTCCAAGAATTGGCAAACATTTGTCAAGCACTGAATGCACTCTCTGAGGAAGAGTGCTATGATTAGTAGCCTCTCATCTGGCCATGGCCACAACCTCAGAGTTCTATTGGTGAAAAGCTTCTAAGAGCGTATGAAATAGGAGCAAGAGGAGGCCATTTGTCACTTCAAACTTGCTTTGCTATGCAGTAAAATTATGGCTGACCTGCTACCTCTCTTCCACCTTCCTAAATCATATCTATATTCCTTAATTCCCAAAAACCGATCAACCTGTGATTGAATATACTCACCAACTGAGTTTCAGTCGTTCTCTGTAGAAGCGAATTTCAAAGACTGATAATAATTTTAATTAAATGAATTCTGCACATTTTAGTTTTAAATGGCCAAACCCTTGTTCTGACACTATTGACCCTGTGTTTTAGAGACCTCAGCCAGGAGATCAATTTCTCAGCGTCTGTGCTGGTAAGCCTGCTAAGAATTTTCTGTTTGAGTGATCACCTCGCATTCTAAATCTGGGGAATAGCCCCTCGTCGCAGAAACTTGTGTAATGAACTTCTGCAGCACTCCGCCTAGGACAAGTATTACCTCCTTTACATATGGAAATCAAAACTGCACACATTACTCTGACGGAAGGATGAGGGGTGGCCTCGTCAATTAAATGTATAACTGTAGTCAAACATCTTTACTCTCGTGCTCTAATCCCTTTGTAACGTTCTAACATGCCATTTGCCTTCTTTATTATATCCCTGAAAGTTGAAAATGACAGTTTAGTTATTGTATCTGAAAATATAGAGTGTAATTATTTGAATTGGCTATTGTTTTATCTACCTTATCAATTCAATTTGTGATACGGTCTAAACATAGTAATTTGACCAACGTGTTAAAGATTATTTCCTTCAAAAGAAGACTTGATTTAAATATCTGTTTCAGCTTAGGGCTATGAAAAGTGATGGATTCTGATGGAGCTGATAAAATCGACTGATAGAAGCACGTTTTCTCATTGATTATTGCCCTGCTTTATTATTGAGCTGCCTGGAGATGACGCAGTGTTGCAGTTTTATTTGCCTAGTCACCCAGATTGGACATTAATTTTATACCAGAGGTTTGGAGATCTCCATCAGCATTTACAGTTCTTACTCAGAGATAGCTTTAAGATTTTGGGGCCCTTCAGTGAACTTCATCATAGCTGTACATGCATAGGTTTTTGCATTTATTCGTCATTTCAATAGGGTAATAAATTCTTTGAATGCTACTCAAAATCATGAGGGGTATAGATAAGGTTAATGGCAGGTATCTTTTCCCTGGAGTGGGAGATTTCAAGACTAGAGGACATATTTTTAAGGTTAGAGGAGAAAAATTTTAAAAAAGACATGAATAACAACATTTTTACACAGAGAATGGTTTGTATATAGAATGAACTTCCAGAGGAAGTGGTGGATGCGGATACAGTTACAACAAAAATCATTTGGATAAATACATGAATAAGAAATGTTTGGAGGAATATGGGCCAGGCACAGGCAGTTGGAAATATTTTTGTTCAGCGTTATGTTTGGCTTGGACTGGTTGGACCGAAACGTCTGTTTCCATGCTGTATGACTATGACTGTACTCAAAAACTTGCTTGAGGAAATCCATTGCATTAATAACTACTTCCTAAACTTCTACACAAGTTTTGCCTTTCTTTTCATAGCTTTTAAACAAAATGCAAATACAGTCAGTTCTGCTATAATGCGTGTTCCGGTAGCACAAATTGCCTATAATTGTCAATTGACAAATAGGTGAACGCAATTTCTAAAATGGGAACTTGTATTGGCTACAACGTGATTCCATCAGTGCATGGAAGAGTATGCGTCAACATCGCATGGTCATTTCATGGGCTTTGTCCTGAGCATGCACAGTGTTAGCGCTGAAAGAGTGTCTACGCTGGCATCTCATGATCGTTTTGCAGGTTTTGTCCTGAATACACGCAACATTAGCACCAAAAGAGTCTCCGCGTCAGCATCATGTGACCCATGGAACAGTGTGCAATGGTAGCTTTTAAAGCTTATTATTTAAGGAGCACATTTAAGAGGCTGATTGCAACCATTGAGGGGGATAAGGACAGTGTTCTTCAATTTTGGAAGAGCTTTAACGTCATGAATGCAATTGATGTTATCCTAGAGGCCTCGATTCATGTCGGTAAGGATTGCTTGCATGCAGTTTGGCGGAAGCTTCTCCCAAATTTTTTTCAAGATTTTAAAGTCTTTGATCCAAGAGAGGAGCTCCCAAGAATCAAAGAAAATTGTGTTGATCTTGCAAAACAAGTTGGATTTGAAGAAGTGGAGACTGAGGATTTAGAAGAGCTGCTTGAGTCCCACTGTGAAGACCTCTCTACAGCTGATCTACAACAACTTGTCATTGAGGGGGAAGTGGAAGCTGGAGATGAAGAAGATGAAGTCCAGGATGCAGCACCATGAGAGCTTTTCACTTCTGTTTTGTCTTCTATCCTGAGGGAAATTGATAAGCATTTGCAGCTCCTGGAGGACAACGATTACAGTGCAGAACACAGCAGGGTAGCAGTTCATGGAATAAGATCCTATTTGGCGCCCTATGAACAGCTCGTTCATGAAAGAAAAAAAAGGGCATAGCAGCAAAAACTGGATGTCTTTTTTAAGTCAACCCCCAAGAAACTGTCAGAAGACGATGAACCACAGCCATCTACTTCTGGATTAATCATTTTCGCCCTAACCCTGCAACCACAACTGCATCTGAAAGTGATGATAATGATGATGATGACAACGAACCTCAAGCCCCTGCATTAACAACAGAGCAACCTCAAGACCTCCTCCCCCATCAAGTCATCTTGACATTTTTTTAAGGTGAGGTGTTAAATTAACTTTTATTTCATTATTAGATATGAATTAAAACACTTATTCAAACTGTGCTATCCTTTGTGTTAGGCTTTTGAGCGATTTTTGAGTGATACTTTTTGGTGGTCTGCCTCTAACACCACTTTTCCCAGAGGCCCTGTTATTTCTGTAGCAAGATTTTCTGTGATACAATGTTGCACGGGAGCGCAGCTATCACACTTTAGCAGAACCAATGGTACTGTGTCATTAATAGTTAGGACTTTGAAAATTTATTTTTCTAGCAACTAACTGGTTTGGGTTGGATGTTGGAGCTACAAATAAAAATACTATAGAATGTTGATGGATTGTTTTTGTGGATCAAGGACAAATTTGCATAACATTTCCTTAGGTGCTTAAATAGGTGTGTTGAACTGTGGGGTAGATTTGGAAGGTGTGTGCTGGCTGGTCTTTCCTCCCTGCTGTCTTATGATTTATGCCCAACCACACATTTATTGATATGTCTGCTAGCAATCTTCAGGTGGCCAGTATGCCATAAACAGTTGTCAGGAAAATCTGTGAAAAATGAATAACCATGTCTATGATGGTAGGGATCCCACAGAGTCCACTAACACCTTGTTGAATGGTTCCCTAAAAACTGGAACAGGCATGGTAAGGACGGGCCTTACTGCAGGTTTAGGTTTTCCCACAACCTGGCAGGTGTGGACAGTTCTGCAAACATTACTGTATCCTTGTGGAACTGTAGCCAATAAAAATACTGGCTGATGCAGGCTTGGTTTTCTCATATATTGACATGGCCAGCCATTAGAATTTCGTGAGCTAGCCATAGTATTTCCTTGTGGTATCTCAGTGCAAAACTACCTGATGGATCACTCCTTTTTTGCAGGTCTGTGTCCTTATCAACACCTCATTTTAATATAGTAACATGCAGAAACTGCTTCTGCTGCAGCTTCAGTCTGAGTAGTCTGAGTTAATATTGTTGACAGTATATCAAATTATACAGCAACTAGCAAGGAAGTGCTATTTATTACCTCCTTGAGGTCTTCTAGACTCCCAGAAACAGGTTTCACATAACCAGAGCAGAGTGTCTCCACCTCAGCCTCCATTGGCTGAACTAGCCTGGCCATAAACCATGCGATCACATAATGTGGAGAAAGTGCCTGGCACCACCACCTATGGCTGTCTGGACTCTTTGACCTCGGTGGGCTTCTCAGAGACCAGAGGAGTGCTATTAACTTTGATCCCACTAGGTCATCACTGAGGGACCGGTCAAACCTGTCTGTAGACAAAGTGGGAGCAACTCCTACGGTCACTGATCCCACTGCAGCTCTGGATGCATCCAGTAAGGGGAATGAGCATGCACTGTCCTTGAACCCTTTTACCACAACCTTAGCACTTACTGCATTAATTGGTGGGAAGATCATGCCTTTTCCCAGCAGGATAGTTTGGGAGGCCCCAGTATTTCTCAGTATCACTACATGCTTGCTCACTTCAACTTAGGGAAATGTGGCCAACCTTTGTATGGATTCAAAGTCCCAGTAATTCTCAGTAAAACTTAGGCACTTTTCTCAAAAGCCTACAGTGTAGTAATAACAGCTAATGTTGGCCTGGTCACTAACTACTTTTGCTTTTCTTGTCAAAGATTCATTTGTCTCTTCCTACTCAAGAGAGAAGAAAAAAGCTTCTATTTATGCCTACTCAGACTTCAGAGTTAAATGAGCATTTTGGCTTCACCCTTAAGACTGTGACACATTAAGGTTCCTGCTTCTCAACTCAAGTTGTCTTTGTTCATATTCCTTTTCCACTATGTTTTTGAAATTGCACTTTCCTCCCTTTCCCGTCGCTGTCTCTTTTTCCCCTTTGTCTCCATCTTTTCCTTTCTTATACTTGCAATTGTAATTTCTGCTATTCCAAATTTAATCTTTACTGCTATGCTATCAGTTTCATTGTCTTCAATTTCCATCTCTCAACCTTTGTTTGCCCCTTTTAAAATTTCTGGTTTTCTAGATTTTGAGTGAATAATCTAGTCCTAATTGCTTCACTAAATCTTTTAGCTGTTCAAGGGACGAGTTTTTAAGTCCTCAAAAGTAATTTCCCCCAATTCTGTTAAGAATGCACTGGCACCAAAAGGCAGAAGATCTAGTGAGAACTGAAAATTTCATTTTGGTGGAGGCTAGGAAAATGAATGTGTGTATGTAAGTGTGCTGGTTGATTAATATGTTTGATTATTTTCCACCTTTGCAATGAAAGGAGAAGGGATCCCATTTCCTTCATTCTGCGGGAGAAGTGTCATGACAACAGATCAGAACCCCGAAGTACTGTGGTCATTTTTTAACTTTTAATTTCAAAATGGGTTTTTTGAACAAGGTTGCTACAGACAAAAAAAAGACAGCATATGTAAATTCAGTGCTGTCTGGCAAAGTCCTAGTTGGGCTACATAGAATGTCCCAACTGTAAAGTGCCAGGGAAACTTCAAACAGAAAGATATGTAAAACGAAGAGACAACAAAGGTCTATCTTCCTCCTTTCAGCAGAAAGCCATATTTTACAGAAATTGTTTTCTGTTTACTTTTACAGGAATATACAATAAAGGTACAAAACTGATTGCAACCCTGTCTATGTGTGTTAATTATTTATAGTTTGTGGAGATCTCTGGTGTATAATTATTTCTTTTGTGTTAACTAATTAATAAACTCACTCTTGTGTTAATTTTAAAAAGCCAGGTTACATTGACTCCTTCCAACACATAAATTCATTTGTTCTGTGAGAAAGGCATTCACAAAGGAGGAATCCTTTTTAAATTAATTTTGGTGTGACCAGTTGAGGAGATGAGTGAACAACTGAAGGGAACCAGCTCTTCCCTCCTCACCTAGAGGATTAATGATTTGGAGTATCCATATGTAATCATGATAACTTGGGGAACCTAACCCAGGGTCTAGTCATAATAAGACTGTTATATGAAATGCGTGATAGGTTGTGAAGCTTGCATCATTCATATTCCAACAAATTTTCCAGTTCTGCAGTGTCCTTAGCAGCTGTCCTTATAAGGACTGCTGGAAGCTGCTGAAGAAATGGTCCGGACATTTGTTTTGCTCCTCCTTCTGTGTTGGGTACAATTGCTATTTGTTTCCCCAGGGTTGAGCAGAAATACATTAGAGATTGCACAGCAGTGGTTTAGTTAGTATTTTTTCTTCCCCTCCCCTCCAGCCAAATAAATGTCCAGATATGTACAAGTGATTTTCAAATAGTGCCTTTTTGTCCTGTGGATTTATTAAAACACTACAAATATGAGCCAAAGAGATGGCCTGTTCTTCTCATTCTAAATAATAATAAATAATTTTCTACAGGAATGTGGATGGCCAAATGGTATCATTTATTGGCTGCTTGTGTCATTGCACAAACAATATTGTGTAGATTATTATGTAGAGTGTAATTATAATTTTTTATTTTTGATTGTTTATCAACAAAGTTTCTTCAACATCACTGAAATAATTTTTGTATGAAGCATATTAAAATCCTGAAACGCTGTGCCTTTATCTCTAATGCTGCAGTAAAATCTGCTGAATAATGCATAATATATCACAAATTTTTTTTGCTTCGGACCATTAGATACAATACCCTACCTTTTGATGTTTACTGGTAGTGTAGAAGAATGTATTTCACCAAGCAAGTTATGTATCATACTAAATAGCGTTGACAGTAAACCCCTTTGGGTACTTGTTAAATTAATGGGTTTAAGCTATACAGTGTTGCATAGCTTTCTCAGCAAAACTACATTGATTGCAAAGTAGATAAATCAGCAATAAGGCACATCAATATATTTTGCTCCCTTTTACTAATTTTCCTTCTATTTCAAAGTTTATAGCATATTTTCATAATTTGCATTATATTTGACATTTATCCATTTTTGTCATCTTTCAGGGTCTTGCAGAAAATGATGTCGTAGTTCACGTGGCCCTGATCGCTGAAAGCCAGCGGTATGTGATGCAAAGCCCATTAGGCAGACAGTTATAAGTTTGTGCCCCATCTACAGTATTTATTTGTTCTTTTGCCAAGAGATTACACAGCTGACAAACTGGGAATACTAATTCAATCGTAACTTATGTCTCAGCCTTATTAAATTGGACAAAGAAATTCGGACGTAGAATTTTACAAGACTTGTACTAGCATATGTTGTATTACTAAACACTGAGCATTCTGTGCTTGTAGCCTGCAAGTATTTCTCAACACATATGGAATACAGACGCAAACGCCCCAGCAAGTAGAACCAATACAAATATGGCCTCAACAAGAGCTTGCAAAGGTAAACAGTATAAAATACTAATTTTTGTAAAGCTGATTGCATTCAGACAGCTAATTGCTATTGGAGAACAGTGGAGATGTTCAGTTGTGTATGGAAATATAGTTGTTCTGCAGTGCAATTGAGACTCGACTTCTAGCTTGACCTCCTAAGAATCATGATAAATGACAGCTGTGTTCTGATTCAACAAAAGCAGTAATTATCATTGGCATCAAATTGCTACTTTTTTAATGTTTGCTAAAGTTAATTTAAACAAATGCTGTGTATTTGTTTTCATTTCCAGATATTTAGCCGAATACAATTTTAAAGATATAGAAATTACGTGTTAAAGCAGACTCCAATTTGAGCTGAATGCCAATGAGTTAATCTACATGAAAAATGTAATTTCAGTTATGTACCACTGACTTACATGACAGGGTTTGAAAAGCAAATTTTACCTATAATCTGTGATGAATAAGGTTATAGTTTCAGTGTGGTGAAATCAAGACAGAGGAGCACAGTAGACAGTCCTCTTTCAACATGTGGACTTTACCAGTTTCAAAATCTCCCCACCCCCCGGCCTCATCCCATGACCAGCCCTCCCTCTCATCCCCGTCTCCTTGACCTGACACAACCTGTACGTCTTCTCTCCCACCTATCCGCTCCTCCCACCTCACTGACCAATTCCCACCACTGCCTACATGCACTCACCTACCTTCCCCAGCTCCACGCCTCCTCTCTCTATTTATTTTAGAGCCCCCTTCCCCCTCCACCATTTCTGAAGAAGGATCCCGACCCCAAATTCAGCTTTCCTGCTCCTCTGATGCTGCCTGGCCTGTTGTGTTCCTCCAGCTCCACCCTGTGTTACCTCTTTCAACATGATCAGATTTCCATTAACTCTTTTATTTTTTGAACTCCACCTCAGTGTTACTTGCTAGTCAACAATAGGCTTCTTCAAGTACAACACCAAGAGTGATTAACACTCCACTTGTTTTCTTTCAGTATATTCGCATAGCCAAGTTAGGTAGATCTTTAAACAGGTTATGCAGGATGCTGTATTGATTTAACAAGGTGTAGAGCTGGATGAACACAGCAGGCCAAGCAGCATCACAGGAGCAGGAAGGCTGATGTTTCAGGCCTAGACCCTTCTTCAGAAATTGGGGAGGGGAAGGGGATTCTGAAATAAATTGGGAGAGAGGGGGAGGCCGATAGAGGATGGATAGAGGAGAGGATAGGTGGAAAGGAGACAGACAGGTCAAAGAGGCGGGGATGGAGCCAGTAAAGGCGAGTGTAGGTGGGGAGTTAGGGAGGAGATACGTCAGTCCAGAGAGGACGGACAGGTCAAGGGGACAGGATGAGGTTGGTAGGTAGGAGGTGGGAGTGGGGCTTCAGGTGGGAGGAGGGGATAGGTGGGAGGACGGACAGGTTAGGGAGGCGGGGACGAGCTAGGCTGGTTTTGGGATGCGGTAGGGGAGGGCAGATTTTGAAGCTTGTGCAGTGTTCCCAAGCGGAATATGAGTTGCTGTTCCTGCAACCTTCGGCTGGCATCGTTATGGCGCCGCAGGAGGCCCAGGATGGACATGTCGTCTGAGGAATGGGAGGGGGTGTTGAAATGGTTCGCGACTGGGAGGTGCAGTTGTTTAGTGTGAACCGAGCGTAGGTGTTCTGCAAAGCGGTCCCCAAGCCTCCGCTTGGTTTCCCCGATGTAGAGGAGGCCACAACGGGTACAGCGGATGCAGTATACCACATTGGCAGATGTGCAGGTGAACATCTGCTTGATGTGGAAAGTCTTCTTGGGGCCTGGGATTGGGGTGAGGGAGGAGGTGTGGGGGCAGGTGTAGCACTTCCTGCGGTTGCAGGGAAAAGTGCCGGGTGTGGTGGGGCTGGAGGGGAGTGTGGAGCGGACAAGGGAACCACGGAGAGAGTGTCCCCTCCGGAAGGCAGATAAAGGTGAGGAGGGAAAAATGTCTTTGGTGGGGTCGGATTGCAGATGGCGGAAGTGTTGGAGGATGATGCGTTGGATGCGGAGGTTGGTGGGGTGGTACTTGAGGACGAGGGGGATTCTTTTTTGGTTGTTATTGCAGGGATGGGGTGTGAGGGATGAGTTGCGGGAAATGTGGGAGACCTGGTCGAGGGCGTTCCCAATCACTGATGGGGGGATGCTGCGGTCCTTGAAAAATGAGGACATCTGAGATGTACAGGAGTGGAATGCCTCATCCTGGGAGCAGATGCTGCGGAGGCGAAGGAATTGGGAATAGGGGATGGCATTTTTGCAGGAAGGTGGGTGGGAGGAGGTGTATTCTAGGTAGCTGTGGGAGTCGGTGGGCTTGAAATGGATATCAGTTTCTAGGTGGTTGCCAGAGATGGAAACACAGAGGTCCAGGTGAACTTAAGGTTGGGGTGGAAAGTATTGGTGAAGTGGATGAACTGTTCGAGCTCCTCGTGGGAACACGAGGCAGCACTGATACAGTCATCAATGTAACGGAGGAAGAGGTGCGGTTTAGGGCCAGTTTAGGTACGGAAGAGGGATTGTTCCACGTAACCTACAAAGAGGCAGGCATAGCTTGAGCCCACGCGGGTACCCATGGCCATCCCATTGGTCTGTCGGAAGTGGGAGGAATTGAAAGAGAAGTTGTTGAGGGTGAGGACGAGTTTGGCTCAGCAGATGAGGGTGTCAGTGGAGGGGGACTGGTCGGGCCTGCGGGACAGGAAGAAGCGGAGGGCCTTTATGCCATCTGTATGGGGAATGCAGGTGTATAGGGACTGGACGCCCATGGTAAAGATGAGGTGTTGGGGACCGGGGAGTTGGAAGTTCTGGAGGAGGTGGCGGGCGTGGGTGGTGTCACGGACGTAGGTAGGGAGTTCCTGGACCAAGGGGAAGAAAATGGAATTGAGATAGGTGGAGATAAGTTCGGTGGGGCAGGAGCAGGCGGAGACAATAGGTTGACCAGGGCAGTCAGGTTTGTTGATTTTGGGAAGGAGATAGAAGCGGGCAGTGCCGGATTGGGGAAAGATGAGGTTGGAGGCTGTGGGTGGGAGGTCACCTACACTCGGTTTGCACTAAACAACTCCACCTCCCAGTCGCGAACCATTTCAACTCCCCCTCCCATTCCTCAGACAACATGTCCATCCTAGGCCTCCTGCACTGCCACAATGATGCCACCCGAAGGTTGCAGGAACAGCAACTCATATTCCGCTTGGGAGCACTGCAGCTCAATGGTATCAATGTAGACTTCACAAGCTTCAAAATCTCCCCTCCCCCTACCGCATCCCAAAACCAGCCCAGCTCGTCCCCGCCTCCCTGACCTGTCCTTCCTCCCACCTCAAGCCCCAACCCCACCTTCTACCTACCAACCTCATCCCACCCCCTTGACCTGCCTGTCCTCCCTGGACTGACCTTTGTAGAACACTTCTATTCAGTCTGTGTACCCCTAAGCTTTCAGTACCCTAGCATCATAATTTGTGTCCCATTGCCAATCTGATCTCTGTGGTCTTAGCCATTGAAGCACAATGTAAAGGTTTGAGGAATAACATCTCTTCATTTGATTAGGTACTTTACAAACTTCTGGACTCTGAAATAAATTCAACAATTTTAGAGCATAAACTTTGCCTTCGTTTACCCAGACAGCAGATTCTGTTATTGTCACTCACATCTTCACTAAACCCACCGTTTGTTTCTTAACTTGCCTCAGTACTATGTCTTTCATCATCATCCTTCTTGCTATTTAACTTCTTTTGCCATCCCCATGAACACAGTCCTTTGCTTTAGTCTTTCATAGAACATAACAGAATAGAATAGACCATTGAACCCATTGTGCTTATGCTGGCCCACCTAAGGAACTATTCACATACTGCCATTCTCCTACCATCACTGCATACTTCTCCTCTTCAGATACTTAGAACACTTAGAAAATGTAGTTACTTTACAGCACAGATGAAGCCAAGCTGTCCTTCATACCTGCACACCTCCAGAAAACTAAGCCATTCATACTAATCCATTAACCAGCACTTGGATCATATCCCTGGAGGTTACGGAACTTCAGGTACATATCAAAGCAACTTTTGAATGAGTTGAGGCTGTTTGCCTATCATGCTGTTTCATGCAGAGTTGTAGATCCCTCCCACCCTTTGGGTGGAGAAAATCTTTCCTCATCTTCTGTCAAATGAATGGAAGGATGTAATTGCATTGGAGGCAGTTCAGAGAAAGTTCACTTGATTAATTCCAGAGATGAAAGACGTATCTTATGAGGACAGTTTGAGCAGTTTAAGCCAATACTTGTTAGAGTTTAGAAGGATGAGAGGAGATCTAATGAGGGTATGTAAGATGCCAAAGAAGATGTAGAGAGGACATTCAGCAATCGGGAATGAGAGGCGATCTCTGAAGGGGTAGTCTTGTTTGAGGAAAAATGAAGATGCATCAGAAGCACTGGTATGGAAGTTAGACTTTTCACAACACAGAGAAACTAGGAAAATGGGATAGAGTTCCTACAGGAAGCAGGGTTATGAAGAGGTTATAGCCTCTCCAACCCTCTTGGTGTGCTAACCATACCATAATTCGCTGTCTGTGATCTGAAAATCACCTGGTGACCCTTCCCCCACCAAATCATGACTAGCCTAAGATCTGCTGACTACCAACAATCATAGACTACATCCTGCTACAATCCAATGCCTTCATTTAATCTGACACAACGTAAATCTCCAGGTCAACTACTGATCCAAGGGATGCCATTTACTCGATATTCAGACCAATCTCTGATGCCCGTACCCACTTCAATGACCTCTGTCCTCCACTACTGTCACACCATTCTCATGCTCCGCACAATTATCATCAATCTCCTTCACCCTTTGATTTCTCCTTCCTCTCCTCCCTGGTCCCCATGTCTTCAATCGTGGGCCTTCCTGACCTATCCCGTCTGGCTGGCCATGAACAGAGGAAAAAAAAAAATCAGATGTGGTCTTGCTGTTACGTTTACTTTCTCTGAGGAAGATTTTATTATTCTTAAAAGCCATTTGATGGGAGATGCAAATTAAGCCAACCACTCTTAACTTCCATGTGACAGCAAAACACTGTAGATGCTGGAAATTTGAAACAAACACAGGGAATGCTGGAGAAACTCACTACGTCTGGCAGCATCTGTGGAGAGAGAAAGAGATCTATATTACTTCGCTTTTATTTTCTAGATTGATCTCTAGGTCACCTTATGAGGAAATATTGGGCAAACTGGCTTATTTTCTGTCTTGAGTAAAGAGTCACTGATTCGAGTATACAAGATCCTGAATAATCTTGACAATATGGATGTGGAAATTCTGTTTTGTCTTGTGGATAAATCCAGAACTCAGAGGCACTACTTTAAAATTATGGGTCACCCTTTTAGGAGAGGTACAAGGAGAATTTTTCTCTGGAGGGTATTGCAACTTTGAAACTTTGCCTTACAAGGTGGTGGAGTCGAGGTTGTTAAATATTTTTAAGGCAGAGGTAGATCAATTTTTAGTAAGCGAGAGAATCAAAGCTTATCAGGGTAGATGGGCATGTGAAATTCGAAACACAAGCTCTATTCAGATCATGGAGCAGCTTTGAGGGCCTGCATGGCATGCTCTGATTATAATGTGTGTGTGTGCGTGTGTGTGTGTGTGTGCGCGCATTGAAAGAGAGATGGTGTGCAATCCCGCACTGGGCATTCCAGATCCAATACCCACAGCTCCTCCACAGTAGTCATGCTCTATATCACTCAGCTGTATTCACGTTCAGTATCCCTCAGTGGAGTGCATGTTATGTAAAATCCATGGCGTACATGCTCCATATTCCCAGACAACATGCGCAATCTGCATGTCCCCAAAAGCATTCATGCTCTGCATCACCCTAACACCGTGCATCCTCCATGAGGAGGTGGTGGATGTGGGTACAATAACAACGCTTAAAAGACATTTTGATAACTACACGAATGGGAACGGTTTGGAGGGATATGGGCCAGGAGTATCAGGTAGGACTAGTTTAGTTTGGGATTATGTTTCAACATGGACTGGTTAGACCGAAGGATCTGTTTCTGTGCTGTATTACTGTATGACTCTATGATTCTATGGTAGTGCATTGCTCCATAGCACCCCAAGGTGTGCATGCTCCATGTCACCCCTACAGGGTGAATGTCCCATATCACCCGAACAACATGCATGTTCTACGTCAGCCCTACAGTGTGCAGGCTTCATGTCATCCCAACAGCATTCTTGTTCCATGCCACTGCCACAGTGTGCATACTGTGTATCATTCTGACAACATACATCCTCCATTTTTCACTCCAATAAGGTCTATGCTTCTTTTACCCTCAACAACATATTGCTTCATATTATCTCCATCAACAAGCATGCTGGGTACTCCATTGACAGTAGGCATGCTGTGCATTTCCCAATCCCGTCCACTGAACCACTGGCTAGTCCCTGGATCACATCCTGTGAGATATGTTTGATGAACTAGAGCCAAATATCTTAGTGAGGTGGCTGTTGGTAAACACTAAACAGATTCACAACCAGCAATTAGAACTGCAGAATATGATAGTCCCTAGAATGTACTCTATAGCCTTGATGATGTGGCTGCATGTCAGGCTGTGTACCCACCCTCCATTCCGTTTTGATAATATGGGTACCTGACCTCACAGAGATAGGCAGTAATGTAGCTCTGCTGTTCAAGATATCTATAGTTTGTCTCTCGGAAGACCAGAAAGGCAAAGTCTCTGAAGATAAACATCACTAGTGAAATTGGTGGTAATATTCAGTATGAAATTGTGATTGTTGTCCTTCTCACTTGCTCCCAATCAACACCTCAGTAACCTGGTCAAGAAGCAATCAATTTGATGTTTGTATCAAAAAACAATTGAATGATATCAAGGAGACAAAAAATAAAGATTGGCTTTTCCAACAGCCTCATAGTTATTGATGCAGAGTAGGTGAGAGTTGTGCATCACAACCTTGTATAACCCCAACGTAGCAGATTGCCAAGGAAATTGCCCACAAAATAAGAGATCCAGCTGGGCAAATCCCCCCCACCTGGAATCCTCTGAAAGCATGCATTTAAGTAAGAGCGATCTGGTGCAGTTAACAGTTACTCAGAAACAGACAGACTATTAAAAACCTGATATAACTGCTGAGTAACAATTACATTGACGCCACACCACCGTCCCCCCCACGTGACCCCAACTGACATCCCTCCCCTGTCCCAGACCCCTTACACCACCTAGACACTCCCTTACCTGACACATAATCTCGAGCCACGCCACAGATCCCACCAATTGCCCATGCCCCCAGGGACGCTCCCACTCACATCCAGCACATCACACCCATCACCCAGAAGGTAACACCACTGTCACCCTGCCACTGAGACCCCATAGCTGCCAGGACATAACAGCTCCCCTCCACACTGTTGGACTTGCTCCTCTCCCAGCTGGGACCTAAAACACCTCTTCAAATCCCCTCTCCATTCCCAGTTCCCAACAACCAATCCTCCCCCACCACTGGACCCAATATCTCCCAACCACTCAAACTCTAGCCAACCCTTCACCGCTCCAAAGAAAACAGTCCAAGTTTTTCCAGCCTCTCTTCATAGTTAAAGTGAATTGCCTTTGCACCCCATCCAATAGAATCAGATCCTTCCTCATGTTTGTTCTGATGACTTCAAGATGAAGTTTTGGCAACATGTCTCTTTGCACGAATATTCAAATTCTGTACGACAAAGGAATCATCTTTAGTTTGTCCATAGTTTAATATTATAACAGCATTTCTAATTTTATTAGCATCAATTATAGGTTAGTAGGTTTAAATGTTCTTAGAATTAAACGTAGTTACTTTGCAGCAAAAATGTTTATTCTTGTACTTGAGGCATAATTCTGGAGACACATCCATTTTCACAAAGACTGTACTTGCAGGCCTATCTCTACCTCGGCGTTAATAAAAAGCTTAAATTGTCTGGAAGACCAAACAGACCCATTGGATGCATTGGAACATCAAAGGTCAGTGTTTCAACATATTGGAGAAAATTATATAAATTAGTTGTTGCCTTTATTGTGATAACATTCAAAATTTAATAATGTGAGGAATATGTTTCAAAATACTGTGGAAGCTTATTATGCAGTAGTTAATCTCATGTGACATTCCAGAATTCGGATAAACCTTGGCTATAAAAGCAAGGAATAATTTGCCCAGGGAACAGTAATATTTATAACATCTTTGTCATAATTTTCAAAACATTCACAATAGTTAAACATGAAGTAGCGTTGAAAATAAGTTAGTTAAAATGCATTCAATTTTGGTTTCACTTTTCACAATATAATTCAATAGGTAAGAATTAAATAGTATTCAAATTGCTTGAGGTAACTAAATAAGTATGACTGAAAGGTTTGTGTCTAAATAGAATTCACACTATCTTAATTTAAATGCAGCTGTAATGGGTTTATAAGTCTGGCGGTTGAGCTGTGTCTATCACACTATGTTAATACGGTCATTAATGTCAGTGTGAATGTATGTAAGTACATAATTGTATTGTACCAGTGTCATGAATAAAAACATACTTATTCTGCATGTAAAAAGTCTTTTTCCTCAATAAATTCAGTTTTCAACCAAAAGTATCTCTTTTTCTTGCAGCTTTATAGAATTCTGGGAAAGACAGTTGTGTGCTATCCCATTGTGTTTGATTTGAGTGACTTTTACATGAGCCAAGATGTCATGCTGCTGATTGATGACATAAAGGTAAAACTAAGGAATGATAGAGTCTTGACCCAAGAAATGAATGTTAATAGAAAAAAAACCCTTTTTTCAGAAAAGCAAACACTAATCCTTTTTTTAATAAAGCAATAGCTAAGTGGGGTTAATTAAATAACACTAATGTTCATGTATAAGCCTGAATGAACTGCTATATTTTGAGGGAAAGAAGTAGTATTGAATTTTATAAATGAATTTAAGTTTTGGTTATATTTTCAAGCTTTAAAGTGTTTATAAAACCTAAGAACACCTGTAATGAAATTAGTTCACACCGAACTAAAATCATTAAGCAGCTCTCATTTTTATTTGTGTAACGTCAGCTTATTCCAATGACTTAGATGACAGCATGAAATTGACGCTACCAAAAAAGTCACATAGTGATACTCCACCCCATATTTATACATTGCAATGAGGACTGATTTGTTAATTTTTGAGGGCTTCCATCAATTGAAGATCCAAGTATTTTACTAAACTGGTTTTGCAGAATTTTAATTTATTTTAAAATGTTATGACATTCTAAACATTGTGTATTTAATTTGTTTTGATTGACTTGTTATAACTTTGGGTGAGGTGATGGCTTTGTGGTGTTATCATTAAAACTATTAATTCAGAGACCCATATAATGTTCTAGGGACTCAGGTTCAAATCCTACAATGGAATTTGAATTCAACAAAAATCTAGATGTAATGATGGCCATAAAGTCAATGCCAATTTTCACAAAAAACTATCTGATTCACTAATGTGCCTTAAGGACGGAAAACACTATGTTTACCTGATAAAAACCGAAAGAACTGTGGATGCTGTAAATCAGGAACAAAAACAAAGTTGCTAGAAAACCTCAGCAGGTCTTGCAGCATCTGTGAAGGAAAAAACAGAGTTAATGTTTCTGGTCCGGTGACCCTTCCTCAGAACATTAATTCTGTTTTTTCCTTCACAGATGCTGCCAGACCTGCTGAGCTTTTCTAGCAACTTTGTTTTTGTACTATCTTTACCTGGTCTGGCCTACGTGTGACTCCAGAACCACAGCAATATGGTTGACTCTTAACTGCTCTCCAAATTGGTCTAGCATGCCACTCAGTTGTAAGCTTCACCAGAAAGTCAGCCAGCCAGTGATTTCTACATCTCAGGCATGATTTTTTTGTTTTAAAAAGTTTGTAAAATTTATTGAATATAATTTTGTGCCTCTTGTACAATTCTATGATTGAATATATAAAAAAATCTTAAGTAAAGTTGAAGTGTACAGAAAGAGAGCAATTGATTCCAGGGATGAGGAACTTCAGCTGCTTAGTAGATAAGAGCACCTGGAGTTGTTCTTCATAGAGTAGGTTGAGAGGAGATTTGTTAAACATGTTCAAAACTGTGTGAGGTCTAGACATTGATTAGAGAGAGGAACAGTTCCATTTCACCAAAAGGTTGAAAAGCAAATGATATAGGTTTAATGTGCTCAGTAAAAGAAGCAATAGCAGCAAAGCAAAAACATTTACCGCCTGAGTGGTTCTTTTCTAGAAGTCACCACTTAAGAAAGTGACATAGATGGATATGATCAGGGCTTCCAAATGCAGGTTTGTAGTAGCACCTAACCAGAGAAAATTGTAGAAAGAGAAAGGGCAGGGGAGTGGAATTAGCTGATTTGTCTCACAGTAAGTTGTCACCAACATGACAGGCTGAATGGCCTCCTTCCTACTATAACCATGTTGTTATTCTATGAATCTCTAGCTTTTCATAAGAAGTCACTCGTAATTTCAGTTATATTGTTGTGTCTAACTTACTGAAACCAGTAAGAGGTCTTGTATGTTATTTTATTGTTCAGGCCAGAAAGATTCCAGGCTAAAACTTCAGCCTTCATTTCAGTGAAGTAATGTAGTTGGTATGAGTATTCATTGGCTATAAAATAGAAGTGGTATTGGTTCCTCTTCTTCTTCCTTGCTACTGTTCACTAATTTCTGCTGAAGAGCATATGTATGTGAATATTAGTTCAGAACAGGATTGAGTTCATCAGTGATTCCCTCCTTCACCACAGTAACATGGCCTGCTAATTCTCACAATCTAAGATTGCATGGCAAGAAGTACTACTTGACCAAGATTGATTTATGCACTTATTCCATAAATCTTGTTACTCCTGTTGTAGTACTGTGATACCTATAGTTATTTTCCATGTTAACAATGTGTCACAGTCTGTGGCAAGATCTGTTATGCCCTGTGAATGGCTAGTTTCAGTGTTCTCATGTTGCTAAAAGCTTTGATGAAAATCATTCTTAATGGCATTTATAACATGGAAAATATCATTGTCTTTTTTGTGTAAATTTGTTTTCTCTTTGTTTCCTTTATTTAAGTGGTAGTTGTGTTGACCACCCAAAGCTTTTTGAGCTTCACAACTATTTGGTTGTTCAACATCTGTCTAACTGTGTTTTACTACTGTTTTATTAGGGTAAAATATATAGTATTGGGCAACTCAGAACATGTGTTTAAAAGATATGATGGTTCACAGTATCATGAATCATATATGAATCATATTTCAATAAAATTGTATATAGATAATTGAGTTGACAATCTTTCCAATATTGTATCCTTTAGCATGTTGTTTGACTTGTTTACAGAATTTACTACAGTTTACTAAACAATATTGGAAGATGAATCGGCGCCCTCTCTTCCTTGTGCTTATCCGTGAAGATAACATAAAGTAAGGGATAATTCTGTTATGAATAGTTTTCCTCATAATTTCTTTTCCAAATGTTAAATCATAGAAGAGGTGTAAATTTATCATTTTTTTGTTACTTAGAGGGAGTCGTCTCAATCCTATGTTGGACATGTTGGCAGCATTTAAAAATGGTATTATTGGAGGAGTGAAAGTTCACGTTGACAGACTTCAGGTACGTTTGTACAAATTTGTATCTTTTATTGGCTGTGTATGGCATTAGCTAAGTGAATAAAAAAATCTGTGATTAATCCAAATGTAATAAGAATTACTAGCCTGACTGGTGATTTTTTTGGCTGAACTTTGTAATATCTAAGAGTAGAAATCAACACAGCCAAGTGACATAAGATTGAGTCAGCCATGTCACTCTGTTCATATAGTGATATAGTTATTAATGCCTGCATGTTGCTTCGTTGGTTTGTAAGATGATTCACATGTTATATTTCATTTATTGTGAAAACTGTGTCAACATAATATTCCAGTTATGCGATGTCGATGATTACTCGTGTGGAAAGAAATGCAATAAGAAATTACCTTCTTTCAATTGGGATTTTTTTCCATATTAATGTGAAAAATAGTGATAAGTTCTCAAACTAGTTAATTAAAATGGTAATGTTTAATGCATGAATTTGTCAGAAGTTGTTTATGATTGGGTTAACGTCATGATTTCAAGTTCTGAATGTGACAGGTTAACTTCTGAAGTGTTTTAATGGTGGTGAATCAGCTTATTTGATTTTGGACTGGAGGAAAGTTTACAGTGGTGTTTACTAGAGGTCTGTAGTGGGTCCATTGCGTTTCTTAATGTATATTAATGACTACGACTTGACAGAGTATCATTTCAAAATTGTGAATTACATAAAATTTGGAAGTGTAATGAACTGTGAGGAAGATAGTGATAGACTTCAAGAGGACAAGTTGGTGAAATGGCTGGGCATTAAGGCAAGTGCAAAGTAATATAGTATGGTAGGAAAAATGAGGAGAGGTAATATAAATTAAAGACTACAATTCTGATGGAAGCAAAGACACCCTGGAAGTACATGCACATAAATCATTGAAGATAGTAGGACAAGTTGAGAAAGTGGTCAATAAAGCATACAAGGTCATCGGCTTCATAAATAAGACACATAGAGTACAGAAAGCATGGAACACTACTTTTATTGCAACAGTCTTTAAGACCCTGGTTCGACAACTGCAACAGATGTTTCACATTTTTAGGAAGGAGGTAAAGACTTTAGTGACACTTGACAAAAGATTTATGAGACTGGTTTCAAGGATGAGAGACTTTAGTTAAATTAATAGATTAGAGAAGCTGAGCTTGTTCTTGGAAAGGAGAAAATTGAAAGAAGGCTTAATATAGAGGTTCAGAATCATGGGCAATCTTGGCAGACTTGATCGAAAGAAACTTTTCCCTTGGCAGAAGACTTGAGAATGAGAGGACAATGTCTAAAAACAATTAGCAAAAGAACTACAGCGACGTGAGGAAAATTGTTTTTTGCAGCAAGGGGTGAGGATCTGGAATACACTGGCTGAGAATATGGTGGTAGGGGATTCAGTCATGGTCCTTAAAGGGGAATTGGATAAGCACCCAAAACAAAAAATTTGCAGGACTACAGGGAAATGTTAAAGGGATAGGACAGCTAAAATGATCTTGCAGAGAGTTAGTACTAACAGAGCGTTGGTACTAACTCAGTGGGTCAAATATCCTCCCTCTGTGCTGTAACAATTCTATGATTCTAATCAATGAGTTTTTGAATCGTGAATGGGTTAAGATGCCCACATTTTACTTTTCAAGGCAATCAGCTACTTCCACGTGACATGTTTGGGGCTGTTGGCCAGTTTATATACATTGATAAAATGAGGGCATTTCTGGCTAGACAAACATTTATTCCCCATTTTTATTAGACATGAGAAGGTAGTGCTAAACCACCTTCTCATTGCACTCCTTGTCAGGTGAGTCACTCTGTTTTTTCCAGTGACAGCGAAGCACCAGTGATACTGTTCCAAGTCACGATATTGTAGGCTGAAAGGAAATTTTAGAGGACTAGAATTCGGCTGGAAGTAATACTAGCTTTTCTTTGCTATTTGGTGAATAGAAACATTGAAAATCTCAAGATGAGATGGGGCATTGATACTTTTCGATCACCTTCCATAATAGTTAAATGTTTCATTTCAGTAACAACTTAACTTATATAGCACCTCTTTGATTGTAGCTATCCAAGGCATTTCACAGATGTATTGCAAAAATAAGTTTGACACTAAGCCACGGGAAGGATTAGAGCAACTGAGATATGCTTTAATGAACGGGAGGCTAAGAGATGCTTCAGCAGCCGAATGTATGGCAATTAAAATTAAGGTGTTCAAAAGGCCAGAATTGGTAGAGCACAGAAACCCAATTAGAAGGATTCTAACATGAAATTACAGGAAAGGTGGGTGCAGTATTGAAAAGAAGCAGTAAGAAAAAGAAAAAATATTGGAGACAGGACAGTCGTTTGCAGGGACATTGGGGTCAAATATAGTAAATTGATGGGGAATGATGAAGTGAAAAGAGGAGCCAATAACAATAGCAGCTGACGTGTAGGCCAGGAAAAGAGGTTACGTGGTAAGCAGTTTATTAGGAGAAGAGCCAAGGGACCAAGGAAACAAGATTCATGGACAAGATGAATTTGAAGACTAATTTGTAAGATGGGAAAAGAACTGGAGCAAGTTATGATTTCATGACTAGGGCAGGGAGTAACCTTATAGGAAACTTAGCCTGATGGATGAAGGGAAAGGAAGAAAGCAGCATTGCAGCTGAATGAATTGTTTCAACCTTCCTGCCAAAGTTCATAAGCTTGTCACATTTGTTGGAGGTGAAGCTGGAAGAGAAAAGAGAGAGGGATTTAAGAATGCAATTCATAATGGAGAACAGAAGCAGTGGGTTGTCATTCCATTCCAGAATGATATTGAACAGTGAGCAGAACCTGATAAGGCTTAAAGTAGTCTAGCCAGCTACGGCAATAAATTGTAAAATTGATTATCAACCGTAGCTTCATTACTATAGTAAGGCAGATTCTTGTTGAGATGTTGGGATTGTTGCCTACCAAGAGAGCTGGCCTGTGATTTTCAATGCCTCTTTGACTCCTGGATCAGCAGGCATTCTCACTCGGGCATTTGTGAGGCCAATGTCAGGCCTTCCCTTGGAATCATGACCCTCAGGTGAAAGTGTTGTCTGCTGAGAGCAGCATTCTAATCGGAGACTGGGAGCTCTTCCACCCAGCAGTTCCACAGGGGAGGCCAAGGCCGCTCAGGTAGAACAGCTACACAGATCAAACACTGAGTATTATGAGCCCTACCTCCCAGGCTGACCACACAGTTTCAGCTGCTGTGCACACTGCATGGTGGCAGGCACTGTGATATGCCAGTGGCAGGGTGAGGCCCTTCGGTTGTCATTAATTGGCTTCATAAGGGCGTCAGTAGGTGGAAGGGCACAAAGGACCACCATTCTGAACTTAATTCTGGAAAGGTGGGGAAGGTGCCAGGATTCAGGTTCAGTCATCCAACCTAAGTACATACACAGATAGAGGTTGCTAGAAAATCTCAGCAGGTCTGGCAGCTGAAATAACTCCATAGAAGCTGGTATCCCGTCACCAAGTCGTCCTTTATTTACACGTGGAGAATCCTCCACACCGATCCAGCTCCCTCAGAGTGAACAGGATGTCTGACACTCCTGTTCTTTCTGTCAGCCAAGGCTCCCTGATTGGACCAAATTAACAGCCCCAGTCGGGGAACTTACATTCTATGAGGTCCGCCTGACCTCGTTACAATCCACAGATGCCACAGAGAAATCAGAGTTAATGTTTTGGTTCAGTGACCCTTCTTCAGAATGGTCTGAAGAAGGACCTGAAACATTATTCTGATTTTGCTCCACAAATGCTGCAAGATCTGCTGACTTCTTCCAGCAATTCCTATTTTTGTTTCTGATTTCCAGGGTCCGTGGTTCTTTCAGTTTTTCAACCTAATTGCATAGCCTCCCTGCTTCTAAACACATCAACAGAGAGAGGTGAAAATTTCACCTGTAATGTTAGAAAAATGGCAACCAATTTGCATGCAGCAAGTTTATTCGGGAAGAGCCTATAATCTTCAAATTTTCCTAATTTTAACTTTTTGGTATGCATAAATTTCCTATCACTACAATAATGAATTGTAATTCTTCTATCATATATCTCATCAGAAAAAGTCAATATATCTGACAGTTTTTTAAGATATTGATTCTGTATTATAACCATCTAAGTTTTTGTGTGAAATGTAGTTTCATTTAAAAAATAAACTACAGTGTTATTTTAGAGAGAACAAGGTGTAGAGCTGGATGAACATAGCAGGCCAAGCAGCATCATAGGAGCAGGAGAGCTTGACGTTTCGGGCCTAGACCCTTCTTCAGAAATGGGGGAGGCGAAGGCGATTCTGAAATAAATAGGGAGAGAGCCCTCTCTCTCTCTCCTCTACCTCTCTCTCCTTCCTGGAGCTCTCTGTCTCCATCTCCGGCAACCACATAGAAACCGATATCCATTTCAAGCCCACCGACTCGCACAGCTACCTAGAATACACCTCCTCCCACCCACCTTCCTGCAAAAATGCCATCCCCTAATACCAATTCCTTTGCCTCCACCGCCTCTGCTCCCAGGATGAGGCATTCCACTCCCGTACATCTCAGATGTCCTCGTTTTTCAAGGACCGCAACTTCCCCCGACTCAGTGCTTGAGAACGCCCTCGACCGTGTCTCCCACATTGCCCGCAATTCATCCCTCAAACGCCCCTCCCCGCAATAACAACCAAAACAGAATCCCCCTTGTCCTCACGTACCACCCCACCAACCTCCGCATCCAACGCATCATCCTCCGACACTTCCACGATCTGCAATCCAACCCTACCACCAAAGACATTTTTCCCTCCCCACCCTTATCTTCCTTCCGGAGGGACCACTCTCTCCGTGTCTCCGTTGTCCGCTCCACACTCCCCTCCAGCCGCACCACACCCGGCACTTTTCCCTGCAACCGCAGGAAGTGCTACACCTGCCCCTACACCTCCCCCCTCACCCACATCCCAGGCCCCAAGAAGACTTTCCACATCAAGCAGATGTTCACCTGCACACCTGCTAATGTGGTATACTGCATCCGCTGTACCTGTTGTGGCCTCCTCTACACCAGGGAAACCAAGCGGAAGCTTGGGGACCGCTTTGCAGAACACCTACACTCGGTTCGCGCTAAACAACTGCACCTCCCAGTCGCGAACCACGTCAACTCCCCCTCCCATTCCTCAGACAACATGTCCATCCTGGGCCTCCTGCAGTGCCACAACGATGCTACCCGAAGGTTGCAGGAACAGCAACTCATATTCTGCTTGGGAACCCTGCAGCCCAATGGTATCAATGTGGACTTCACAAGCTTCAAAATCTCCCCTCCCCCAACCGCATCCCAAAACCAGCCCAGCTCGTCCCCGCCTCCCTAACCTGTCCTTCCTCCCACCTCAAGCCCCACCCCCAGCTCCTACCTACTAACCTCATCCCGCCGCCTTGACCTGTCCGTCCTCCCTGGACAGACCTATCTCCTCCCTACCTCCCCACCCACACTCACCTTTACTGGCTCCATCCCCGCCTCTTTGACCTGTCTGCCTCCTCTCCACCTATCTTCTCCTCTATCCATCTTCTATCGGCCTCCCCCTCTCTCCCTATTTATTTCAGAACCCTCTTCCCCTCCCATTTCTGAAGAAGGGTCTAGGCCTGAAACGTCAAGCTTTCCTGCTCCTATGATGCTGCTTGGCCTGCTGTGTTCATCCAGCTCTACACCTTGTTATTTCAGATTCTCCAGCATCTGCAGTTCCTACTATTTCTGCAGTGTTATTTTATCCAGCCGCAACAATCAAAGATTAAGCACTAAAGACAGTGGCCTAATGTAGTATAAGAAGCTGCGAAGTTACAATATATGAGTGGTCTCAATGTTTTTCATTGGCTTCAATATGACAGAAGCTATATTAACAAAGAAATGACCATAAGTTTGTAAATGTGTCAATCTTTAATTTAAAGTATAAGAATTTGTACTTCATTTGTTACTGCTGAATTTTAAACTATTGATCGTCTGCACTGTTAAATGGATTGCTCAAGTTGTATGTATCAACTAATTTACAGGAAAATAAAAATTCTCATTGTGCATTTAATGATACATTCTTTGTGTGATATGCCTTGATATGAATGAATATGTTTATTTTCATAACAAATAATAACATCATGCAAGCGTAATGTTTACCTTATAAAAACCATGAATAATATAGCAACATTTTCTTTTGTAAACAGCTCTTTTTGTTTCTGTTGCAGACATTAATATCTGGTGCAGTCGTTGAACAGCTTGACTTCCTACGGATAAGTGAAGAGGAGGAGTATGGCCCAACTTAAATCCTTTTATTAAAATAACATATCATGTTTTTATTTGAAAATGTCTTTCCTTAACAGGATTTATTTGAGAAATCTGTTTTGCAGAATTCCACAGTTTGTAAGTTTTGAGGAGCTGGAATTTCCGAAACATTCAAAAGTAAAGCGGCAGTCAAGTGTAACACATGCAATGGACAACAAGCAACAACCTGAGATAAATTTGCATGACTGGATGTTTGCCCCCACAATGGAAATTCTGGAAAAGCTGACTGTATGGAAATAAATTATATTTAATACTGTACTAATATTTTTATTTTCATCTTTGTCTCATCAAAAATATATATTGTCCTCACATTGAAGTAAATATACAGTTTATATCCATGGAAAATATTTGGAATTCTGTGACGTACTGAGGATAAAGCAAGTAGATATCACACCCCATCCCTTTAAGAGATCACTGTGCCCACTTTGTGCTGGTTCTCTATTTAATTATCATCGTATTTCAGAAGCCACCTTATTTTTTCACAACCGTAACCGATTGTTGTCAACGCTTCTTCATTCTTTTTACATTTTAAAACTGTTCATAGATTTTCCTTGCAAACATAAAATTTATGACCAGGAGTAAGCCATTTGGACCCTTAAGCTTGTTCTTCTTTTCAGTAAGATAATGGCTGATCTGATTGTGGCCTCAACTTCAATTTCCTGTGCACCCCTGTATCCTTTCACTCCTTTGTCAATTAAGGGTCTATCTAACTTAATCTTAAAAATACTCAATAACTTTGCCTCACTACTCTCCAGGAAGAAAGTTCCACAGATTCACAACCATCTGGAAGAAGAGCATCCCCCACAAAGGAAAATCTCTCCTCAGGATCGTGTGTCTTTCATTAGAATCACCTCTTATTCTTCTAAACTTAGTGGACATAGATCCATCATGTCCAATCAATTCTCATTAGATAACATTACTCCCCTCAATCCCAGGAATCAGTTGAGTCAAAGTTCATTGAATTACTTTTTTACGCAGTTATTTCCTTTCTTAAATAATGAGACAAAAACTATACACAGTACTCCAAATGTCGTCTGTCAAATGCTGTGTATGACTATACCAAAACATTCTGTCTTTCGTCTTCCATTCCCCTTGCAATAAACAACAACATTCCATTAGTCTTCATATTCACTCTGTCAATTTAGTTAACGCTTCTTTTTTCTGTCAAAGTGGACAAGTTCACATTATCCCTACAACAGCCAGATTTTTGCCTGTTTACTTAACCTATCTATATCCTTTTGCAGACGACTTATGTTCTCTTCCCACCTTACTTTCCCACATATCTTTGTGCCAACGGCAAATGTAGCAGCTACGTACTCAGTTTCCTCATCAAGTCATCGATATGTAACTGGAAATCCGTGTAGACTACATTTACTGGCTCCTTTTATTGGCTCTTAGCTTCACATCTTCAAAAAAACTGTACAAAATTTGTGAAACACAATTTCCCTTTCAGAAAAGCTTCAGGACATAAGCCATGTTAACTGCTTGATTATGATATGATTTTCAAAAGTGCTGCTCCCACTTCCTTAAAAGTGCATTCCAGTACTTTAAGATGATAAACTTAGGTTAGCTCGCTAGCCTGTAATTTCTTGTTTTTGTCTTCCCCTAGACCAGGTATGTCACGTTTGCGATTTTTTTTCAAACCATCGGAACCTATTTTTGGAAATTTTGGAAGATTGCAGCCAATGCAGCCGGTTCTTTTAAGATTCAAAGATGTAGAACTAGGAAATTCATTCATCTTTAATCCTATTAGTTTGCCTTACACTTTTTTTTTAATCTCTCATTTTGTTATGTTGGGCATTTGCTGCTACTACTGTGGGCAACATATAGTCTGTTGTAATATCCTAAAACAAACACGAAATCATGTGTTTATTCTCCTTTACATTCAATGACTTGCACATCCTTCTCAATTGGTTTCTGTCACAGTATTGGTAAAATATCCAGCTTGCCTAGTTGGATAACAGGAAGCTCTATTGACACGAATCATTTAATATTAAATATTGTTATGTTTCTGAATACTAATATTTTTGCAGTTTTGATCTTAGTAACAAGGGAAATATTTATAATTTTTACTAGTAACTTGATAAAGCAGTGAAACTTTAATTAATAGTTAAACATGTTTTAAAATGCAGGATGCACTCACTCTGCATCTTTTAAATGTTTGTATTCATATTTGTTTCCATGCTTTTTCTGTGTAAACTGTTCAGAGTATACTCCAAGAAAGCATGTTAAAGATGCTGACATAATTGGATAATCAATTATGATGCAGTTTCATTCAGATTCTAGATACAAAACCTGAAGTAAATTTCACTTTTATTTTAAATATTTCAGCAAAAACTGATATTTTCTACTAACCCACTGAAAGTTTTTCTTTTATATTTCAACTAACATGTGTTTATTTAGGATGACATCTCCCTTGTCAGCGAAGCTATACTCTTGAGTATTTTGCTGAAGCGAGAAGGGCCTAATTTCATTACAGCAGAAGGTGAGTTTATTACATCGTCTAAGAGTGATGAAAATTTTTGCTACATTGTAGTTTCCATTACTTAACAAATTAATACATATTTTTAAAAATCTAAATCTTAACTGTTTTCTTAAGTTTAAGTATTAATCCTGAAACTGTAGGCAAAAACCCAACTACTGCAAGGACTGCTTGGCTATCAGGTGCAGTGTTGATTTTTATTAGGAGCCATCTGGGAGTACTGGGAAAGAACCCATCGTGTGGCAGTACTGAAGAGAGAGTGTTCGGCCAGAGCCTGGAGGAAACATTGTTGGCAGGGAATCCAATAAACACTTGAGAATGTTTTTTGAATGAGAAGCAGGATTCAAAGCAAAATCAAAAATTCAACAAGGTGGGCATTTTAAGTAGATGGAACGATCAGGAGCCAGGAAATGAATCCTTTTTGTGGAAATTTTGCTGTCATGTTAATTTAAGCTTCAATTACTGCAGCTTTCAAATTTTAAATGCAGCACAATTCTGTAGTTTGAAACTGAGGAAGGCCACATATTTGCAGTCACTTCCTTGAAAAGCAGATTTTTTTAAACTTCCAGTCACCATACCACCTTTGTCTGTAGTGTTGAAAAACATTATACTTGGAACCTTAAAGGCATTGCTCTATCCAGTGAAACATATAAACATTGATAAGGTGATTTGTTATTTAATTAAGCTTCTAGGTATATGCCACTCTAAAGGTGTTGATATTTTTATTGTTTTAGCAGGCAAATTGTAGATTTTGTTCAGTTTTTTAAAATGTATAACTTAAAAATCTGCTTGGTTGCATGATAATTTACTTATTCTCTCTTGTTAGGTATTCCACAGATATAATTCCTGCAGTGTGCACACATTTATGTAACATATGCCTGCAGAAGCAATTGGAATAAAATATTACTTTGAATAGACCCAGATAATGCTTCTTTTAAATGTCCAATGTAAATGATGCTCTGGCTTGCAGCAGGCAGCTTATAATAAGCATTCCTTCGTAAATCACCATGTTTGATACATACAAGGAGACTTGTCCCTCTCTTCCACAGGACACATAGACATCCAGACTCTAATTTTGGAAAATACTGTTGGGATGCTGTGGCTCTGCTGGGTTTTATAAGTTATGTTTCTTCTTTCACTTTGATTTATATAGTGCTCCTAAAATAGAAAAATCTAGGTACTCCCCAGATGAAAAAAAGGATAACAAGCCTTTAGTGGAGAGTTAGGAGAAGAAACTGAAGTTTGGTCCTAGAGTAGGATTTTGAGGGAGACATAAAGAATGCAGACTGAAATACATGATTTGAGAATGAGATACCTAAACACACTTTTCACTAATAGAGCATCATCAGGATGCAGAAACTGTTGTGGTTCATATATGTCTCCGTGTTGAAGAACTGTATAGTTTTCTGATTTACTCCTTGATATTTTGCTCTAACAGAAGGTTCATGCACTACGGAAATAACAATGATACAGTTTTCTGAAAGCTCATGCTGATTTGCAGTTGTTTTACACTCAATTACTAGTCAAATTTGTCAAAATATTGAATTCACACCAGTTGTCAGGGTAAAGTCAGTAAAATACCCAGTTACAAATCAGAGAGCAAAATGAAGCACCAAAAGAATTTGACAAAATTTTTTAAAGTTTTTTTTTATAATGAACAGTATCATCATGAATTAATTTTTCTTTTGCATTGTGGTCAAATTCATTCTTGAAAATCACAGATGCTGTTTTTTTTTATCTTTTTCTGACCTTTGTAGTCTTGATGTTGTTTAGCTGTGAATGTCAGTGAACAAAGACCATCATTCTATTGGTTTTGAAGTCCGTGATGCTTCTCAATTGCAGAATTTAGGTTAAACTAGAGAATTGTAGCAACACTGCAGCTTTTAACCTTTAAAATTCCTTTGATGTACAGTTATCAGTCAATACAACAAAATTAACATTCACAGATACAAAAGGATGCATATTAAAAAGACAGATGTATAATTTGGAGCACAGTATGGGATTATACAATACAATTAGATGCATATCAGTGAGAGGTGAAACCTAACGCTGTTAAAACACAGTTCTGTTTCCATGGCTTCATTATTGTACAAAAGACCAGCAGGGAGGAAAAATTCAGAAAGAAAATCACTCTTGTTATTGTTAGAGCAACAGTAGTTTTCTGTAAGCTGTTCACATAAAATTTATTTCAAACCAATAGTTTTTGTGTTGAGGAAAAAGATTTACTCCACAATACTTGCATTTGGCTGATTATAGCTATGAATTGAAAACACGTCTTTATCGTGTTTACTTCTTCAAGACAATCTGGTGTTTTGTTGTTTTCAATGCTTTCAAATACATTTATCATGTTGTATGAGATATTAACCCAGAAAGTGCTGGAATAGCTCAATCCACAGCAAACAAAATGGGATTTAATGTTTTCTTCACCTTTCAATTTGTTTTTAATTACAATTTGCATGAAATAGAAATCGATAATGGTCCAATGACTTCAGTGACACATTTGGAACTTTCTGTAACCAATAGTCTATTGCTTTAACAAAATGGTTTAGGGATACAGAAAGAAATAGAGGAACAACAGAAAAGAAACCAGGTGAATTATGGTTAAATTGGATACAAATTTAGAAAGAGGAGAGTGGATTAAAAGAGGAGAAGCAAGGCAAACAAGAAAGTTAAAAAATTTGTGAAACTCTCTAGGAATATTTCACCACCTGCTGGAGTGAGACTCTATGTTTGCATTGTTCCTTTCCTAAACGTCCACTAATGAGTGTCAGGATCATAAACCATGTCATTATCGGGGTTGTTTGAACACAATTTAGCAGCCCTGAATGGCCATAATGAGATAAATTTATTTCATTAATGTAAATTATTTCTTACCATCACAAACAGCAAGGTCATTCAATACTGGAGAGTAACTTTTTGTATTTTGGCAAAGGTAATGTTGACCAATTTAAGGCAACTTGAAATTCAAATCATACCACAAATTGCTGTTTTTTTAAATACAACAATACATTAGGAACTGGGAGCTCATCTTTTGCCCAGCAATTTCTGGGTCTTTTTTATATAAGCTCTGAGTAACAGCAGTAATGCTATCAAAAATGTCTGAAGGTCTTTGCAATAATGTACAAATTGTACAAGCCAAAGTTATGCACTTTCATGTCGGCACGTTGAAAAGACTTCATATAGTAGTTTCAGGCAGGGTAAGGAGTTCGTCTAATTGTTCAGAATTGTTCAGATTAATTGTTCAGAAGAACATTAATTTCTGATGTCTGGTCAACATTCAAGTAATTGAGTTTCATTACACAAACCCTTTTGAGGAGAACTTCGATCAGCACACCAGGAAAGAAATAGAAGGATGTGGTTATATGGATTTAGTTATGGAACATACACAAAAGCATAGACCAATTGAGCCAAATTGCTTTTTTCTATGCTATAGACTGTGTTGGATAAGTCTTACATTTTCTTAGCTAAATCTTACATTTTCTTGGCTAAATCTCACATTTTCTTGGCTAATACATTGAGTTTTTTGGAGGGCTTTTTCGCTGCAAGTGCAGCATGATCTCTTGCTGTGTGTTAGCAAACCCGCCTCATTAAATATCTTTCCCAGCCCATGGGGTCCCTGTATTCCAGTTCTAGCCTCATTTCACCATTTGTTGTATCAGGGACAACTCACCACGGCTGGATATCATTTTCCACTCTGTCGGTTTAAATGCCACTATTTCTCTCTGGTACATCTTACTCAGACTATCTTTGCTAATGTACCAACCTCCCATAAGACTCAAACTCAGAATTGCCTGCAACATTTTCACTCACTTGCTGTCAGCCCCCAACACCACTCACCCTAAATGTCTTCTGTGCTATGTACGCACTCAGCACACCTCCCCATCTGCATCAAAAGTAACAGCCATGCCACCCACTTTCATCTCTCTTAATACCCATCTCTGCCTCATTCCAGGAGGATAATAGCCCACACTTAGGCAGAAAGCGTCAAGGCAGCTAGTGGGCTCCACAACACCTGGCTTCTCACCCATCATGTGGAGAGAGTCCTGACTCTGACCATTCTGAGTGTCTAACTGACTGATATTGGAGACTGCCTTTGACTTACTGTATGGGAAGCACCTGACCATAAGCTATCTTCCTTGACCAGGGAACTGCTCACAACCATGACAAACTTTCTAGATTTGTGTCTCCGTCTCCTATCTCAATACAGCAATCATGTGAGCTTGGTAACTTAGCCTGAAAGGACATGGAACGGAAAAGCAAGGCAAAGCAGGGATGCTTTGAGCATTCAGGGAGGAACAGAGTGAGTGAGTGCTTTGACAGTAAGTAAAGAGTCTGGTGATACAGCCTAGTGCAGTCCATGAGCTGAGTGCATATCCCTAGGTACGCAGTGTCCTTTGCTGCAACATTACTGTGGTAGTTGTCAGTGCAGCATTGAAGTGCAGAAGCTTACTGTAAGTGCATCAGAAATGTTCCTGAGGATTCTTGGAGTCTGGCATATGTCTGTGGATATGAGGTCCACATGGCCAATGGCCGTGAACGTGCCCCGAGATGTTGGGTCCATTTCCAACATCGAGGTCCTTTTGGAGTAAGCAGTGAGGTGAAACCAGGTCTGACATCCATGTTGAGAATTCTCGGCATCTACTTTTATCTGTGCAGTTCGTAAAATAGGAAGCTGCATATTAATAAGGCTCAATGTGCCATTAATAGGATAGTTAACAAGTAATAATCCCTCTTAATAGGTAACTCATGCTATGTGCAAAACTCACCTCAAAGTCCGGCAGATGCAATTTAAATGCGCTGAGTTGCTGCCAACGTAAAGATAAGCTTTGCCAAACTTCTCATGCAATTCTACCCAAATTCTCAACATAGCCCAAGTCATTAAGGCCCCTATAAGATTCTGCCCACTGACCTATACAGCAAAAAAAAATTGATAAATTAATTATATCTTTCAATACTGTTAGTGTGAATTTGATCCTTTAAAGTGGCTGCCATGTTTACTAAGGTAGCAACTTTGACTATCAACATATTTTAGAAACGACTGTTATTTAAATTGTTTTTGTTAAGATAGAATTTAAGTAGAAGTTCTGTGATTGTGCTCTGAGGGTAGTGGAGATAATATGTACTGCCCCTTGGGCTGAAATCACAAAGACATTAGGAATGCTATGTTTATTCTTCCTTTTAAAACTGTTGATTTAACTATGGAAGCTTCTTGTGCTTGTAATTTACTTGTACTTGGCATATATTTGGCATTGTTGCTCACTATAGGCGATCACTTATTTTTGTTTTAGTCCTGTGTGATTAGCCTTAAAACTAAATACAGTTATCTATACTCAAACTGGTTTGCAGTTTAATCAGTATTTCAGTATAAATTAATTATTATTATCAAGCTTTCACATTTACAATAACTGTCAATACATGTAGCTGTTGGTAAGATTTATGTAATCTACCAATCCAACCAGTTATGTGATCTGCACACCTGTAGAAACATATTGGTACTAGGGGTTTACCAATGTACAATTATTTTATTCTTTATTATATTTTAATGGATAAAAAATAATTTTCTAACTTTGTTCTACATTTGCACTTCCACATATATGCAACACTGTGCTGAGTTCAAAGTTATTTTATGTAGAAATTACTTAATTGTAGAAAGTTCCTGAAGCATTGCATCTGAATTCCAAATTGGTTTTGCTTTCAGCAGTTTTGATTTTAATCCTTTAACTTATCCAAGTTTTTTTTCCACTTTAAACGGTGCGCCCTATTAAAAATGGTGTTCTGTTTTCAGGGACTGTGATGGATCGTTTGGAAAGAGTTTATCAACGTTCAGGCAGAAAGAAACACTGGTCTGTATAGTGCCGTTTGTTTTGCTCTATTTCTCTCTGTACTATTGTGTGTCAAATTTCCATGATTGACATTTCAGATATTTAAAATAAGAATGCTTATTGTATTATTTGAATTTTGGAACCTACAGTATAGACAGATCAATCAAAGAGGCAAATCTATGCTGGAATTAATTATATACTACAGCGCCATTAATCTGGAACTGTATATTGCTTAACCCATTTTCTTTTCCAATATTAGTTTATATTCGTCCTTGTCAAATATTTATCCATTTCACTTTTAAGTTTCTGTCCCTGTAACCAGTTGTGATAAAGCAGACAGTGTTTTAGTAATACATGTGAAAAACATTCCTTTCTAATCATTCTCCTTTATTTTTCTTGTGAATTTTTTGTGTCAGCAGCAAAATCAATTTCAGTGCCTAAAAGTTTGCTTGTGACTGATGTTAGACCAACTGATCTATGATTACCCAGTTTCTTTCACTCTTTTTGTTAAAGGGAGGTGTTGGGGAAGATCTACCCCAGTGTCAGTATGTTCATATATAAGGCACATTTAATGAAAGTACTGCAACTATCTATTCAGTGCGCTCCCCTTATCTTCTTTCGGCAGTTTTTGTCATCTTGAGTTTTACTATTTTTTTTTCAGAATTAACGTCTTTTCCACAATTAACTTTTTATCAACTTCCTTGACTACCTATATTCTTCCATCATTATTTATAAACACCAGCGCAAAATTTCCACCACGCTATTATCCTCCACAATTAGATACCCTGCATCCTAAGTGGTCCAATCTATTTGATTCATAGAAATTTACAGTACGTAAGGCCAGTCATGCTTCATCCTACGCACTTTCCTCTTGTCCACAGCCTGTAAGATCCTCAACTTCAAATGCCTATCCAACTATATTTGATCATTACTTATGGAATCAGCTTCCACCATCTTTCAGCTAGACTGTTCCAGACCCTAAAAAGTCCCTGGGTGAAAAAATACTCTTAATTGCCTCTCAAGACATATTGCCAGTAGTCTTGAGTCTAAGACTTCTAGTTATTGTACCACTAATTACAAGAAATGATTCTTCCCTATTTTGTCTTTTAAAGCCTCTCAGAATTTTAAAAACATCTTTATTTTAAGTCACATCTTTATTTTTTCTGTTCCCTAACAATGGTCATTATCTTTCCACCCTCTCATTTTTGTTTCTGGTAGTAGCTTGTAAATCTCTTTCATACCCTTTTTAATGCCTCTTTGTGTCTTTCCTTAAATATCTCCCAAACTATCCTCCAGTTTTTATAACGGTGCTCTGTTCACCTAAGTCATTTATGAAAATTGGAACGCATAATGGACCCAAGCTGGCACTTGAACAGCAACACTGCCCCTGCCTTCAACTATATATTTGTTTTTTATAAACTTACGTAAGTCTTTTCTTTTCCCCTTTATATTGACTTTTAGTTTTCTTTAAAAGTTCTCTTTTAATGCTTCCATTCTCCCTTTTCACTTTCTCACTTTTTTCATATTCGTATATTCCTGATTATCTTCAAAATGTCATCTCAACTGCACCTATATCCAGATTATTTATATATGTGGAACCTAAGGAGCCTCAGTACAGATCGCTGGTGTGCGCAACTGCCCAGGGCTTTACAATCATAAAGGCATACGTTATCACTAACTTTCTGTGCTTTAGTCATTTCTGTAGCTACTTTAATACATGTACCTTATTTTTCTATGACCGTTCTTTTACATTGGTATTATCAAATAGCTTCTGACATAAAGATAACATTTTTTACATGATTTGTTTTTATCAATGTACTAGATATTCTCAAAAAGTGATAAAATCAACCTGCCTTTTACAATCCATATTAACTCTCCCTGATTTGGTCACACTTTTCTAAATATTCATTAATCTTATGCACAACCTATGGATGTTTGTCCACAAATGAGGGCAGTTTGCCTGTGATTTCCTGTCTATCCCATTCCACTTTCTTGAAATATAGCATTTGCTACCCTAGAGTATACAGTAATTCTCATTTCTAGAATTCTTTAGAGATGTTTGGAATACTCACTATCTGAGAATGGTAACTTTTCTAGTTTTACTCCCATTAACTTTCTTTTTAAACATATATTTGTTTGGAATACTTTTTCTCATCCTTATTCCAGTCTCACTTTCAGCTTCCTTAAAAATGAAAGTAAAATGTGTAGCAAACATCCTCACTTTTTTCCATCTTGGGTATAAGGTGACTCCTTTGTCTCTAAATGGTCACATCTCTTTAACCGTCGTCACTATTTTTGCTTATAAAATCTCGCACATTGCAACTGACTCTGCCCCTTTACATTTAGATAGTATTTGCATTGTTTTCTTTTTAAAATTGTTTTAAAGTTTGATAAAGACTTCAGAAATGAATGTCCAGATTTTCTGCTGAAAACAGTTTGGGATTTTAAGTAAAATCAAAATATAACTGTTCATCAAAGATTTCAGTTGTGTTTCTTGAGCTGCTGATTATTGTCCCTCATATTTGGTAAAGGAACTTGTGCCCTTGATAAAAAGTAAAATGAAGTCTAGAGGATGCTTGGGTCTAATAATAAGGAGCTTATGGTTCAATAACCTTGAGGAAAATCATTTTTTGTTGCATACAAGTTTGATCAAGTTCAAGAAATACTTTAGGTAGAAGTATAATAGAGGCATCAGATGGAAAGCACCTGTCTTAAGTATGGTTTAGGAATGTCTGTGCATCAGTACTGTGGAGACTGCTGACAAGATTTCTCCAACTGATTGTCTTCAAATCTCACCTCTGTACCTGACAACTAGTGGTTAGTGCCAGGGTACATTTTGACCACTTCTTTCAACTTCGTTATAGATCTGATAGTGTTGCATTTATGTGCAAGTGCAGTTAAGCCGCAGACCAATTTGGCACATCAGCAGAAGTAACAGTGGTAAATGCTGTTTGAGAAAACTTGACCAGACGTTGTGAGGAAACAAGCATTCACTTTCAGAGCTGAAATCAGAACTTGAAATTGGTTAATTTTCTATTTTTGAATGTGGTATGGGAAGAGTATTGGTTCCCTTCATTATAACATATGATTAAGTATTGACTGTAATTCCTAATTTGTTTAGCTATGTCTTATATATGTGTTGGTCTTTTTACAAATATTGCTTTATTTCCTGACAAAAATGATATGGTGTTACATTGAAGTGGTTTCAATTTATAAATTGTAGACTTTGCAGTATGTTTAGAAATCTGATTGACTTTCTTTACAATTCCTATGACCTTTATATAATCATTGTGCAATATATTTAGGTTGGCTGTACGTTACAGTGCTGCACTTTTAGAGCTGATTGCTGCCTCTATTGCCCCACATATTACCACAATGCTGGTACATGGGAAGCAGGTAATTAGGACAGCATTTGTGAGATTTGGTATCATCTTCAGTGTGTCATAGTTCCACCCAAATCTTTTTTAATGAATGCCTTGCACTGCATAATTGTGTGCTAATGCTTTACTAGCAACCACCAGAGATAGTGTCCATTTTCTTCACTTAAATGATTTCTTACTATTTTTGTGCTAGATTTGCAGCATGTGTTTGATTAATTTAACTGAACAGCTAGTTATGCTTTTTCTGAGCAAGCAAAATGTTTCATTTAATAACTTTCTTAATTTAAGTGCTTATCAATTACATATTTTCTTAATTATGCCTAGCTGCATCCATTGTGGTTCTCATATTTTTGACTTGCATATTTATCAGCTGTGCTTGTTAAACCATTTTTCACTAATTCCTTGTTGTACTCCATCAAATCCTCAATGCTTGTTCCATTAGCATTCCTCCATCTCAATTTTCAGAAAGTACAAGTTGACGTTTTGACACAAAGCATACTCTTTACGCTTCTCTTAAAACTATTATTGTATGTAGTTCATGACAAACATCTGGATTTGACTTTCTACCAATGTTATGTAAAACAAAGAGCATTATTGAGTTTTTGGACAAAGTTAAAATGTATTTATTCTAACCTGTATAAGATTTTGTTCACTTATCTGAGCATAGTACATGGTTCATTATTTTTACTTTTGCTAATTATTTTTTAATTTTTTGTTGCTGTGTGCGTTCATTTAATTTTACTTTAAAACTCATGCTACTGCCTCCCATTAATAAACTTTCATTTTCTTAAACTTGGAATCTTAGAGACTTTCCTCTGATCAATGACACACAAGACATACAAAGCACATGCTGAGGTCTGTCCTCATAACTAGTATTTCCTGAAACAGGTCATTAGCATGTCTCCAGAGGCGACAGCTTGAGAGCTGTCACTCCACATCACATGGCTGACTAAGAAACTTTCCCACTCCGTCCACCTGCAATAGGAAATTGGAAGGGTTTAGAAGTTTGTTTAACCTGTTTAGCCACATTATAAATGCACTTTCATGGCTATCAAGTCCTGAAGTGAAACTCAAACCCTTACGTTTTAGTCCAGAGTCAGGGCACTGCCCATTGTGCCACAAGACCTTCCCTCCTCCATAGAGCCAGGGATGACAAATGTATGTTAACTGAGCAGTTCCATCCAGTCTCTGGCAGGCTAAGTATCAGGAAATGTTCCTTACAGTTTAGGATATTATTGCATCAAATTTGGTATCACTCCGGTGTTATTCCAACAATTTGTGGCATCAGCACGCCTTCCACATGGCATAGCAATGCAGACCGCACACCTCAGAAGTGAACAGAAATGGGTCCTATGTGTGGCAGGGAGAGAGAGAGGGACATACACAATATGAGTTTGGACTGGATGAACAGAGGCTGTGGGGTGCAAGTTTGAGACTGGGGAAGGTGTCAGACTGGGACTTGGTGGTGGGATGTGTTTTGGCACACTGGGATTCAGTAAGGAGTCTAGCATAATGGGATAATGAGGAGACTGCAAATTGTGGCTTGGATGTGCACTGGCAGGTTTTGATAAAGGGGCTGGGCAGCAGTTTGATTGGGACTTAGGACAGAGAAGCAGCAGATTGGTACAAAGGCAAACAGATTGAGACTCAGTTTGTGAAACAGATTTGGGATTTGTGAAAATGGTACCATGTTGGGATGGTTGGATCATGATTTGCGTGGGAAGTAGGGTGACAGGTGGAGACTGGAGTACTGTAGATTACGAGAAAGTGGTATAACCTGGCAGGTTGGTACAGAGATGGGCAGCAGATTGGAACTGGGGACAAGTTGGGACTCAGGAATGTGGAATTTTAGTTTAGAATTCAGCAATCAAATTTGGATTCTGGATAAAAATTGAAGATTTTTCTTTAGTTCACACGTTGTGGGTGTTACTGACTCGGCCAGGGATCATTGCCCATATCTAATTGTCTGAGGACGGAATAGGGAAATAGACAGTGACAGGGGTTAAACAGAATGGCTCAGATAATGAGGAATAGGTGAAAGGATGTGGGATGGGGAACGGAGGAGAACTATGAAATGAGACAAGAGATGGTGAGGCAGGCTCGAGGGGCCAGATGGCCTACTCCTGCTCCTAGTTCTTATGTTCTTATTATGTTTTGAGCAAGAATGAAAATGGAAAATCAGATTTTGGACTTTTTTGGAGGTCAGAAAAAGAGTTCTGGGGAATATTGGTACTCAGCATTTCCTTCAGAACCGAGGGCAACAGCAGTATGTTTAGTGGTAGCATTCAGTATAGATTGAGTGAAACATTGGGAGTTTACAACGGGAAAAATAATGGAAGATTATTTTCACTGGTGGCAAATGGGAATGTGATGGAGATCACTGTGGTAAGGTGGAGTTACACTATGGTTTCAGATCTCGAGCTGAAATACACAGTGGTGAGTTATGAAAAAGCTGGGCATGGCCCACTGCAGTGCTGTGATTATGTCTGTGCCATATTCCCATTTCATCAGTCTCCCATGTGGGTCCCTGCATACTGAAGTCCGTAAAGACTACGGCAAATGCATTGCTCTCATCTATACACCTGGTCACCTGTTCGAAAAATTTAATCAAGTTGGTCAGACATGACCTCCCTTTAATCCCTGCCTGTGCACGTGCAGAGTAATTCTGTCCCTCAGAAGTGCTTTGAATAGTTTCCATTTCATTGAGTTTAAATTGATTGACCTGTAATTTCCTTGTTTATCCCTTCCTCCCTTCTTGGATAACAGTACCAAATTAGCTGTCCTCCTGTCCTCTGCCACCTCTCCTGTGGCCAAAAAGGAATTGAAAATTATTGCCAGTACCCCTATGATTTCCTGTCTTAACACACTCAATAACCTGAGATACGTTTCATCTGGACCTGGATATTTATTTACTTTTAAGCCAGCCGGACCACTTATAACCTCCTCTCTATCTTTGCTAATTTTAAATTCTATCACAGTCCTTCTCCCTGATTTCTATATCTGCATCGTCCCTCTCACAAGTGACCACCAACACAGAGTATTCATTTAGAACCCTACCTACATCCGCTGGGTCCATGCACAAATTGTCATTGTCGCCCTTAATGGGCCCTGCTCTTTCCCTGGTTATCCTTTACCCTTAAATTATTTGTAAAATAACTTAGGATTTTTCTTTATTTTACCTGCCATTATCCATTCATGACCCTTTTTTGCTTTCCTAATTTCCTTTTTAAGTTCCCTCTTGTACATTCTGTACTCCTCTAGGCACCTGCACTTTTGAGGCCTCGGTATCTGCTATAAGCCCGCCTTTTTGCCTTTATCCAATCCTGGATATCCTTCAAAATCCAAGGTTCACGGGATTTGTTGGTCCCACTAGTTATCTGTATTGGACATGTTGGCCCTGCACTTTCCCTGTTTCCTTCTTGAATGTGACCTACCTAAATGTATCTGCTCTCAGTCCACTCTGGCCAAATTATACTGATTTTCATTACGTAAAGTTAAGCCAGAACCACACCTTCCCTTGTAGGACATTTACAAATTAGCTTAAAAAAAGTCTCTGAATGTATTTTAAGAATTCCGGTCCCTCTAAATCTTTTGCACTATGACTTCCCCAGTTAATATTGCAGAAGTTGAAACACCCCCATTATCACCACCATATTACTCTTACATTTATCTGAAATGTGTCTACATATCTGCTGTTCTATTTCTTCTGACTGCTTGGGTCTTGAGTTGCATTGAACCTAACTTTGCAGAAGGGTCCTACAGTAGACTCAGGATTCATCATGTACAGAAATTAATTCAACGACAATTTTGGATAATCACAAAGTGCGCCAAAAATTGTAAGTTCAAATACAATTTTGCATGAATCCAATTTAATTTGCCACTCTGCGGGACCTTGAAATCTGAAATTGGTATATGTTGTGCTTGTTTTAATCACTTCCACGCCACTGTGGTCAAAGATAACTTTTGCGAAATATCGCCCGCAGCAATTTCAGATTAGGAGTTCCCATAAACTCAATTGATATTCCTGCCTCAGAACTGATCTTGATTGCAGTCTGTGTGACCATGTCTCAGTTGCAATGCCAACTGTCTTAGTCACATGGGGAGGCGATGGCCTAGTGGTATTATCACTGAACTGTTAACCCAGAGACCCAGATGACATTCTGGGGACAGATGGTGGAATTTGAATTCAATAAAAATATCTGGAATTAAGAGTTTAATGATGACCATGATTCCATTGTTGATTGTCAGGAAAAACCCATCTGGCTCATTAATGTCCTTTAGGGAAAGAAGCTATTATCATCTTTACCTTGTTTGGCCTACATGTGACTCCAGACCCACAGAAATGTGGTTGACTCTGAACTGTCCTCTGGGCAACTAGGGATGGGCAATAAATACTGCCTAGCCAGCGACGTCCTCAGCTGTTAATGAATTAATAAAACAGTAACTGCACGGCCTCACCTCTGAGCCAGTCACTTTGTGTCCTTTCCCAGTTTCAGTCACTCTGTGGTCCTATATTAGAAATGGTCTTGCTGAGGCCCTTTTAGTGGTCTTTTTGTGATCTTACCTTAGACTGTACCCATGTAACAGTTGCTTTATGGCCCTCTCTCATTTACAGTTACACTTAGTTGCAGACTCTATCACTTCTATTTGAAAAATAGACCACTGAGAGTTTTTTGTCTGTGGACTTATTCTGTCAGCTGTCTCCTCCTTCATCCAGAGGTAGAGTACTTGAAAGCTAAATGATTCACCATCTGATATCTTCGCTTAGAACTGTCATGCTGCCCAGTCAGGAGCAGGGAGTTGAAAATTTGAGTTGTCACCTCTTTTGTTGAACCTGTACTCATTTCAAACACTTGCTGCCACATATTGATATTCACATCTTTAATGTACAAGACAACCCACTCAAAGAAGATGTATTTTAGATCTAGTAGATGTCATGTGAACAGCAGGAAAGCTGTTATAATGTTTTCATTGTCATGTTAGGTTTGAAACTTGTTACAGCTAATATTCATATGTACTTTTTTCTGAACAAAATAGGTCGTGTTTCACCTCATTTTAAGATGCGTCTTTTAATGATGGTTCATTTTGAGCAGTTTGACAATGGAAGGAGGGTCAGTCTGCGTTGCTGGCCATTCCATTACTGGTGATTCATGCATGGATGAAATGGTCTGCATACTGTGTCTACAGACCTAGATGTAAAAATTGTGGCACTTTTGCTGTGCTGTTCCAAAATGTACTGTGTTGAAGTTTTTTGTTTTGTCATCAACATTTTGAAGGAATTTCATGAGGAAAAATACGTTGCTGTATCTCAGTATTTGAATGTGCTATATGTATGTTGCATTTTTTGACCTGAAGAGGTTTGAGTTGGTTAGGAGTAGGCTGATTTTAGCCCCACTTTGCTGATAACTGTTTATGTAATAGGCAACAGGGAAAATCTTTCAATACACACTTGATCTCTCATCAACATATTTAAGGACTGGAACTGTTATTTTAGACATACATAGGATGCAAATTTAGCAGTAGGAACAACATTTGAGCAGACTGAGTGCAGGTTATCTCAATAATAAGTTGGTTTGTTTCCACCCATTTTAGGCCCAAATCATGAATACAGCACAACATATGGCAGTTTTTGACAATCCCAAACACCCTTATAGACAGTTCCAGCAATCCCTCCATTTCTTTCAGACATTCTTTTCTTTCTTGGATGTCCTTTCATTTCTTGGTCAGATTTTTGCTGTGTGCCATTTTTATTAGTTTTGTTCGTTCTTTTCAGAATCATAATTATTTCCTCTTTTTATATCATTTTCTCTCAGCAATTATTAATGTTTTCTGCTATTTCTTTTCCCTCTCTGTTGTTTCTTACATTTCCTAAGTTACAATAGTTTGCTTTCATGTAGCACCTTTAGTATAGACAAAATTCTTAAAATGCTTGAAGCGTCAACTAATAGGAGCAGCTTTGCTTTTTCTACCCTTTCCTCAGCTGAGAGGATTGTCCTGTGATGAAAGGCTGAGTAAGTTGGCTCTATATTTTGTGGAGTTTAGAAGAATAAGCCCTAATTTCATTGAAACGTTCAAAATTAGGAAGGGGCTTTACATTGTGGATACTGAGATGTCTTGTTGGCTGGGAAATCTAGAACAAAAGTGTACAGCTTAAGGACAAGGGACCAACGATCATTTAGAATTGACTGACAAATTTTTTTTTCCTTCAAAAGTTGTGAATCTATCCCGGAGGTCTGTGAATATGCCATTACTACATGTATTTATGCTAAGCTAGACAGATCGCTGGTATCACAGGGAATCAAGGAATATGAGATTCAGGCAGGAAAGTGCAGTTGAAGCCCAAGAGGAGCCCATATCACATTGAATAGCAGAACTGGCTTTTTAGACTATATAGTCTTGTCCAATTCCTATTTTTTTAATGTTCTCCAGAAAGGTAGAATCAGGCAGAAATATTTACTAGTATTACGTACAAATTTTAAGAAAACGCTTAAAGAGGGGAGGAAGCTAGAAAAGTTTAAACTTGACATTCCAAAGGACAAGATTGAAATATTTCTGATTTGACCACCTTTATGCATCTTAAGATGCCCAGCACCTCCTCTAACTGAGAATGCTGTACCTAGGGACCTTTGTACCTAAGATGTTACTGTTAGTGGTGACTTGTATACTTTTCACCATACTCATTTGACTACATGTGACAATAAAGCTGATTCCGATTCTACTCAGAGATAGTAAGAACTGCCGATGCTGGAGTCAGAGATAACACAGTGTGGAGGTGGAGGAATACAACAGGCCAGGCAGCATCAGAGAGCAGGAAAGCTGACGTTTCGGGTTGGGACCCTTCCGAAATGACGGCTTTCCTGCTCCTCTGATGCTGCCTGGCCTGCTGTGTTCCTCCAGCTCCACACTGGGTTGGCTCTGATTCTGATTCTAATTCTGTAATATGGACAGTTCCAATTCAGTCGTGAGCTGGAAGAAGAGAAATTTAAAAACAGCCCTAGTCAGAAAAATGGAAAATTCTGAGGGTATGAAGTATGTATGCATGCATAGCTGCACAGAAATTTGAAGGACATTGTCAGAGAATTTTTACAGCATAGAAGGATGCCATTCAATCCAGATACTCTGCCAGGTATTTACAAAATAATCCAGTCAGTCCTATTCTCCTGCTTTATCTCTGCATCCCTGTAAATTTATTTGCTTCAAGTGCTACTCAGTTTTGGAAATCATTGTTTTGCCTTCGACTGCCTTCATAGGTAGCAGGTCCCAGATCATTATCACTCGTTCTGTAAGAAACATTTTCATTTAAATCCCAGTATTTCTTGCCTGAATCCTTGTACTATTAGTTAGTAGGAGCGGCTTTTTGTATACTTTATTTAAGCCTGCCATAATTTTGTATATCAGTATCAAATCTCCCTTCAAGCTCATTTGAACGTACAAGTTAGAAGTGGAGTAGGGCATTCAGCCCTTCTAGCTTGGTCTGTCATTCAATAACATTATGGCTGATCCGATTGTGGCTTCAACTCCACATTCCTACCTACCCCTGATAACCTCCAACTCCCTTAATAGTCAAGAATTTAACCACCTTTGTCTTAAGAATATTCAATAAGCCCACCTCCCCTGTTCTTTCGGGAAGAGACTTCCATAGACTCACATGCCTCTGAGAGGAAAAAAAATTCCTCATCTCCATCTTAATTAGGGACACTTTATTTTAAACTGTGTCATCTAGTTCTAGTTCGCTTCAAGGAGAACAATTTCAAACTTTTCCAACCTAAGCTAACCTTTTAACTAAAATCTTTCAGCCCTGGACACATTCTGGCAAATCTCTTCAGCTCCCTCTCAAGGGCCCTTAAATCCATTTGTGAGGAAACACAGAAATATTACAGAGCGGGGCCATTGAAACCTGTCATGTCTGTGCTGGCTTTCTGAATATTTTGACTCCGTTCCAATGTCCTTTCTCCATAACCCTGAATATTGTTTCTACTTAATCATCTAATGCCTTCTCGGATGCCAAAACATGAACTTTGGGCTCACCCAGCCTTGAACATTCCCGTAGAACTCAACTCTGAGGTAAAATCTAGTCATCAAACCTAAAACTAGAGTGTCAAGTATTAGCATTAGGTGTTGAAAATGCCAGTCAACATTAAAGATGAATTCAACAGATCTAACAATCTAACGTAAACTCAAATTTTCACGAATGGCATCAAAGAGCTACACTTCCTTTGTTTTGTACATCTTATCATTGACATTAGGTAGAAATAGTCTTAAGACATTGACTACAAATTTCTGTTACTTTCCTATGTAATAATGTGGTTCTTCCTTAACATTCCTTGTATTATTTAGCATTTATCATAGCTATACAATGGGTTTATGCATTCCACTCTTAAGGGTTGAGTATAAAGTCCATGGTTCATTCTGGAAGCAGTCTGTGTCCTTTGGTTTGTAATTATCTGGCAGTATTACTAATAATCAGCTGACATTTCCTTGACACATTGAGAATTTTTCCTGTTCTTACTAAGAAATGCAGAATATTGCTGAGAAAGAGGCATGCTGTTAATGCTTTCCATCTTGCATTCATCCGGTAGAATCAAAAGAACACCAATGTCAAAGGTATTTTTGCAATTCTGTCCTGATGAGTGCAACACGAACAGCTTCAACAACATATCTCTTTTTTCATCAATACTCAAATACCAATCTCCAGGAACGGTAAGATTTCATTTTACAAGTTAATCTTTTATAGACAGCTGTAACATTCTTGGTTCAGTTTCGAAATAGGTTGAAACAAAATAGATTTACAGAAAATTGTGCACACAGGTAGGTGTTTATCGGATACCTCAAATGCAGTGAAAAATTGATTGTTAACTCTTCTGGGGCTAAGAACATTTGGGTCACTTGATAATTTGGTTGTTATTCGGTGTCTGAAGCCGTGGCTTTATTTAGCCCTTTCAGACTAGGATGGACAGTACTTAATTTCTGTTTATTTGAGCACAATTGTTTCATAGATTTTTTTTCTCGCTCATTGATATGTTCATAAATTGGAATAGAGCAGGATTAGTTGACTTTACTTTATATTATCTTATGCAGCCAATATCTAGTAGAATTATGTTTTTTTGTTACCAGGTCTAATGTACGCTTCACTGCAAGTATTTTAGGTAAACAAGTGGACAGCCTTGCTCCATCAATTACTAGGGTTTTAGTTCAGGGTAAACAAGTAAGTATACACCTTACTCATCGGTACAACAATTCTTTGATACATTTTCTTTCTTTATTTAACATTGATATTAATTCTGCAATTCTTTTCATGAGTCATTTTTTCTAATATTTATGTATCATGGGTAAGTTGTGTAAAATAATAAAATACATTCAAGTTTAAACCATGCTATATTTCATTTCCATGCCCTGTAAAGCGTGCCCATCCTTCCAGTCAGGAAATGATTCATTTTAGTTGCTCTTGTGAGTGAAAAAAATTCTTTCCCCAGAACATTAGAAAGAACAAAGTTATATTCCACAAACTAAGCATATCCTAAAACACTTTAGTTAACTTAGTACTTCTTGAAATAAAGACGTTGCTGTAATGAAAGGAAACATGTCAGCCAATTTGTAGAGAATAAAATCCCAAAAAGAACAATTCTCTCTTATTTATTCATTTGAATGAGGGAATTGTTTTTTAAGGTTTTTTTTTTATATAGTTACCAGTTTCCTTTCTCTATCTGTCCAGAGATCAGCTGTGAAAATATGAGAGTTGCCATAGCAAATCTTCCAATTCCTTTGAATGAATTTTCCAGTCAGATAAAACATATGAGCAATTTTTTGGTGTATTTGTGTCTATAAGGGGAGATTTGACTGAATTCCATTTTGTGTAGTGCCCATCAGACAAAAGAAATTAAACATTTTCATTTCAATTGTTACGACCTGGACTTATTCCCAGATTCTAGAGATGAAAGCTGTGTTCTAAATCATTGTACCATATCATCTGTTTGGAAAAATGAACTTGATTTTGTTTGAATTACCCTTAATGTTTCAATACTTTTATGCAAAGGATGAGGAATAACACTCCGGAAGCCTCTCATATTTCTGTATACGTACCTAGGTTGCTAAACCTATTAATTAAGCAGAGCATTTTGTTTTAACAGTGCAGCAAACTGGTTAAATAATAGATCTTTTCCTAAGCATTTAAACATTGCACAGATATTTTTAAAGGGAGTTGAAGTCTGACTATCTTAATATCTAAGCACCTTCTCCTTGCTATATTAGACAAACCATTTTCAGTATTTGCAAATACGTTCAAAATTCTTGTTAAATAATTTCTGCTTCTTTTGTCAGCACCTGTCAGAGTAGCATATAATAGAAAGGAAATGAACAGCTACAAGGAAATATATAGCATCATGGAGAGGCTTTTCATCACATTCAACATGGCATCATGAGTGAATGAATGTTGCTGCATGTGCTGCTACAGTGTTCTTATGAGCTATTTCCAATATAGTTAGAACAGTGGTGTCAACTCACTTTCACACCCCAAACTGGAGACCAACTTTTAAACAATGTAAAATGATTTAGAGCTTTATTAATTGCAAAAACTAAAAGGGAGCAAAAAAATTGACTTGTTTAATGCTCTACATTTTGCCTTTCCTTGTCTACGTTTAATGACTTTTTTTATGTGTCACATACACATGACAAATAAACAAGCATTTTTAAAAAACTCAATCATTTTTGAACTTCTTTGTAAGAATGAATATAAATTATATTTTAAATGATCTTCTGTAAATAATTGCAAATATCGGTGCACATGTTTTTTCGAAATGTGTTTATCAAATTGTAATATGCGGTTCATATTTATGTGTACATGTTATGAATAGATTCTTCATTCAGTAAGCTTTTCTCACTGCTATTTGCCAGGTTACAATAGGAGTGTTTGGACATGAAGAGGCAGTGATTTCAAACCCCTTGTCTCCAACGGACATAAAGAAGATTGTCTACTCTAAATGCGCCCAGCATGATGAAAGGGAGGCGGTGCTTCAACAGGAACTAGTCATTCATATTGGTTGGCTTATTTCTAATTCTCCAAAACTCTTCCAGGGCATGCTGAAATTTAGAATTGGGTATGTTAAACATTTATGTTATTTGACTTTTCAGCAAGTCCTTATTGAAAAACTGATTTTTTTTTAGTTGAAGACATTAACATGCATAATAATTTTGAGGGAAGTAAATGATTTAATACCTGTAGAGTTGACATTAGGTAGGTCTGATGAATGCTCTAAATTCTTGTGGTGAGTTCAGCACGTATAGTACCCTATTGCCACTAAATGCATTTCAGTGGTGAATCAAAAAGTGAGATATAATTTTTGTAAAACTAACTTGGAGCATCTCAGATATCATATTTTCGATTTTTGCCTTTACTTGCTTGTTGTGCTTATCTGAAATGCTGCAACTTCATGCATAAAGAACAGTGTGCACCATTTGCATTACCATTATTTTGACATAAAGTTATAGGTATGTGTTTTTCTCAAAGTGTCATAAGAAGTTCGATAACATCTGTCAATGTATTAATACATCTTAACTGCTGTTCTGGACTAATTGATAAGGACGGTAATAATCACCTTTAAATTAATCAGGTCATCCAAAAATTTCGGATTTTGTAGATGGAGAAAGTGGGGTTCAGTAGCAGTTTAAAGTTATACATGTTTGTTTGATTGTTAAATTTGTTCAATTATTTATCCACTTCTCTTTTAAAAGCTGCTATGTGTATTCCTTCCTCTAGAGTTTCTGACGGAGCAATCCATAACTTTACAAAGCTCTGTTTTTAAAAAAAAAAGTGCAAACTTCGCCCTTCATTTGATTTGTGGGGACAGTAACATTGTTGTAATGCCACTGGACTAGTAATCGAGCACTAATGCTTTGTGGACATCGATTAAAATCCCATTGCGGCAGTTGGGGGATTTTATATTCACTTAATTCTCTGATGCTGAAAATTAGTCTCAGAAATGGTGGTCATGAAACAATCTTCAGTGGTCGTTAAAAATTCACCTGTTTCATTAGTGTCCTTTGAGGAAGCAAATCTGTCATTCTTTCCTGATCTGGCCTACATGTGACTCCAGAGCCACAGGAACCATCTGAAATGGTCTAGCAGTCATTGTTCAAGGACATTTAGGAATGCAGCAATTACTATGCTTGCTGGCGATGCCAATATCCCAAGAAATAATAAGTTTAAAAATAAATCTCTTGGCAATTACCTTAAATTTATTTCCATTGTTTGCGGATTCCTTTTTATTCTTTGTTTCAGTCTGTTGTAGTCCAAATATGATTGTTTCACTTTTCTCCTTTCGTTCATCAAATCCACAATTTCTTCTAACATCCATTTTTGCATGAAATGTTTCACTTTTGTCAGAACTTAACTTTCCATTAGGATCTTCATGAGCGAATTAAACTCAATTTCTATCTTTGTTGTTTCTTTCACCTGCAGTGCTAAAATAGCCAATCTTCAAAATCCAATTTCCTCATATTTTATTAGGAATTTTCAGATTGATATTCATTGTAGCAATCACCAGCGTGTGATCACAGTCGCAGTGTGCTCTAGGATATGATTTTGATTCCTTAATACAAGTTTCTGAAACAGCTATTTACATTGAACATAGAACTGTACAGCACAAGAACGAGCCCTTTTATTGCAATAAAATCAATCTGATTTCACATTTGTTCTCTGGACTTTTCCATATCCAGCTTTAGCCTGGATTATGCTTGAACTGTATGTTTATAATAACCTACTTGTTCTGACAGAGCCAACTGACCCACATGTCACATCTGTTGTTGTATTCTTGTGCAGCACAGTTCCTCCTATGCAAGAATCTGCTACCTTTGCATTGAGATCACCGGTGACAAAGGTGATGTCTTGAGAACCACATTATTTGCTTGATCATGTAGAAAACCTCAAGATTTTCACATATACCCCAATGCTTTGAGTTGGGGTGTATATTTGTTAAAATTTTCACCTTGAAAGGTGTACCTACTACTGTGACGAGGAGAATTCTCTGGGAAGTAGCTAAAACAGGCATAGAAAATTTCTAATCGAGAGCCACTATGAATTCTTTTTTCATAATTCTCTTTCCCAAGTAGGTAATGACTCCACTATTTTAATGGTACTTCTGAGCTCCCATCCACTTTATTTCACATGACCAAGATTATTGATTCATAATCTGCACTTCTCTTGAAAGACATTTTGGCTTTCCCTGTATGATTGATGTTCTTGCATTCTAAGCCATAATTATTTTGAGATCAGATTTTTCCATTCTTATGTTTGTTTTCAAAGTCTTTCACAAGTTGTGCAATAAGATGACAACAGTTCTGATTCATCTGTTACAGAGATAGTAGGAACTGCCGATTTTTTATTTTTTTGTTTCTGAAGGGTCTCGACCCAAACGTCAGCCTTCCTGCTCCTCTGATGCTGCTTGGCCTGCTGTGTTCATCCAGCTCTACACCTTGTTATCTCAGATTCATCTGTTGTTCATTAATGTCTATACCAGCAAGGTGTTGACTCAAATGGTGCCAGCCTCCTTTCTTTGTCTTGATAAAAATTGTTCATTCTGATTATATTTGGTCAGGTAAAGGGGAAGCATGAGATGGTTTCCTGTTCCTTCCCCCATATATGTTTGGAGGGAACACAAACTCTCTTCCAAATGATCTCCACAATCAAGCCATTGCCTTTCCAGGTCATAACTCCTCCACTTTCACTGCCATGGAATCCGCAGATTCACCATTGGCTATAATTTGTAACTCTAAGCACAGCACCCTCTGCTACCAGCCAGGCTAGCTGGAATTGGTAGGGTTGATGATACCGTCAGTCTTACTCAGGAATCCGCAAATGCATTTCAACTGAGATAATGAAAAGCTTGAATCCAAAGGAAATTCGCGAACTTGTTAATGAAATTTTGGGAAAAAGAACAATTTGGATTGCCATTGGATGTTTGAAAACAAAGGATGGTTCAATTAATGGAAAGGAGCAAAGTCAGAGAAAGGCTTTTATTAAAAAAAAAAATCCTTGACCAGTAATCAAAAATAAAGAGGCATGCCCAGAAATCTTGCAAGAAGTAATGGAATTTATGCTGAAGTTGAAGGAGAATGGGAGACCACTTGGACTGGATGAAAAGTGATTATTGTAGCAACAATTGAGCTTGGAACCAAAGAAACCTTGACTCTAATCACCAATAAGATCTAAAACACTGGCATTATCTCTGAAGATATAATCAAGTCTGTTGTTCCCAATTGCTAAAGAAATCTGGCATAATAGAATGTGAGATACATTGACCAATCTGCCTAATGATCAGCAGTAAGAATCATCAGAGAATCCAAATGAATGGAATTAGAGGAAGTGAAATCAGAGATTTCAGTCATTCACTGGCTTTCTGAAAGATTAAAAGAGTCATGAAATGCAATCCAAATTAAAAACCTTGACAGAAAGAGCAATTGAAATGAAACATTTGACCTTATATTTTATTGATTGAGCTAAAGCATTTAATAACGTTCAACAAAATCATTTCATGAAAATGCTGCAAGATATGAACATTAATGGAAAAATCTTCAAATCATCAGGATTAAGTACTGAAATCAGATAGCACTCATCATATTTGAGAACAAATCTGTGATTAGGGAGCAACTAAACAAAAAAACGGCTGTTCTGTCACACTGGGGTGCTTCTCTTTTTCCAGTAGATATGCTTTCTAAGGAATTAAAGAGGTTATAAAGGTAGGAGGGAGAGTCATCAACAACATTGGCTACACCAACCACACCACACTTACTGCAACAAGTAACGATGATTTCCAAAAATAATTGATACAGTTATGAAGGACGTTGGTAGACATGGGCTTGTACTCAATGAAAAAGAAAAAGGTTCATTCCATTTGGTAACATCACAGTAAATGAAAGTAAGTCAGAACATGTCAAGCAATTCAACTATCTAGGAAGCACAGTACCATTGATGTCAAAAGCAGTACTGAAATACAAAACAGGATTGGACAGGCCAAAAGTGTTTTTACAAACTGGAGTAACATTCTAAGACATTCAGCTGGAGTTTAAAACAAGAATCCATGCACTAAATTACTATGTCTGGTCACTAACCTGTATGAATATGAAGCAGGAACATTAGGTAAGAGGAGGAAAAGAAAGTCAACAGCTTTGAAATGTGATGTTTTAAGTTAAGCTGCATTAAGAAAAAAGCTAACAAAGAAATACTGAATGAGGCCAGAAGAACAAGATAATTCTTGAATAGTATTGTAAGGTGACTAATGAAATACTTTGAACAGAAGATTTGGAAGGCCTAATCACCACTGGAAGAATTAATAGGTGAAGAGCAAGAGGCTTTGAGTAAAATGAGCAGCTGGACAACAAGTAGGCTTAACCACAACTCACAACAATGAGTTCATCCATAGTTGCTATATCAGAAAATTTGGAATTACGCCATTCGGATTTCCATTCAGAATCTTAACAGTAGAATCAATTTTCCCTACTAATCTTATAAAATATTTAAAAGTTTGAATGTATCTAAATATCTTAATTTCATATTCCAATCGAAGCCCATTTTCTTCAGTTTCACTTTATAAACCTTTGTTAGTGTATTTCTTCTGTGCTGTCTACATAGCATTAATAAATGTCTTCAAGTAGTACACTAAAAACAGAGCAAAATGCTCTACCTCCTGCTTAGTTACTATCCCTATTTGTAATAGTTTAAAATTGTTATACTTTATCTGAAACCCAACTCTCTGTCCCTCAACAAGTGGTCCAGTAATCAAGAGCCCAAGGCTAATGTTCTGGGAACATGGGTTCAAATACCTCATGGCAGATGGTGGAATTTGAATGAAATGTTTTTAAAAATAAAATTTTTTTTTATAAGGCTAGTCTAACGGTGACTGTTGCTGGCCATAAAAACCCCTCTGGTTCACTGATGTCTGATAGGGAAGGAATTGTTTGCATCTCTCCATAGTAAAAATACCCGAAGCCTGAAGAAAGCCAGTTATTTTCTCCTTCCACTTGCCTTGAACCGTTGCGAAGAGATTTTGTTGTTAGTGTGCCACTCTGCTTCCCGTGAAGAAGTAAAAGAACCTGGAGAAAGGAGATTGAAGACAGAAAATCCCGGCAAGCCAAAAGGAACATGTCAATAAACATTATCAACTGGTGCTATTAAATTATACTTCCCAGTTTTTCTTTTCCCGCCACTCATAAAACTATTTTGTCTTTTGTTTGTCATCATCTATTTATAAATGTGAGCCAGAGTTTTAAAAAGGGGTTAAAGTTTTAGCTAATAGACCTAAATGTTGCTTGTTTATAACAGTTTACTTGTGATTTGAATTTACTTATTTGTAATTTGTTACTCATTTGTAATTTGTTACTCATTTATCCCTGTTGAGTACAGGGATGTGGTCGGTGTTTTCTGTTAAGTTGATTCAATAAGATAGGTAACTCAAGGACTTTGTGTACTTTGATGAAATTGTTAAAATTTGACGTTGGCTCGCCGAGCTGGTTTCTTGTTTCGCAAACGTTTTGTTACCGTGCTGGGTAACATCCTTAGTGCAGTCTCCGATGAAGCGTCGGTGTGTTTTCTCGCCTGGTTTTTAAACTCTGGAGTCCATTGAGCTGGATTGCCTCACTTCCGGGTTTTCTTCTTAGTGGAATGTGCATGGGGTGGAGTTCAATGTGTTTATTAATAACATGCTTCGTGGAGTGCCAGGCTTCTAGGAATTCTCGTGCCTATCTCTGCCTAGCTTGTCCCTGGATTTTGGTGTTGTCCCAGTCGAAATGGTGGTTCTCCTTGTCCATGTGGATTGAGATGAGTGAGTATTGGTCGTGTCTTTTTGTAGTCGACTACATCGGACAAACAGGAAGGAAACTAACAACAAGAGTACATGAACACCAACTGGTGACAAAAAGACACGACCAATACTGGCCTATGTGTAAGTCCAGACCCATAGCAATTTGGTTGACTCTTAACTAACCTGGGCAAATACAGGTGGGCAATGAATGATGGCCAAGCTAGTGACACCCACATCCCATGAATGAATAGAAGGAAAAAAAGATTTAATACATTATCAAAATAAACAATGTGCAGTTTAAAAAGTCCTTGCATTCTTACAGTTGCTCCTGAGACTAAAGCGGTTAGTTGATGTCTTACATTCTTAGCAGTTGTGAAATTTGTAGAATCCTTGAGATCTCAGTGAATGTTTCTAATTTGTTTTAACCCTGGTGTTAGCCTGTAAGATGAAAAGGAAACAGGTGGAGAGAAAATGTCTTTCAGTCCTTTCTGTTAACACTCCACTTTCTTTCTCTCGGTATTTCTCTGCCCTGCCAAGCAGTGACTAAAGTTATGTGTATTAATATAGAAACCTTTTGATATGCAATCTGTGCAGCCTCTCATTCCAGTGTAGTGTACAGCAGGAAGTGCAAGTTTCTTGACAACTGACTCAATTGACTGGTTTCACTGTCTTTAGATAAATTATTGATATCAGTTCAAACAGTTTTGTTTCTTTTCAACTTTTCTTTCCACTGCCGCACTCCCACTCAGGGCTTTCCAAGCCACACCATGGCACTGCCTGCGTCCCACTCTGGGCTGCCTCACTGGCTGAAACTTGTCACCGCTGCCTCATCGGCTCCCTCTCGGCTCCCTCACTGGCCCAATCTTATCAACGCTGCCTCACTGGCCCGATCTGGCCGCCGCTGCCTCATGGGCCCGCTCTTGTCAACACTGCCTCCCGGACCCGATCTCGTCACCGCTGCCTCACAGGCCTGCTGTCGCCGGCCCACTCTTGATCTACTGCCATCGCTCCGGCCCACACTTGACCTGCCATTATTTTCAGGACACAACCCGCGCGTTCAGCTCTTGTCACGTGGTTCCCGGTTGCAATCCGTCTCCTTCCAAACTCGTTAAGTAAGTAGTTAAAAGGGGTGGAGGAGAGATTAGAATTACTATGGAGAGAGAGAGAAAGTTGGAAAAAATGGACAAAGAAAGAAAGATGAAGAGAACTGGCAAGCAACTTACCCTGCCAACATCTTGTATTCACGTTCGGGTCTTTTTTCCTTCTTTTTTAACAAAATGTTTTAATCCATTAAAATCTTGGATATTAAATTCAGATAATGAACGTTGAAAATTAATAGGCCACATTTTATCATTAGCTTGACACCTCTTTCCTAACCTCAAAGCTAGCATACTCACAGCTGACTGAGGAAGTTGTGGTTCAAGCCCTATTCCAAAACAAGGGCAAATAATCTAAATATGACAGTGCAGAGCTGAATATACTGGGCTGCATTTTTCTATTTTCACATTGCTTTTTTGAGTGCAATTCATGATACCTGATCAATCATGGCTCTTAAAGCAATCTTTCACTATTATTTACGCATCTGGACTTTAGGGAGCCCTTGATGTGGAATTGTGTGTAGAAGAGGTGGAAATACTCATTGTTGCCAGAACCCTATGATCTTCGTGCCACCAGCCCCATATTTAAAGCCTAGCTGCACACCTGCAAACCAGGAGTTGCCTCTCATGACAAGACCCAGGAAGGGACTCTGGTACTCTGATTGACCACGGCCATCCTCAGACTTGAATCAGACAAGCCATTTGACTGACTGTGATGGTACCCCATCTCACCAAAGACTGGTCCTTTTTGACTTTGGGACATGGCCGTTTGCTTCAAGCACGTGCATTTTGTTTGCTGCATAACCTGCTGGTACATGCTGTAGGTGTGACATTGATGTAGACCAGTGCCATACAACATCATGTCCATTCCCCTAACAGTTCAGTTCTCCCCACCCTCACGCGCTGCCTGTCTCTCCTTCTGGACTAAAAAACAATTCAAGCCACAGAGGCTTACAGCTCAAGTAAGCGCAAATTAAGTAAGTGCTAATAAGCAAAACTAAAGACCATAAGATGCCCGTGTGTCCCTGCATGAAAAGCGATCTGGCAGAAGAGTGCACACTGTGTCTGAACTTCGGAGTGACCTCATCAAGAATGGAAATACTGTGCAAGTTGGAGTGAGAGCAGGCATGATGGTGTGGTGGGCTGGTGGATTTTTGATGCCAGCGTACATGGAGGAGGGATGAGGAAGAAGGCATCCATGAAGTTGGATGAAGGCCCATGCAAGCAATTGGTGAGCTACAACTGAGTGACATCTGTGGCACTCATGTCAAGAATTGGCATAATCTTGTTTCTCAAGGAAGGAGGAGAATTGGAAGCTGCATATAAAAGAGATGAGTTGGGCTAATCGTCAGATCCGAATGCATGGAAAGAAAGTAGTTGCCGCTTGTGAGAGTCTGAACTCACTGTTTAAACCTTGAGGAGACAATGGGAAACTGTTTTGTAGATGTCAAGATTCTGGTTCTCACTGTCTTCATATTTTTCCAACTTTTTTTTTGCTGTTTCCCACATTGCTCAAGAAGAGAGTGGAATCTTTGAATGAGAAATTAAACGAAGTTCCATTTGCCTGTTCAAATGGATGTAAAAGGCACATTGCACAATTTGAAGAAGAGCACAAAGTGTCATTCAATCCTGGCCTCCTTCCTGAATCCTCCTTTTCAACATCCAAGGAAAGATGAACTTGTCTTCTTACTGTGTGTGGGACCTTGTGCATGTGATATCCGACTTATTTGTTTATTTAATAGAAATTACTGGACTACAAATTGGTTGTGCAATGTACTAAGAAAATTGGATAAAACTAGATGTTTTCTTTATATTTTCTCACTCCTCCTTCATCTGTTTTTATGTCATGGAATTAGATCAAGTACATGATCTTTTTATAGATAAGAATAGTTTTAAACTCACTGGATATCACGGAATGTAAGGTTTTTTTATTCATTCATTAACATGGCATCACTGGCTGGCCAGCATTTATTGCCCATCCTTAGTTGCCCTTGGGAAGGTGGTGGTGAGCTGCCTTTACTTCAAGAAGCACTTCAGTCCCTGTGCTGTAGATTGACTCTTAATGTTATTAGCTAGGGAATTCCAGGATTTTAATCCAACAACAGTGAAGGAACAGGATATATAAGTGAAAGATATATTTTGTAATCAAGGTGGTGAGTGGCTTGAGGGACACTTGCAGATGGTGGTGTTCCCAAGTATCCACTACTCTTGTCTTTTCGATCAAAATGGTCATGGGTTTTGAAGTGTTGTCTAAGGATCTTTAGTGAATTTTTGCAGTGCATCTCATAGATAATACACATTGCTGCAACTGAGCATTGGTGATAGGGAAGAGTGGTTGATGAGTTAGTCACAGCAGTATTCCTAGCCTCTGTTTTCTCCCCACTTCCTTTTTGAATGCCCCCATTATTTTGCTGTAGATTTACCTAGACGTAGCTGTTCCCAGTCTGGTTTGGCCAGATTCTGCCTTATTTTAATAAAATCTGCCTTCCCACATTCCAAAACCCTTTTTTGTCGACCTTCTTTTTCCTTTTCAATAATAAACTTAGATCATAAATGTTTGGGAAGTAGAAATCCAATAATATAATTAACCAATTATTGTTCTTACACACCTCAGCGAATTATTGGCATGTCTGCTCCTCTATTGTCTGTTGACTCTTTGGGGGCTAAAAATACACTCCCAGCAGTGTGTCTGCTTCCTTTTTATTCCTAAACTCTACCCACAAATCCACATTTGAAGACCTTTCCAGGGATATTGTCCCTCCTTACTGCAGTTACCGACTCCTTAATTAACAATGCAACACCACCTCCTCTTTCACACCCCTTCTCCTATCCTGTCTGCAAAGCCTATGCACACTGCAGTGTTGATTTGCCAGTCCTGCCCCTCCCTCAACCACATCTCTCAACATGCACAACATCCCAATCCATGTGTCAATCTACACCCTTACCTTGTTGCAGCGACTCAGAATGCAAATTTGAGGAACAATGCCCTATCTTCCACCTGGACACCCTATGGCCGGGAGGACTCGATTCTGAGTCTTCTAATTTCAAATTGCCTTTCCACCCATCCCCCGGCTCCTTTTCCAGCCCCACTTTTTCCCTTCCATTCCACCTACTGACCTTCCCTTCCAGCCACCAACCAGATTCATCCCTCCCATCAACCAACCATGTCGTACCTACTTCCAGTGACCACCTATCACCACCACTCCACTACCCCCCCCCCAAGTTTATCTCCAGCTGCCCCTACCCATACATTCGGTCCTGAAGAAGGGTAATACCCAAAATGTTGATTTTTCTTTTCTGATGCTGCCTGACTTGCTGTGTTCTTCCAGCCTCCTGTTTGTCATACCCTTAACTTGTCCATCTTGCCTGACATTAAAGTAAAGGCCACATGGGGCTAAACACTGTCAGCCTTGGTACCTTTCCTAAAGTATGCTATGCTGTGTCCCTACTGAATGCTGTGTCCCCTCCCACTGCCAACCTAGTTTAAATTCTCCCAACAGCATTAGCAAACCAACCTACAAACATATGGGTCCCATTCTGGTTCAGGTGCAGACCAGCCCATTGATACAGGTTCAGTTTCCCCCGAAATGATCCCTGTGATTGAAGAATCTAAATCCTGAGCCATGCATTCATCTGCCCTATGCAGCAATTACTGAACCCACTAGCACATGGCATTGGGAGTAATCCAAAGATTACCGCCTTTGAGACCCTGCTGTTTAGTCCGTTGCCTAGCTCCCTAAATTTTTGACACAAGACCTCGCCTCGCATTCTACCAAAGCATTAATACCAATTTGTCTTATAATCCTCCCCTTTCAGGATGCCCTGTAGCCACTCAATGACATCCCTGTCCCTGGCAGCAGGGAGGCAGCACACCATCCTGGAGTCCTGTCTACTGCGACAGTAATGCCTATATAATGAATTTCCTATTACTAAGATTCCTGCTTTCTTCTTCCTCGCCTCCTGTACAGTCAGGCCACCCCACAGGTTTCAGATCTCCCAAGTTTTGTGAAATCTGCAAACTTTGAAATTGCCCCCGATACAACAAATGTATATCATATATATCAAAGTAAAGGTACCAAGACTGACCCATGGGAACTCCACTACCAACCATCTTCTAACCAGAAAAATACCCATCAGTCATGAATATTTTCTAAACCCTCAGCCAATTTTGTATCCATTGCTTCCATGTGCCTGGGCAGTGGGCCTAGGATCGATGACTTTTTTTGGGTTACAAAAGTTGATGAGTCAAATGTCCTCATTCTGTGCAATAAATTTGTGATGTTTTCTCTGCTTTTCCTACAGATGGATCATCCATGCAATGAAACATGAACTAAAAATTCAAAGTGAGAATCTGTCTGACGATTATGTGTACCAGATGTCACCAAGTGATGTCAAAAAGCTTCTTCTGGATACTCTGCAGCCTGACCAACATGACAGGTACTCTGAATCAATCAAATAACATGGCAACTGAGTACTGTGGAAATGTGCTGTCTTTTGAGTGAGATATTTAGCAAAGAGACCCTTTCCCTTTTGGGTCTTTCTGAGGGAAGGTCCTGACCCGAAACGTCAGCTTTCCTGCTCCACTGATGCTGCCTGGCCTGCTGTGTTCCTCCAGCTCCACATTGTATTGTCTCTGACTCCAGCATCAGCAGTTCTTGCTATATGTGGTCACTTGTTGTTTCCAGGACCCTGCTGTCAAATACCAAGTCGTCTTGCGTTACAATGATGGCCACACTTTAAACCATTATTTAGTTGACCATAAAGTGCTTTGGGATTTCCAGAAGTCAAGAAAATTACAATATGAATAGAAATTCTGTTCTATTGCTTTGTAAAGGTTAGATTTGATTTGAGGATATAAAATTTTGACCATGGGTGTTTGATTATTGGAGATAATTTAGATAAAAATGCTCTAAATAAATTTTTAAGCTGCAATATCAACATTCCTCAATCTAAATATATTTTTTTCAAATTATGCTCTCGTGATTGCAAGGCGTGGCATATAACTGATCTCTTTGTAAGTGTCAAAACTTGAGTTGAGAATTTAAATGAGTGTTTCAGCTCTATTCACAAATGCTATGAATATTGAAACAATCTACAGAGGAAATAATGGAAATATCAGTATCACTATTGAGTTACAAATGCTTAATTCAGGTAAAAGCAAATTGCATGAAATGTATATCAGAATATTATGGAAATAAGTGCAGAAGCTATTAGCACCAGCATTTGTAGAACATTAGAATATAAATCTTCAGCTTCTACATTTAACAGCTTAAAACATTTTATAGCCTGTACACCTCTGTAAAGTGAGACTAAAATAGATTTTAAATGGTGCAGATGGCCAGATTGAATGTAGAAAATGAGACAAATTAATTTGCCTTCTGCAACCTATATTCTGCTTGTGGCTTGAAGGGGAAGATGGTAAGTGTTTTTTTTAACAAAAACTTTTAAGCTACTAAATGCTGTTCTGACATTATAAATCCTAGTGCTGCCAACTTAGTGGGTTTTCTGGCAGCTGATCCATTACATGAAATAATGATGCACACAAGATGCTGAGGCACATTATTTGCTTTATATGTAAATGGTATCGCTAATAAACTGCTTCACAACAATCAGCCAGGTCCATATTCTTTGCAATATCTAGTTTAATCTTTCACTCATTTGAGAATTTTTCAATAATTTGAAGCAGGGAGGTGATGGCCTAGTGGTATTATCACTGGACTGTTAATCCAGAGACCCAGATAATGTTCTGGGAACCTGGGTTCAAAGCCCACCACGGCAGAAGGTGGAATTTGAATTCAATAAATATCTGGAATTAAGGGTCTAATGGTGACCATGAATCCATTGTCAATTGTCAGGAAAAACCCGTCTGGTTCACTAATGCCATTTAAGGAAGGAAACTGCCAACTTTACATGGTCTAGCCTACATGTGACTTCAGACCCACAGCAATGTGGTTGACTCTTAACTGCCCTCTGGGCAATTAGGGATGTGTAATAAATGCTGCCTGGCCAGTGATGCCCTCATCCTGTGAATGAATAAAAAAAATTAAGGACGTTGTTGGAGGTGATTCTGAAAGGTAGGATTCACATGCATTTGGAGAGGCAAGGAATGATTAGTGATAGAATGGTTTTGTGCAAGTGAAATATGTGTCTGGTGGTAGTATCCCACTGAAAGTGGGGGAAACGGTGGCTAACAATCCTTTGGATGTGGATGCTGGTGGGGTGGTAAGTGAAGACCAGGAGGATCCTATTGGTGTTGTGGGAAAAAAGAGAAGGGATGTGGGCCAAAGTGCGGGAAATAGATCAGACATGGCTGAGGGCCCTGTTAATGACAGTGATAGGGAATCCTTGTTTGAGGAAGAAAGTGTAAATTTCAGAGGCTGCCCGTAGACACTGGCATCTTCGGAACAGATGAGACTGAGAAACAGGGAGAATGTAACGGAGTCTATACAGGAGCAGGGTGTGAGGATGTATAGTCAAGATAACTGTGGGAGATGATGGGGTTTTAGTGGATATTGGTGGCCAGTCTTTCCCCAGAAATTGAAACAGAGATGTGAAGAAAGGGAAGGGAGGAGTCTGATGGACCAGGTAAAGGTCAGAGCCGGGTGGAAATTGGAAGGGAAATTAATAATCTTTTCCAATGCTGAACAAGAGAGAGAAGCAGCACTAACACTGTCATCGATGTACGAAAGAAAGAGTTGTGAGGAGGGACTTGAATAAGATTGCAACAAGGATTCTTCCGTGAACCCCACAAAGAGACAGGTGTAACTGGGCCCCATCCGGGTACTCATGACCACGCCATTGACCTGAAAAAAGTGAGATGAGTTAAAGGAGAAGTTGCTCAGAGTGAGTTCGAGCTTGGCCTGGCAGAGGAGGGTGGTGGGGGATGAGTACAGTTCAGGGCTTTTTCCAGGAAGAAGGAGAGACCCCTGAGACCATCCTGATGGGGGATGGGAATATAAAGAGATTGCAAATCAGTAGTGAAGATGAGATGGCTGGAGCCTGCAAACTGGAAATTCTAAAACTGACGTCGTGTGAGAGGAATCATAGATGTAAGTGGGAAGGGACTACACAAGGGGAGGAAAAAATTGATTAGAAGTATGAAGAGATGAGTTGCTTGGGGCAAGAACAGACAGAAACAAAGGATCTGCCCAGCAGTCCTGTTTGCGTATTTTGGGTAGGAGGTAGAAGTACGCTGTGTGTGCTGGGGGACTGTGAGCTTGGAGGCAGTGGTGGGTTGGGGGTAGGGGAGAAATGAAATTACTGACCATTATGAACACAATAGCCTGGTGTTCAATGGTGGGGTCATGGTCCAGAGAGAGATAGGAGGAGATCACATTTAGGTAGCATGTTACAGAATTTCAATTGGACATTCTTCTTTTATTTGGAATTTCATTGATCAAATTCTAACAGTTCCTTTGCATCATGTCAAAATGGTCACATTTACATGTAATAATTCTGTACATTTCATTCATAGCAAATTTTGTTTTCATATACCAAATTCTTTAAAAATGCAGAATGAGGAGACACTTTTTCTTTCCCTTCAGGTCATGGAAAAACAGGCGTCATCTTGATGGCTCCTTGAATCGTACTCCAAAGGGTTTCTATGACAGCGTATGGCAGATTCTGGAGAGGACTCCTGAAGGCATCATAGTGACTGGAAAACATCTGCCCCAGGTATTTAAATCATACAAGAGTATCCTCTAGCATTTTCATTTTATAGTCAAACCTTCAGCAAAGCTCAACATCCATGTTCATGCAAACATGGCCCTGTAAATGATCAAAAAGTGATTCTGAAATGGCCTATACACACCCATAGCAACCTGCACACTGCAAGTATGTTTTCTCCCAGTGTCAAATGTTGCAATGGCGCAGTAACTTGGAACGTGTTCTGTAACTTAGTGCTATGATTTCCATCTCATTGGAACACGTCTCATATTAAGGAGAATGCATTTTAGTTTTTTTCACTTCTGGGGAAAAATCTCAAAGTGCTGCAGGTGATTGATGAAACTGACAGACAAGCTGCCTATTTGATTTTCTCCCCAGCTGCAAGATGCACCCTGAGGCACTAGTGTAATGCGAGAAGAGCTATCTTATTGTGGTTTTTTTTTAAGCAAACTTAATTCTGGTGGCTACTATGCGAAGTCAGTATTTTTGAAGAATCATTATAACTATCACTCTAGTAATTAACTGATCATCTTGACAACTAATATCTGGTAATTAACTGATAAATTGCTTGCTTTCATTCTGACATTTTTTTGTAACCTGACATTTAACTGTTTTCTCTAAACTTATTTAGTCTTCATAAGTTACTTTTTGTGGATGTTAGGGCACACATTCTCACAATACTGCTTTATAAGAAAAGGAATAAAATGTTCATGGTCATCATCAGATTTCCAGATGTAACTGAAATAATAGTATTGAGCATCTAATAGAGTGATAACCTCAGCGTTTTAGTCACTTTATGAAAGCATACTTGATGACCTTTTAAGCAAGAAACAAAGGTTTATAAGTAAATGAAGATTTGTATTGCTTTTCTTCGGCAAGCGTTCTGCCTAACATAAACTCATATTTGTTTCTGCAGCAGCCAACTTTATCAGACATGACCATGTATGAGATGAACTTTTCACTCCTCGTAGAAGACACTTTACAAGACATCGTCCAGCCTGAATATCGACAGATCATTGTTGAGGTGCTGATCAACATCCTATTTTAAGCTCATCCTAAATTTTCATAATTTCCAAATTCAAGCATACAGTATACTGAAGCAAGCCTGAATGTGTTATGTAAATGTACAAAGCAAATTCCTGCCAATCAAACTGAACAAATAGGTCTGCAATTTAAGGAACGGTCATGGGCAAGAAAGCAAATGCGTGGACCCATAAGATGTGGGTAAAACATAAACAGAAAGTACTGAAGAAACTCAGCAAGTCTGGCAGTAGGTGTGAAGAGAGAAACAAAGTTCACGTGAGTCCAATTTGACAGTCATACTGGTCTCAAAACATTAACTACGTTACTGTCTCCACAGATGCTGCTAGACCTGCTGAGTTTCTCCGACATGTTCTGTTTTAATTTTGGATCCCTAGCATCCAGAATATTTTGATTTTATTTTACCGCCAATTAGTCTGTAATCAGCATACCCACGTCTATCTGAATTTCATAAGTAATGGGAACATGCAGGTGGGCCACCAACACGTAGCCCTGTTGAGGCCCCTTGAATGGTAATTAATGTATGACATCCTCAAGATGGACAGAGGGCCAGCCTTATACTGTTTAAAGGGCCATCACCTGAATAATTAAAGCAGGGCAAGCCAGTTACATTGGGATGTATGGAGTTCTCCTCCACCGTATGATCCATCCTATTGTGTTTGGGTGTTGAGGATACAGCAGTCATTACTTTCTGTGAGAGTGATTTCATGCTGTATATTGTGGCAAAGCTGCATAAATTATAGAATCATAGGGACTGATATTCCACTGGCCAGTCACTGTTCCAGCGTCGATTGGAGTTGTGCATTGCTACTCACGAAAAGTTAGACTATTAAATATATGGTTTAATTCCTGAGTAGCTATTCAACAGACCTCTTACTTACCTAAACCCCAGACTCCTAACAATTCCAGACCCTGACCAAACACTCCCTAGAGACCCAAAATCCTCCATTTTGGACTTGATACCCCCTCCCGGGACCTGACAACACTTGGCCCAATCCCCGAACACCTCCCTACCACCACCACGAGAACAAATCCTACCTCCCACCTCGCACATAACCATTGGACACAAACAAACCCCCCCATTCTTCCCACTATGACCGACCCAATCCAACACTGCTGCTGGACCTGTCCATCTGGACCCCTCTGCCTGCCCGATTGGACTCAACATGATGCTCCCTCCCATCTCCCTATCAGACCTGAGGCAACACTCCCACTGCCGGATCCAAACCCCATCCAGACCTGATTCTTGTCTTCCCCACCCCCAGCGGATTCAATTTCCCCAGCAAACCACATCCTTTCCTAAATACTTAACTACCACCATGCGCCTTGCCCTCACCCCCTCCCTAAGTGGCATCCTATCCACCCCCTCCCCAGTTGGCACCCTCTTATCTCACTCCCAACACCCCTATCCATTTGACACCCAAACTTTCCAGCACCCTTACATTTACCTTATGTGCTCCCTTTTTGACAGCAGCTGTCAAAGTAGCTGTCTGGACCTCTAAATTTCAGATTATGGCAGCTAACTGCTGAGAAAAGGCGCATGGTTTGCCTTCCTCTGACACTTCTATACTACAAACTAACTGTCAGAAAGGAATTACAACTCCGCATTTCTGAGGGATATCTAAGTGGAATCTACTGTGAGAAATGCAGAGCTCTCTTCTGTCTTTCAAAATAAGGGCCAGAAAATCTTGCCTATTGAATGAGAAAGGACTGAAGGGGGCCCACTGTGCCTTTCCCAGTTTTTGGGAGAATTATACAATTAATTACATTCCCTGCACTTTTCCCGTTGTGTTTTAATTCTATGCCTTTCAAGTCCAATGCTCTTTCGAATGTTAATCTTGAATCTTACCTCACCACATTTTGGATGTTCTAGATCACAACAGCTTGCTATGTTAAAAGAATTCTGTTGCCTGTGGTTCTTTTACCATTCATCTGTGATTGTGCCCTCTGGTTACTAACTCTCCACCACTGAAGTAGTTACAAGCTCACAAATCAGGAGCAGGAGTAGACCATTTAGCTCCTTGAACCTGCTCTGCCATTATCTAAGATCATGGCTGAATATAACCTTAAATTCACATTCCTACTTACAGACAAAAGCTTTTTAGCTCCTTCCTTCACAAAAATCTATCTACTTCTGCCGGAAAAAGATTTAAGGACTCTGCTTCCGCCAACATTTCAGGAAGAGTGCTCCAAAGACTCTCAATGATCTAAGATAATACCTTTCGCCTAATCCCTGTTTTAAACAGGGAACCTTGATTTTTAAACGGTGACTTCTAATTTTAGATTTTCCCATAGGATGAAACATCCTTTCCACAACACCCTGTCCAGACACCTCAGAATTTTATATGTTTCAATCAATTTGTCTCCAGCAGATACAGGCTAGCTTGTCCAACCTCTTCTCTTAAGCCAATCCACCTATACATGCTATTAGTCGAGTAAACCTTCTCTGAACTGCTTCCAGTGCATTTCCATCCTTCTTTAAATAAGGTAACCAATATTGTATGCAGTTTTCCAGATACAGTCTCACTAGTGCCCTGAATAACTGATGCATAACATCCCTACTTCTGTATTTAAATCCTATCATGATGGATAACATTCTGTTAGTTATCCTAATTATTTGGTTCACCAGCATACCAACCTTTTGTGATTCATGCATAACGACACCCAAATATGTCTACATCTTGGAGCTCTACAATCTCTCACCATGCTTTTTCTTATTCTTCCTGCCGAAAATAGACAATTTCACATTTTCCCACATTGTACCCCATTTTGTCCATTCACTTAGCTTATTACTATTTTTTTGTAACATCCTTGTGTCCTTTTCACAACTTACTTTCCTACATATCTTTGTGTTGTCAGCAAATTTGGTACCTGCTAGCCCTTCATTTATATAAATTGTAAATAGTTGTGATCCCAGCACCAATCACAGTAGTAGATAATTCGTTACATCTTGATGGCCTAAAAAAGATCAGTTTATATATCAAAGATAGTAGGAACTGCAGATGCTGAAGAATCTGAGATAACAAGGTGTAGAGCTGGATGAACACAGCAGGCC
>JAHRHZ010000222.1:33271603-33283959 GCA_024137785.1 Ginglymostoma cirratum
GTCTTTTTCTGAAGAAGGGTCTAGGCCCGAAACGTCAGCCTTCCTGCCCCTCTGATGCTGCTTGGCCTGCTGTGTTCATCCAGCTCTACACCTTGTTATCTCAGTTTATATATCAATCTGCTTCTTGTTAGCCGGCCAATGTTCTATCCATTCCATAATCCAAGCCCCTACACCGTGAGCTTTTATTTTGCACAATAATCTTTGATGTGGCACCTTATACTGGAAATCTGAGTACAGTACATTTACCAGATCCCTTCTATCCATGGCACATATTTTCTTCTCAAATAACTCCCAATAAGTTGGTCAAACATGATTTTCCTTTCACAAAACTATCATTGACTCTACCTGATTATTATGAACTTATCCAAGTGCCCTGCTATAACCTCTTTATGATCGCTTCTAACATTTCCCTTGTGACAATAGTTTGTTTCATTCTTTCTACTTGTTTTGTTCATCTAGGTTATTCATAATTTTGATTAACACTTATCAAATCCCCCTTACTCTAAAGAAATCAACTCCAGCTTTTTTCAGTCTGTACACATAACTGAAGTTTCATCCCTAATGTCATTCTCGTAAATCATTAATGGAGCCGCTCTAATGCCTTGACGTTCTTCCTGAAGAATGCGCAGAATTGAACAAAGTCCTACAGTTCACCAGTGTTTTATAAAAGTGTAGCATCACCTCCTTGCTTTTGTATTCCATGCCTATATTAATAAAGCTAAGAGACCTTGTTAACAGTCTTCTTAATTTATCATTTGCAAAGATTTATTTACGTGTCTATTTTAGGGGTGGCACGGTGTCTTAGCAGTTAGCACTGCTGCCTCACAGCACCAGGAACCCGGGTTTGATTCCACCCTTGGGTGACTGCCTGTGTGGTGTTTGCACATTCTCCCTGTGTATGCGTGGGCTTCCTCTGGGTGCTCTAGTTTCCTCCCACAGTCTAGGTTAGGTGGATTGGCCATGATAAATTGCCCATAGCGTTCAGGGATGTGTTATAGGGGGATGGGTCTGGGTGGGATGCTCTGAGGGTTGATGTGACTTGTTGGGCTGAAGGGCCTGTTTCCACACTGTAGGGATTCTGTGATTTAATGGTTCCCAGGAGTCTTTTTTCCTACACACACACCTCTGCCTCCAATTAACATTTCACTATTTAATTTATATTGTATCACGATTCACAAATTGCTCTATAGCAGTTGGATTGTTCTTTGAAGGAGCTGACGCATACTTGATAGACAGACTGACCTCTGTCTCTCTTGCACTATTCTGTAATTGCATAATCATAGTGATAAAAGACTAGATGGAATAATATAAGTCGTAACACAAGAATCGTTTAAAATTATTTTATAGTGATAAAAGAATAGATGGAATAATATGTCAGAACACAAGAATCTTTTTAAAAGTATTTTCCATCAGTTAGATAGAACCAAGCAAAAAGAAGTAGTGGCGTCAAAATGTTAAACCCATTAGTGCATCATAAGGTTAATAACAAGATTGTTACTGTTGAGCATATTTTCTGCTATTTATTAATTTAACTAATTCACAGACTCATTGGTCCAATGACATTTAAACCATCTCCTTAGAAATGTGATACAAATGGCGTTTTCCTAATTTCAAAGCTTACCTCATTTTAGGGAAATCACAAGAGTAACTTATCCTTTACTGAAATAACTGCAAACGGCTTATGTATAGCACCTTGTCTGTAATACTTGAGCAAAGTTAACCCACTTGCTGCTTATGAATTTTTCTTTCCAGAAGTTAACATCTTAAATCAACATGGCCCATATTTTTTAAATGTTTTAGTTTGTTAAAACTCAGCTCGTTTGAATCATATTTACTTCATGATTGCTTTTTCTAGTTTCTCAATGATTTCGTACAGTTAAAGTTACATTCTTAAAGCTAAGGTTATATTTTAAAACATTATATTTGCAACAAAATGATTTATTGCTGGTATTCCTACTTCTGATTGAATTCAGGCATTGACCAGAATGCCAGCTCTTAATATTTGATTGACATTCTGCTGGACTACCTTGCATAAAAAGGTGTTTAGTGGTGCCCCTTCCCCTACCGCAATAGCCCAGGTTGCAATCCACCTAGAACTCTGAAGATGAAGTGGTAAGGAAAGCGTTGGGAAATCACCTCAGCTACCCTTCCTTTAAAAAGTCATTTGAGAATCTCACATGAAAGACATGGTGAGTGCCTGCCTTAGAGAAGAATACAGTAGTCAGGTTGTGAAACTTGCTGATGATTTTTGCAAACTTGTACATTAAACGTTCCATCTTATTTTACTCATTTCCCTGTCATAAAAGTCTGTTTATAAATTTCGTGTTGGAGTAACCTCTTGGAAAAATAGCTTAGATGTATGAATTATTTTGAAAAATTTAACATCATGTATTGCAAACTACATATTTGTTTTTTTTTGTTGCAGCTACTTATGGTTGTTTCTGTTGTGTTGGAACGCAACCCTGAACTGGAATTTCAAGGTGAAGTAAATTTAGACAAACTGGTGAAAGAGGCTTTTGATGAATTTAAGAGAGACAAAAGTAGACTGGAGCAAGTTGAGGTTAAGGTAAGTAAAATTAGTCTCATGTGTGTAGATATTATGGCCAGGAAATTCTATTCAATTGGTCTGTTTCTCTCAGTGCAGTTAGTCCGAAATCAGCTTGACGGATGCAAAAAAATTGCAAAATTTTAAACACAAACTGTCTTTGGTACAACAGTTGCCAGTGTTCCATGATTGTTTGCTCTAGTTTTAAAAATATTGTGCTAAATGCTGGCCCTCACTTCAAAACTGATGATGTGGACAGGACAGTTGTGTTTTAAGAACAGAAGCTTTAACCCCATGACTTTCGAGAACAGGCACAAAACAGGCCTACTCCCAAGTTTAAATTAAAATACTGAAAAAGCTAATAATCCCAGCGCCCAAAATATCACAGAGACACTGGAAAAAGTGGTTAAAATAGATGTACCATGTATTTAGATACTTTAAAGAGTCCAAAAGTCACATCTCCTTATGAACTAACAAATTGGGAGCAGAAATAGGCCATTCAGCCCTTCATACCTGGTCTACAATTCATTAGGAATAAATGGCTGATCTGTTTGTAATCCAAGTTCCATATTTCCATCAATCCAATAACCCAATAACGTCAAATGCTTGTTAGACAAAGAAATCAATCTATGTCTGCCTTAAAATATTTAATGACCTACCTTTCTGAAGCAATGAGTTCTAAAGTTGCATAATCTTTTAAAAATAAAAACATTCCCCTCATCTTTGTTTTAAAAGGGATGATCGCTGATTTTAAAACAATGCTCCTAGGTCTGGACTCAACATCCTTTCCATGTCCACCTTGTCAAGACCATTCAGGGTATTATAGGTGTCAACCACATCAACCCTCACTTTTCTGAACTGTAGTGAAAACAAGCCCAGCCAGTCCAATCCATCCTCAAAACATAATCTGCTCATTCCGGGTATCAATCTAATAAACCTCCTCTGAACCACCTCCGGAACATTTATATCCTTCCGTAAGCAAGGAAACAAAAACTGTACATGGTATTCAGACGTGGTCTCAAAAATGCCCTGTATAACTGAAGCATAAGATCTTTATTTTCAATCTCATTATAAAGGCTAGCATCCCATTAATCTTCTTCCTGATCACGTGTATGCTGCATACTGGCTGTTTATGACCAATGCATTAGAACACTAGGATCAGAGTCATAAAGGTCTACAGCATAGAAAAAGGCCCTTTGGCTCATCGAGTTTGTATCCTTCAGCACCTCAGAAATATACAGTTGCTATCTGTTTCAGTGATACTCTGCATTTTTGTTACTCCTTGCAACGTGAACAACTACACATTTTCTCACATTTTATCCATCTGCCAGATTTTTGCCCATTCTGTTAACCTGACAATATTGGTCTGCATACTTGTAATGTCATCTTCACAACACATTTTTCTACCTATGAAATATCATCTGCAAATTTAGCCACCATGCCTTCAATCCCCTTATCTAATTAATTAATCTAAATTATACAATGTTGAGATCCCAGCACAGACCCTTGTGGGATTTCACTTGCCACAAAAAGACTCATTCATGCATACTCTGTCTTCTGCCAGCAAGCTAGTCTTCGATCCACGCTAGTATGTTAGCCTTACACCATTAGCTCCTACTTTGAGCAATAACCTTTCAAGGTAACATTGTCAAATGCCTTCTGGAAATCCAATTTCTGTACATCAGTGGGCTCCCCTTTATCCTCAGCATGTGTTATGAAAATAATTTCAAAAAATTGGTTAAACGGAATTTCCCTTTCACAAAACCATGCTGCTTCTTCCCAATTACTCTCCTGTCCATAACCATTCACCAAATAAAAGGACAGTGTCCTAATGGGTGTGGCCGCCACCTAGAATAAAATGTCCCAGGTAACTTTCCCTTTTGCTGATATGGCCGCTGTGTATACAGCTCAGCATGCAAAGCAAGTGTTTTTTGTTGTTTAACCTATTTTTCTAACTAACCTGTTCAGAGATGTTATTACACACCTCTGGAGTAGGTGGGATTTGAACCTGGGCCTCCCCAGAGCAACCAACTCTGAGCTGAAGTTCCTGCGGCTGTAAGCACTTACTGCAGGTCAGTTTGCTCTGAGTCACACCAGTATCCAGGAGCTCACCCACTCTCAGCACCACAACTGCCCTGTCATCTCCAATATTTGTTAATTAACTAGTAATCACTAAATTAATTCATGTGTAATTAATGCAACCGAGACTCCCAAAATGCTTTAGCACTGCCAGTAAACTTTATAGTATTGATTAAACAATGTAATACTCACAATACTGATAAAACTTACAGTTTCTAACAATACCAGTTACTGATTTACCTGTTCCTCCTCCGACACAAGATTGGAATTCAAGATTGGAAGCTGATGAAAGGTAACACAGAGAAAAAAAAAACCTCCTCCTCACTCTTTACCAAACTCTCCACTCAGCACACTGCTTATTGCAGTAAATCCTGTTCAGACCGTCTCTTTCCCTCATGCACTGAATCCTGCTATGAACCAAGTTCCTAGATCTCCTCACTTGTCTCATTTGGGCAAAAGCCCCCTCACACTGACTATACTCTTTATTGGACATAATATTGGTGTTCCTGTTTCCACACAAATCGTTTGATATGTGAAGCAATTGTCGTACTATTTGGAATGTTTAATATTCCCATCTACGTTCCAGCTATAGTTTCCATGAATCTTAATTTCCATTTCCAACTCCATGCAACATGAAAGTGTAACAGGTATTGCTACTTTAAGCACTTTAATTGAAGTTGAAAGAGGCCGTCATCAGCATCTGGAGAAGGTTGTTTGCAGTTTAGATTACTTCCCACAGATTGCCCAAATATTTCCCTGTTTCTGGTGGCTATGCTCATTTGTTTAGCACGCTGCAAGTTTCATACATCCAAGTTTCAATCTGATACTACAAGTTACTGGGAACACACACATCATAAACTTATAGCTTGGACCTAAAAATTAGCCTAATGTTATTTCATGCACTTTTCTTCAGTCAATCAGGGTCGAAGTTGCTTTTCCTACATGTGCTTTAAGTTCTTTATCAAATGACAGATGGTTACCATTGCCTGAAAGTAGCAGAATTTGATAACTACTTCCAATGGGACATTATTTAGTCTGATAAGGAACCGAGTGACACTCTGCCCAATGACCACAGTTTTTTGATCATTGTCATTGGGGAAAATAAGCTTCTGGCATTGGAGAAGTAATGCACGAGTCACTGTAGCTGAGTTCCCATGTGAGCTACAAGGGCGGCATCATCTGCATAGAGATGATTTGTGTTCCAAGTTGGTCTGTATTTTTGTCTTCACTTTCAGTGTGGAAAGATTGTAGAGCTTGTTGGCTTACCTAGAATGCAGGTAAATTCCTTCCTTGGTGGTAGGTAGTGTTTTCTCTGAGCTGCACATACTCTCTGAGGTACCTCCGAGGTTCTGTACTAGCCGATATATTGACTTCTGGATTCAAAAGTCACTGCTGTTAGCAAATCTTGGAGGTCTATGCGCCAGAAATAAAATTAGAGCGAGTATTGGTTACAGAGAAAACAAGATCAGGAGCATGGAAAAGGAAGCTGGAGCTCAGGCACAGCTGTGTTTCACTCACTATTTGCCCTGAAACTGTCAGAGTTGTGGCATCAAACTGCGTATAATAGTGCTTGTTATGATAGAAGGAGCTGATGAGAGTCAGGAGCTTTGTTGGGCAGATAATTTTTACCCAAAATCTTGAAGAGTCCTGTCCTATTGATGTACTGAATGCTTTTGTACAATCTACCCACGGAAGCTGAGAAAATATATCCCACTCCCTGTACTTCTGTTGTTGTTCATGTATGGAGAAGATCGTGACCACTACAGATCTGCCAGCATGGAAACTATACTGTGCTTTTGAATACATTCTGTCTACAAGTAGATGGAGTTTTCTAAGTATTACCTTAGCAAAGACCTTCCCTATGACACTAAGTGAGATGCCTTTAGAGTTATTGCTGTCTCCTCTGCCCCTTTTGTTTTTGTATAAATTGATTTTTTTTGTCATGCCACACTATGTGTTTTGCCACATTTTTGTGGTTAAATATAGTGCTACAATTAGTGTTGTGAAAATTGGTATACTTTCCAACCGAGGAGACCAAATGACCGTAGCTGCGACCTCTTGTCCTTGAGCAGTTTGGCTGTACTTCGGTCCTTTTTGGGTATGGTTCTGTTTACTAAGCTCAAATGATGAGGTGCCTTTGATAACTCTTGATAGAAAGCTGCAGAGGAGCATCAAACACAAACTGGGCAATCTCTGTCTCATGGGAAAACAGCTCACAATACTGTTCAGCCCCAGACATAAGGAGCAGAGCCGGAGCAAATCCTCCTTGCACAGGAATGCTTCGGTTTATCAGTTGACTGGTGGTAGACGCCAATGATGCAACAGGTTGGAATTCCTAGGAACAAGGTATCAATTTCCAGAAGTTGGGATATGGCTTGCACCATGAAGCAAAACAAACCTTTTGTGTCCACAGTACGAACCCATGGAAATTATAGGCGAATAGAAAATGGGTACAAAGGTGTAGCTCTCTTTGCCCATCTTGTGCCTGTGGCCTTGGCACTCAGGAGTAAATTGTAACTCCAGTTTACCATTTTCAACATAATCTTCTGACTTTTCCTTGAGGGAAATGGTCTATTCACTTATTTCTCCATCTCTCCCCTCCGACCCAAATGAAATTGTAAATACATGGAACCCTGCAGTCAGAAAGAGGGTATCATTTTAAAGATGCTGCCTACTTCTGTAGCTCTTATATTTGTTGCTAATATTCCCACCTTTAGTTGATTTGCATCTCAAGAACACCATAAAGCAGTTTGTATTTGTTCTTGATTTCAGCTGTGATGCATGAAAAGTAGTATGATACTGAAGTGGACTGTGTTCCTTTCATCTGACTGTATTAAACAATGTTGTTTTGTATTCTGCCCAACAAAGCCTATTCCAACATTGGGAAGAAGAGTTAGCTATATGCATTTTGTTGTTGAATATTAGCAAACCTGGAGCCAGCCGACAACCATGTGGAAATCATTGATATCATAGAAGCAGGCTCTCAGCAGATGCCAATCGCTGGTCACGAGAAGAGAAATTCCTGAAACTGAGAAGGTTGTCAGATTTTGTAGAAAACAATTTTGATGCAAAGCTCTTCTTCTTGAGTTCTCATCCTAAAAGCAAGTTTGACTCAGCATGATGTTCTCCACAATGGCTAGGCAAAGAGGCAGTTCTCCACCCCAGCTGGAACAGGGATCAGACCTATGCTGCTGGCACTAATCTGATCTACACCAGCTGTCCAGCTAACTAAGCTGCCAAGGAGTAATAGTTGCCATGGCAACATACACTTTTACATGCATGTTATAGTTTGGATAGTGATGACCAAGGTTCCAATTTCTTTCCACCACATTACTGACTAGGAATCTTTATCACTGTTACCATCTGATATGCATTTCTTTGGCATACATTGGAAAGATTTACAAGTTGATACTCACCCTGATTGGCCAAGTTATGAATACTCCTAACCTGGCCACAAAGTCTTGGAGTAGGATTTGAACTTTAGGTAGGCTTGCTATTATTGTAACACCTAAAGAGATTTGAGAGTAAAATCTGAAAGAAAAAATGACTAGATAGGAGTGAATGACATAGTGAAGAAAAGGAAAAGAGATATTTAAGTACACTTTTTATTATTCACTCATGGAATATAGGGATCGCTACCCAAGCCAACATTTACTGCTCATTCCAAATTGACCTAGAGAGGTGATGGTGAACTGCCTTCTTGAACTACTGTAGTCTTCGGGGATTGGATTCATCCACAGTGCTGTTAGGAAGGGGTTTCCAGGATTTTGACCAAAAAACAGCGATATGGTTCCAAGTTGGGAATGATGTTTGGCTTGGAGGAGAACTTGCAGTTGGTGATGTTCCCATGATTCTGCAGCCATTGTTCTTGTAGGTGATAGTGATCTCAGGTTTGGAAGGTGCTGTTGGAGACTTCTTGGTGAATTTCTGCAATGCATCATGTCGATGATGAGCATTGCTGCTACTGTGCACTGGTGCTGAAAGGAACAAATAGTGAAGGTATTGAATGGGATGCCAAACGGGCAGGTTGTTTTGTCCTGGATGATGGCAAGCCTCTTGAGTATTGGAGTTGCACTCATCCTGGTGGAGTGTGTATTCACAATGCAGTGTAGGTTATGGTTTAAAAGAAGAATGTGAGATCACATTGGTATGTTGAGATTTTGATTTCTAACTTGAGTCAAAGTACGATTCATCATTAGTTTTTGGAACTTGCTTTTTTTTTGTTGATATTGATTTGTTTTAGTGGTACCCACCACCTATCATGCACAATTTTATTATTGAACTTTGACTTTTTAATGGTTGAGTTTTTTTATTTACTATCAATTTCAAAAAAATGACATTTAGACAATTGCTGCTCGAGCTTCCACACGCATTCATGACCAGCACTGTCAATATTTTCAGGCAGTGTAAAAGCACAACAAAACTTAAGTGTAGAATATTCATTTTACGTTTTAAATCTTGACTTTAAGCTGAATAAAGTTGATTTTCATCAACCTGGCATGTAATTGGTATCTGTGGTATCAGTAACTCTCCCTCAGAAAGATTTCCAAATATACGTAAAAAGAAAGAAACAAGATTGGAAATTCTTAATATTTCATTCATATTCTATTTACAGGACATGACTGATTTCTACAATACACCTCCAACTGGTAAGAGAGGGACAGCCAGCTACTTGATGAAGGCTGTGATGAACACATTACTTGAGGGTGAAGTTAAATCAGGACCTGATGACCCCTGTGTGATTTGCTAAAGATAATGAGCTTCAAAAATTTATCTTTCTGAGATTTATGGTGTGATTGCTACAGTCTTATTCGCTAAAATTAAAGTTATGTATAATAGGTCAGTTTACTAGATTTTGGCTTCTTTGCTGCAAATGTAATACTTGATTGATAAATTCTGTGTTAGATTCACTTAGTTTACACTCTAGAAATACATAAAGGGGATAATTTAAACTGGGTGATACTGCTCATGTGAAAAAAGTTCTGCTTAACAAATGAAACATTCAGTACCACTGTTCAGTGAGAGTGTCACTTTATATATAGTTTAACTCTTAATAAATATTTAGAATTTGTGTGTCAGTGTTATGAGTTATGATTTAAATTAAATGGCATGTTTGAAAGTGAATTTAGTAAAGTTATATTTGAAAAAAAACTGCCACATCTGTATTCTTCAGTTGTTTAGTAGTAGTCCAGCAGAGAAGTTTCAAACATATTTAAATTCCAGCAACAGAGATAATTCATAAATGCTATTTATATATTACAAAAATGTAAAGCATGCACAGAGGAAAGTGGAGACTAATGGCCCTTTATTAGGTTTATTAGTTTGATTTTCAGCATGTCTCCCTGTGACATGCTGTTTAACAATCTGTAACCACATTGACCAGCACTTACCCCACTCAACCATTACTATCAAGCCTAGTTCAGTGCAGAGTGCAGGAGGACATGCCAGGAGAAGAACCAGGCATACTCAAAAATGGGGTGTCAGCCTGTTGAGTGACTAGTTGTGGGCCAAACAGCTCAGGTGATCGATGGAGCAAAGTGATCCCACAAACAATGGATCATATCTAAGCTTTGCAGTCCTGTCACATCCAGTCGTGAATGATAATGGGCAATTAAACAATTCACTGGAGGAGGAGGCTCCACAAATATCTCCATCCTCAATATTAGAAGAACCCAGCACATTAGTGCAAAAGATAATGCTGAAGCAATCACAACAATCTTCAGCCAAAAGTGCTGAGTGAGTAATCCAATTGGGCTCCTCCAGTGGTCCCCAGCATCGCAGTTGCCAGTTTTAAGCTAATTCAGTTCTTTCCGTGTCATATCAAGAAATGGTTGCAGGCACTGGATAATGCAAAGATTGTGGGACCTGACCACATTCTGGCAATAGTACTGAAGATCTTGCCGCTCCCCTAGCCAAACTGTTCCAATACAGTTACAACACTTGCATCTGCCTGACAATGTAGAAACTTACCCAGGTATGTCTTGTACATAAAAAGTCATACAAATTCTATCTGGCCAATTACCACTCCATCATTCTATTCTCAATCATCGGTAAAGTGATGGAAGGTGCCGTTAACAGTGCTATCAAGCAGCACGTGCTTAGCAACAACCTGCTCATTGACACCCAGTTTCGTTTCCGCTCCTGAACGCTCAGCTCCTGACTGTATTACAACTTTGGTTCGAACATGGACAGAAGAGCTGAATTCCAGAGGTGGTGAGAGTGACAGCCCTTGCCATCAAAACTGCATTTAACCCAGTGTAGCATCAAGGAGCTACACAAGCAAAACTGGAATCAATGGGAATCCAGGAAATCTCTCCACTGGTTGGAGTCATACCTGGCACAAATGAAGATGGTTGTGGTTGTTGGAGGTCAGTCATCTCAGCTCCAGGACATCTCTGCAGAAGTTATCAGGGTGGTGTCCTAGGCCCAACCATCTTCAACTATTTCATTAACGATCACCCCGCAATCATCAGGTCAGAAGTGGGGATGTTTGCAGATGATTTGCGACTCCTCAGATACTGAAGCAGTCCATGTCCAAATGCAGCAAGACCTGGACAATATCCAGGCTTAGGCTGACAAGTGATGGAACATTTGCACCACACAAATGCCAAGCAATGGCCATCTCTAGTAAGACACAATCAAACCACTGACACCTTGACATTTAATGATGTGACCATCACTGAATCCCCCCCACAATCACCATCCTCGTGATTACAATTGACCAGAAATTCAACTAGACTCACCATATAAATAAAGTGGCCACAAGAACAGGTCAGAGGCTAGGAATTACTGCGGTGAGTAACTCACCTCCTGACTTCCCAAACTCTGTCCTCCATCTACAAGGCACAAGTCAAGACTGTGATGGAAGACTCCACCTTGCCTGGATGAGTGCAGCTCCAACAACACAGCTTGCTTGTTTGGCACTGCATCTACAAACATACACTCCCTTTACCACTTATACTCAGTAGCAGCAGTATGTATAATCTACAAGATGCAGTGCAGAAATTCACCAAAGATCCTTAGGGAGCACTTCCCAAACCCATGACCACCTCCGTCTAGAATGATAAGAACAGCAGATACATGGGAACATGACCACCTGCAAGTTCCCCTCCAAAGCCACTCACCATCCTGACTTAGGAAATATATTAGTGTTCCTTCACTGCTGCTGGGTAAAAATCCTGGAATTCCATTTTGGTGGAAGAAAGCAGTTCACCACCACTTTCTCAAGGTTAACTAGAAATAGGCAATAAATGCTAGCCAGCCAGTAATGCCTGTGTCCCATGAGTAAATTTTTTTAAATTGCATATCCAGTCACCATGGAAGCAGATGTCATTGTTATGAGAGGTGAACTGATTCTTTTACTTGTCCCAGTCCTCTAATGGTCACAATGAAGTTTGAATTTTTTAAAAAAGTCATCTTGCCATTTATATCGATCTTACACTATATATAGCTGAATATCAGAAATAGGTCAACCAGGTTCCTTAAGGAACCATTAAAGCATGAGTTTATTACAAACAAAACTAAGGACATAAGCATTATTAATAAAAGGTTTAAACTGTGCAAATATACACATTTACCCTGCATGAAAACTAACACACACAACCTCCAAATCTGGGAAACAAAATAGGAAATTTATGTGAGAGAGATAGTAGGAACTGCCGATGCTGGAGAATCTGAGATAACACGCTGTAGAGCTGGATGAACACAGCAGACCAAGCAGCATCAGAGGAGC
>JAHRHZ010000222.1:33284359-33326857 GCA_024137785.1 Ginglymostoma cirratum
AAAGTATTACCGTTTTCAAATGAAGTGGTTTATGTTCAATGTCTGACTACTGAATGTATGAATAGAATGACAGGAACAGACCACGGTATCTGCCCAGCCTATCCTTTAGAAGGTGTAACCTCGTATGTTGCCCTTCAGAACCAATAGTTATGGTAACTTGTGGGCTGACAAGAAAACGTAAAATGAAGAAAATCCTGCAGCCAATTTCAGGATAAATTTTGAGCCCTTCTCTTTGGTTTCCCAAGACATTGAACAAACTGAAAAGCAGTCTATTGTCATTAGATGTTTCTAACCAAGCAACCTACACACAATGTGACCCAGAGTCTTAAGGAATATGGTCACAAAGGAACATTTATCAGATCTGTCCTAAATGACACCTAAAGACTTCCAACTGTACTTTATTTATCAGCTTCTTCAATAGTCTTCCTACAAAAATCTGTTTATTACCAGTTACAATTATTATCTCAATTTGCACTGCATGCCCATGAGATAAGTTATACCTGAACTCCTCTGTTTGAATAAACATCCATTTGCCCTAGTGATTGAAGCACCCAAGTTCCCCTCAAAGCTTCTGTAAGATAACTTCCGAATTGCCTTTTTTGTCTGAAATTTAACTTCCTTAGCTCTCATATGCCAATCCCATCTGTATTCAGTTACTTTGAATACAGCACAGGTTATTTGACCAACTAATCTATGCCTGTTTATAGTCAATACTAGCTTCCTCCATTTCTGTCTGTTTATGCACAAAACCCTGTAAAGTGATTGTTGTAATGCCCTACCAAAGCAGTCCAGCAACAGAAATGCATTTTGAGCAGGCTTATTGATTGCTCAATGGGAGTTCCTGTCAACAAATAGCTATCACTGTAACGGCTCTGGGACCCAGTTCATGGTGCACGTATAAGGGTAAGGAGCCATTTCCTCAGAAAGAACACCTGACTACTAGAATCTTTTCAGGAACCTGGGCTGTGGATTGGAAGAACAGCAGAAATCTTGACTATCAGAGATTACATGTGTCATGCGTAGACATTTGAGAAATTTTTATTCTGAGTATGTACCAGGTACAACACCAGGTGCCTTGATGACCACACGGTACAATTAATGATGCCCTGTACTTGCAAACATCCAGCAAATGCAGCAAAACCAAGTAGTCTTTAAATCTGGGAAGTGCTGTTAACGGGTAATTTAATGTCCTTGTCAGCCTTACCAAGGAGAGGTATCTGTAACTATTGTGTTGTAGCTGTGTGCAACAAACTGTGTGAGATATCTCAGAGGTCTGTGGTAGATCCCTGAAGAAATTAAGCCCACAGTTTCCTTAGCTGCTAATGCAGGCTATGTCCATGAATGGAGCAGGATGTGAGCTTCACATTGATGAGGGTACAAATGTCAGTGACTAGCTCCCTGAGTCACAGTCTCCTTCGCACTGCCGTTCTGTCATGTCCAGGTAATTTCACCTGTTTCAGTAGATTGTGCTCTCTTGGTAGACCGACCTGCTCCTTTGTAGCTCTAGTTTTATAGCAGTGTCTTCCTTATGTGCAGTGACCCTTCCTCACTATGTCTGCAACCACTGTGACATCTCAATAGTCTGCATGTGCAATACAGCAAGTATCATTTCCAAGTGCACTTTTCCTATTGTCCAGGTGAGGTCTGAGGACCCTGCTTCAACACTCTGAAGCCTGAGAGATTGCAGGGACCTCGCCCCTACCCTCTACCCTCATTCAATGAGTTCCTGCAACATTTCAGTATGTGCAGCAAGATGTTATTATCAGTTCAATAAATTGATAGAAAGTTTTACGACCATCCTTGCCTACTAACTCGCATCAGGAATGGCTCAAGCTTCCACACTGGTCATGATTGGCAACTGCTGCCAGTTCCTGGCTGCCCCGGATCATTACATAGTTTCTAGTTCACGGTCTTTTATTGCAGCTCAATGAGCTTAATTAAAGGCTGGATAGTTTGCCTCCCATGCCACACTAAATAGTCAGCGGTAGAGACAGACTTGCAACTTCCAGCACAACAGCTGGGCCAGCGTTTTACATGCCATCCCACATGCAGTCCATTCCAATTTGGAAATGGAAAATCTGACCCAAAATTCCTCTGTAACTTGCCTGGCAATATTTTTTTCATTTTACCCCTGCTGCAATTACACTCTAAGAAGTAGTAGTCTGAATAGTCCTTCCTCCAAAATAACAACGTTCCACAAAATCGGCAATGACTGCAAAAGTCGTATCTTTTAGTATCAAAAAGTCTTTTTTATCCATGTTGACAACTGCTTTTAGCATTCTCTGTATTGACTATTTAGTTAGTTACTTAAAACTGCCTCGCTTATTCTGTGTCTTTCTGCCTTGTAAAGTCATTTCCTGTAGGGGCGTGTGCGAAATGTTTTCCCAAAGTCTCAGCATAGTTGGAACAACTTTAAGTTCACCTTCCTTGCAAAAGCAAGGTAGTAATATCTGTAAATTAGGCATATTGCTTCCCATTCTTGTTTTTACACTAGCTTCTATAATATTTTCTGGAGCTTTCTGCCGCACAATAAAATGTCCATTTGATTCACTGCAACTTGTAATTACCAAATTCTGTGATGTAGAAAGGAGCGCAACATTATTTCAAAGTACATCTGAAAGGAACATCACCATGTCCTTTACAGGCATTGGACCAGAAAAGGCTTGAGCAGGTAAGCTGTTTGCACTGTTTCTCAGTAGTTTCTGCCTGACAGGGTAGGAGATTAGAAGAGCTCCCATGAAAATTGTTGACATTTTTAAAGATTTTCCCTTTTGCCCTCTATTCAATCAGCCTTTCAGTCCAATCCATTTGCACAAGTTGTCATTTAATTTCTTTCAAATTAACCTCTTCGAACTTATATACCTGGCTCCTGACCTATCTTATTCCTGAACCTTAGATCACATTAAATGCAATCACCTTGCAATGCTGTTTCCCAGTGACTGCACAAGATGTATTAAGCCATGAAAGTTTTAAACTCACCAGCTCTGGCTCCATATAAATTGACAATATCCAGGTTGTATGTTGGTCGACGTTGCCCATCAACATAACTTTTCTGATGTGCACAATATTTCTAAAAAGAGTGAAGTAGCTGCTTTCTCGTGTAATCTAATGGTCTTTAGCATACCCTAGTGTTAGTTTGGCTTATTTCATGTTAGACTGCATATTTTTCCACACCACACTGGAAAAACTTCATCTTCCTGAGACATCATTACATGACCTGCTTTTCCATCCACTTTTGTTTTTGAATGTATCATTCCTTTGAATATTCAATTCATTGCGTATTGTCTGGAGTTCACAGAATGTTTCAGATTCCTGTTGGACCATAGACCCCTGCTACCACAGCAGCCTCCAAATCCATATCAGAACATTTTGATACAAATTTGTCCCTTTCCTGGTCTTCAATGTCTACAATTTTTTGGTCTGTTCACCAGCTCACTCCCCTATATCTGACCTTCTGTGATCCATTCCTGTTTCTCCCCCACTCCCTACCCCCCAGCTATTCTATTTTTCTTTATCTCTAAGCTTAAGTGCAACACATTATTCTTCTTCTAATCAAACTCTTTATATATTATCACTGTTCTCCCAAAAAGAGTGTTTGACATTTTATTTCTAAAGGAATAATTCATCTTTCAGTAGATACAAGCGATGCATGAAATGTAATGCTTACATGATTTGGTGTTAGCCTCTTAGTACCCGATGTCTGATCAAACGTAGATATGTGGAAAATAAACATGTGTCGTCAAAACAGCAAGAGATAGTAAGAACTGCCGATGCTGGAGTCAGAGATAACACAGTGTAGAGCAGGAGGACCACAGCAGGCCAGGCAGCATCAGAGGAGCAGGAAAATTGATGTTTCAGGTCGGGACCCTACTTCAGAAAGGGGGGAGGGGAACGGGGCTCTGAAATAAATTTAGAGGTCGAGGGAGGGTAAGAGGCCTTGGGGTGGTGTCCAGGATGATGGGGTGTGTCGGAGGTGAGAGAAGGGTTCTGTAGAGGGTGGATATAGACTTGCAGTTGAAGAAATAGGTGCAGAGGCGGCGGACAAAGTGTTCAACATCCAAGCATGAACGGTATTCATTGATGTGTGGGGGGAGGGGAATGAAGGTGAGTCCTTTACTGAGAACTGACCGTTCGTCCTCAGTGAGGGGGAGGGCTCAGGGCAGAGCTGGGGGCTGTGGGGGTGGAGTTAGGGGCGATGTCGGTGGTGGGTGGGGTAACGTTGGTGGTGGGTAGGACCCCCACCCCCCGGCCTCATCCCATGACCAACCCTCCTTGTAATCCCCGCCTCCTTGACCTGACACAACCTGTCCATCTTCTCTCCCACCTATCCGCCCCTCCCACCTCACTGACCAATCCCCACCACTCACTACCTGCACTCACCTATCACCATCCCACTTACCTTCCCCAGCCCCACTCCTCCTCTCTATTTGTTTCAGGGCTCCCTTCCCCCTCCCCCATTTCTGAAGAAGAGTCCCGATCCGAAACATCAGCTTTTCTGCTCCTCTGATGCTGCCTGGCTTGCTGAGTTCCTCCAACTCCACACTGTGTTACCTCAAACCAGCAATGTGCCTTAAGGTAGAATAACCTTGTTTTTTCATTCTGTTATGGGATGTAAGTGGTGTTGACAGCACATATTGCCCAGCCTCAATTTCCCTTGAGGTGGTGCTGGTGAGCAGCCGCCTTGAACTGCTACATACAGTACATGTGGGGTTGGTATAACTGCAGTGATGATAGGAAGGGAGTTCCAGGACAGCAATAGCAAAAGAACGCAACATAGTTCCAAATAAGGATGTTATGTAACTTGGAGGGTGACTTGAAGTTCATAGTATTTCCAGGTGCTTCTCTGTCTGTCTGGGTAGTGGTGGCCATGAGTTTGGAAGGTGTCAAAGGAGCCTTAGTGAGTTACAGCCATGCGTCTTTTGGGTGATACACATTGTGTCTCCATGGTGATGAAAGTGAATGTTGAAGTTGGTGAATGGGGTGCCTAATCCCAGCAGTATAAATTCATACTGTATATCAGTTTTTGCTTAATTATATGGTTAACTTCTTAATCAAGGTTTATGTTTCTTAGAAATCTTAATTTTCAATTCAGCATAGATGACAGATTTCAGTTCTACTGAAGCTTTTGAAAAATTAATTAGATAAAGTACATTAATACTTATCCTGACACTGCAGACATGCAAAATTGTTGTTGTGCACCAACCTGAAGTACCAATACTGACAATCTGTCGCCATTTCACAATTAATTCGTGACATGTGACATTGTAGTCACTTATGGTTTGAATGACATGATATTATCTACAAATTGCTTGTTGCCAAAATGTTGAGATATGGCATTTCTGTATCAGTTTTATGCGCTGTATTTTAATAAAGTGAATAGGACTTTATATTTGGGGCACCTGTTCTCAAAGGATTCTAATTTTAAATTATTTATCTTAAGAATTACCAAAATTCAAGTAAAATTAATTTTACGTAAAATCTTTCTTTAGGTAGAAAAATAGACTGAGTGAACTATTTCTATAACACTCCAGGCACTGTAAGTGAACTGGAGTATTGAACTTACCTCATTTCTGTGATGAAACTAACACTAAAGAACTAAAGTTCACAGTCAATAAGTGAGCATGTAGATTAACAGCAAGTTAAATTCCATTCAATCTAAATGCTTCCTTTGAAAAATTGGGACAAAGTAATTAATCACATGCCTTGTCATTTTTGTGTCTTGATTTAATTTAGGTAGGTCTTTTTCTCTTCCCAAAATGAAAACACAAGACTTGACACCCGATTTTTATTAACTTTCAGCTCCAACTAGGAGTTGCCTCTCATCAATTTTTGTTCAAAATCTGACTACCTCCCTAAAAATCATTTCCTTTTTCTTTTCATTCTGACACCGAGAAGAAGCAGGTCAATGTCACTGACACGTTCCCATACAGAGAATTGCAGTACGTCTGTAAGCTAAACTGATTAATACCTCTCACGGGAGTTATGTTCTCTGCAGACATTTCATGCCTTCCGTAGAATAACCTTTGTTTCACTGGCTGTGAAAGCTAGTTATCTATGTGATGGACAACATTTAATGTCCCTGTTGTCCTTGCATGAGACAATGGGTCTATGTTGCACAGTTTTGAAATTACGATGAATTATAACATCGCTAAAAGTGGTTTGAATATGTCTGCGGCCTGTGACCTTTTCAATCCCTGCAAATTTACGTTATTGTGAAAAATAGTTCAATCCTAAAGTCTCTTTCAGGAGAAAATCTAAGTGAAAACCTTGAAATGTGTCAGGGATGTTTTGGAGTATTGCAGAGTTGTGTGATCTATTACAGAAGACTCCTGTAACACTGCACCCGAGTTTCCATCATCTTCTTTCAAGCTGTCTGCCCTCCACCATATTCAAGAGCTGATGCAACCCTTTTAAACAGAAGTGTCCCTCTACCACATTTCCACAAGGTCAACTGATTTATGTTTCCTCCTTATAGTTTATCCTTCTTCAAATTAATGAAATGAAAACTGCAGGAATGAGTCTTTTTGATCTGTACTCCCAGTGTACGACACCTCCACTGACATAAACAGGTTAGCGAGCTGGTGATATGTTAACTGATATGCAGTGGGCATTTTTGGCCGGGTGGGTTTGATGGGAGAACCTCTTGGTGCCATCACCCGTGTGTGGAGTAAGCTGCTGCTAGGTGGGTTGGGGGTAACCACCACAGGCTGAGAGGTTTCAAGTGAGTAATGTTCTTTCCAACTGGTCTTGAAATATGGCACCAGAATTTATAATCCCAGAAGGTTCTGCTGGGTCAAGAACTTCCTCCTCGCTCTCCCTAAATGACTTGCAGAATCGTTCACACAAACTCTCGCTTGCATAGATAATGAGGTGAGAAGCCCATAATGTGTGAGATAATTCTCCCCGGGCCATGGTGGAAGTGATACTCACTTGGTACTGATTCACCTGATTTGTCTGATTCACCTTTCACAAAGCAGCAAGTAAGCACGCAGGGGCTGCATCTCAGGACACTCCAGAGAAGCCCTGCCTGTCCTCTTTCCCTCTGCCAGTCACACTATTGCCTCCAGCAGCTGTGGTCAAGGAGGGTACACCTGCACCTGTGCAATGTCATGGTCTTCCAGGTCAAGAGGACATCCTCTTAAGTCTTTCCAGACTCCAGGGTGTACCAGACAGCAAGCCCCTCCAACCCAGATGTACCTAGATGCAATGGGAGAGAGAAGAAGTTAACCTTCTAGGTCACCTTAGTGTCATGTCCTCTTGGCGAAATGACAGAATCTGTTGTGCCTACAGGCTCCAGAAGGGAGATGCCTGCTGTGTGCCTGGGTTTCTCAAAGCCATGCTGGATCAGCTAAAGATGTGAGGTTGACAATGGCCACACCATGTGTCAATGTCTCAAAGTTTTGGAATGGAAGGACCAGCTCAAAATTTCCTAGCTCCTGTTAGAGCAAGCTTTGTCAGTGAAGATGCTTAAGCATAACACGGGTACAGGGAAGATCATAGCATCCAGCAGCACTACAGGGATAGCGAGGGGTAAGTTGTATCAGGATGTGGGACAGCTTGGTAGTATTCACAAGGATATGGACTATTTAATATGTTTTGTTCATCTTTTGGCACAAGTGACACTTTAGTGCAATCACCAGGATCACATGCTCATGAAATTGCTCAATGTTGCTGTAGTGCTGATCCAGAGCAAGGCTTGCATACACACTTATAGCTTTTTCAGAGCTGATGAGGTCACAACCAGGGATAAAATGAATGGTCACCATTTTATTCCATAGATAGAGCAACTGAAAATCCACCTTTGTGATGAATGTTGAATACAGCCAGCAGAGAACGAACAGCCAACTTCATAAAGATAATGTGTAAAGAAAATGTCTTTGAACAGCTCAGCTATCCTGGAAATAGGCCATTATGTCATTGTCTCTGGCCTAGGCTCAGCAGAGCATTGCCTTTTCTTCTTCATAAAGTCCGACGGCATGGAAACAGACCCTTCATCCAACTCATCTATGCCAACCATGTTCCCAAACTAAACTAGTCCCACTTGCCTTCATTTGGCCCATATCCATCTAATCTTTTTCTATTCATTTACCTATCCAAATGCCTTTTAAATGTTGTAACTGTACCTGCATCTACCAATTCTTCTGGCAGTTCATTCCACATATAAACCACCCTCTGAGTGAAAAGATTGTCCCTCGGGTCCCTTTTTAAATCATTCTCCTCTCACATTAAAAAATACCCTCTAGTTTTAAACTCCTTAACCATAGGGGAAAGACCTTTGCTATTCACCTCATCTATGCCCCTCATAATTTTATAAACCTCTATATAGTCACCTCTCAACCTCCTACGGTCCAGTGAAAAAAGGTCACAGTCTATCCAGCCCCTCCTTATAAATCAAAATGTCCAATCCCAGCAGAATCTTTACGAATCTTTTCTGAACTGACTCCAATTTAATAATAGCCTTCCTATAGCAGGGCAACTAGAACTGTACACAGTACTCCAAAAGACGCATCGCCAACACCCTGTACAATCTCAACATGACGTCCCAGCTCCTATACTCAGTAGTCCGAGCAACCCATCTAAAGATCCTCATGGTTGTCTTTCTCCTCAGAGGTCTCCTATCGTTCCTACATTTCTCCCTCTGCCAACATATGTCCCACTTTGGCTGCTGAGATTGTGGAGGGTGTAGCGCATCATTATGATTTGAGACACGTTTGTCTGGATATAATATATTATTATATTGCCTGACCAATCCAGATGTTGAAGCCTCAGTTTCAGGAGACCTCTGGTCTGATCTACAATGGCCCTGGTCAAAGCAGAATAGTGTTGTGTATCTTCTTTATTTGTGTCTGAGGATTTCTTAGACATATAAACAACCAGGTATGACAGAATATCCATTGTCACCCAGCAACAATTCTTGAATGGGATAAGGGCATTAAAAAGACTGGCACCTGTGAGTGGTCCAGAATATGTGAGTCATGATAGCTCCCTGGATATCTGGCACAGACCTTCATTATTTGGCTGCTCTTATTGAAAATGATTTGTACATTAGGGGTGAGGACTGGAATCCTTTCTATTGATGAAGACTGCTGGCTCTTGATAGGTGTTTTGATTGTTATGTGGATGTAACTGATTGCACCCTGAATCTCTGAAAAACCACTGATGCCATTAAAGGCTAAATCCCTAGCTGCCTGAGTCCATATGTCATTGGGAAAGAGATGAATTGGTGAACTCTTGTAAACAGAGTATCAGAGATCTCCAGGATGCAACTGTAAAGCTTACAGTAAAAATGAAGATAACAAAAAATTTACAACATTTTGCTAAAGCCAGAAGAGGCAAAGAAATTGCCTGAATTGGAGGCCAAATTTCAAGTTTCCTGTATGCACTTGCTCCATGTGATCAAATATCTAAAACATAAGTATGTCAGTTGTCAGAAGTTCATTGGAAATAGGACGTTAATTTCAGCAAGTTGTGCAATTACTGAGATGCAAATATATGGAAGATGCATGATGGCAAGAAGGTCAGCTTGTCTTCTGAGGACAAACTTCTTGATTGTTAAAGTATATCTCGATGGCAAGAGTTGATTTTTGGAACTTGATTAATTAAGTCATCATCTGGGAGGAGAAAATTGGCAGTGAATATCTGCTATAGACATGGAAATAGTAAAAGGATGGGGAAAGAAAGAGAAGAGCTGATTGTGGACGAAAATGGGGATTTACACATGGAAATAAAGACATTGCTGGCTCACTAAATGAGTACTTTAAAGCTGTATTTACTGAGGATGAACATACTGCCCAAGTCATAGCAAAAGAGTAGGTAGCAGACATAAAACAAGCTAAAAATTGATTACAAAGAAGCATTGGATAAACTGGCAGATCATACTATTGATAGTCACATGGGACAGAGAGATGTTTCCAAGGATAACAAAGGAAGTAAGGTTGAAAATTGCAGAGGCATTAGCGATAATTTTCCAAACCTCCTTTAGTAAAGGCCGGGACAGAAATTTTAGGCCCTGGTGCTACTCCTGGATAGATCTCAGCCTTTGCCCTGAGAACAATAGGTCCTCTAGAGTCCTGGATCCCAGATACTAGGCATTGAAGGCCTTCTGTACAGGATTAATGCTGGAGGAGTGAAGAATTGTAAATGTTACACCACTATTCTAAATATGGTGTAAGGATAAGACTAACAACCAAAGGACTGTTCAATTTTATCTTTATGGTGGTGACGTTTTTAGAAATTATGGGCAGTTACCATGGAAATGGATCCATCCAGTGACTGGTACAAACCCCACTGTATAGATTTCCCAAAACCTCATTGGGATTAAATCCAAATCAGACAGTTTACTGGCTGTCATTGCGGTTGTCAGCTCCATTGACACAATTACCTGTTGGATTTCCTAGTGTCCCAACATTGAAAGCTGCTGGTCAGTCAGAGGTTGGCAGCGTTCCAGGACAGGCAACACCACCTGTAGTGGTAGCCACTGGAAAGATCATTGCTGGAGTCTCCAGACAAAGGTTACTTTGCAGGGGTCAGGGTCTGGGGGTTTGTTAAGGGTAGAGGACGATTGCTTTCTGCCGATGGATCCCTCCATTGGGTTCAGAAAACCAGAGGAGGAGTGCCTGAAACCCTCCAAACCAGACCAGAGAATACCATGTAGTTTGGGGTTTACTGATTGGGTGCCCACATGGCCTGGTGACTGGAGATCGTGACCATATGAGATCCTTAGATAATTGATGCAAATACAATAATCACCAGTAGAGTATTGCCTAGAATTCTTTGAAGATTCTCCTAATAAATGCTCCATTGGAACAAACAAAATACTTGAATTCATATCTGAATTCTGATCTTTACAGATTGTGCTCTGACTTCCTAACGGGGTGAGCTTGCCAGATGCACCCAGGTTTTTTTGGGGGGTGTGGGGAAAGGATGGAAAACTTGCAAACTAAGCAACAGCTTCTCGCAGCACCTTAAATTGAATTGAGACTTCTGCAGGCTGAACCATCCAAATTTCCAACAAAAGAGCAAAGTGCGGTTGTGTTTGATTAAGTTACAATTTGGAAATAGAGGAGCAACTATAATTACAAGTAAAACAGACTTGATATTCTTCTCAGAACCTTGCATTCAAGATGTAAATATATATCTTGCCATTTATGATTTCCCAGCATTTGTGTGAGGATCATCATAACTCTGTTTTACCTACAGTTCTCACAATATGTGGGTCCTTCATCCTTGTTTAAAAAAAAATTGCCATAATTCATTGTTCCTGGTGAGATCTGTGGGCCTAAACTAACAACGCCTCATGGTCATTTTTCATCTGAAAATGACACTGCTACAATCATTGAAATATTAGAGCTTATTTCTGTTATTTGTTTTTTAAAAAGAGCAAAAATATAATAAATTGAACACCAGGAGGCTGAGCAATGATCTGAATAGTTTACTTGAAATCAAAAGATAAATTATCATCAGACCAAATGTATTTCCTTCAGTTTGCTGAAGTTGCATTTCAAGCAATGCACCATAGCCATCCATCTTTTTTATAGACAGTTCAGAAAATCTTGCAATTACAGCAGTATCAGCTCTCATAAAACACCACACTATGACTTTACAACCTTCCAGGCTAACAACGAGTTCAGAAATTTCAGCAGCCACAGTCCTGGCAATTGTTGTAATGTACAGCAGAATTAATTTTCAGCCACTGGCACCGGGCTCACATGATAATCCTCACCATTGCTTAGAACGTTGTTTGAGCTAGTAAACTCAAGCACTACAAAGTAGATTTGCTGCCACTATTGTCCTTTTAAATTGGCACCCAGAAGTCCTGCTTTGTCTTGTGTAGCAAAGGAAAACCATGAGGTAGTCTAAAGAGGTGCCAAGTTGTTGCGCAACTTAGTGCATGACAGTTATCAGGTACAAGTTACATCAGTGAGGTAAACGTTGTTAGTTATAAGTGTCATGGGGAGATCTAGGTGGTAGGTCTGTCACCTTCGAGATTCAAAGCTGTTCTGCATTTTCCCATCTAAGTCATCATAACTTTATCAGATTGGGTGGAGCTTAATGCAGTATTCAGTGTAAACCCTTTCAGAACCATTAGGTTATACAAAAGTAATGATTCTACTGCTGTGATTTAATCATCTAGGTACATCCATTGTTTCTTTAATTGACCCTTCACCCTCTTGCTTTGCACCATTACCCCTTTTGTCATTCAATCTCTCCTGTTGTCCATCCCATGACAAGTCTTGCATTTTGATCTTTCCTCCCCTTTACACTCTCTTTATTTGCTTAAAATCTGTTATATCTATTTTGGCATCTGTGAAAGGCCATTAAACTGAATTGCTAACTGTGTTTTTTCTCTACAGAAACTACCAGACTTACTGAATATTTTGAGCATTTTCTGTTCTGTTCATTGCTAATTTTCTTCAATCTATCTTGGGTAAAAATGTTTTTAGCTACCTAGGTCCGGAGCACTGGAATCCAATTAATAGAATCTCTGCCTTTCTACCTTTTTCTCCTCTATAAGATGCAAACTAAAACTTACCTCTGAGTTTTTCACCAGCTATCAACAAATATATTGATTTGATAATCCCTTTTATAAATATCCGTGAAATATTTTACCACATTCAATACTTTGGATACATATAGATGCAATTTGGTCTTTTGAACCTACTCCACAATTCAATAATATCATATTATTTGTTTTGTGGATACTTTTGCCCATTCTGTCACTGCTACACAATGCTACCCTAGTGGTTGCAGGTTGGATGGTGGGAAACCTCAGTGTGGGAGACTACAGATGTCTTTGCAGGATGCCCTTGAGCTGTTCTCACCTTAGAAGGTCCATAATTCAGACTGCATCTTTTTGGCTTGGACAGCAACAGTCTAGGATCACTAACTAACAGACTAAGGGTACTGATGCAGTGGCAATGATGTCATCCATCCCAAGAGAGGACAGCAAGTTCATGCTCCAGTGTCACACTCTCTTAGTGTTGCTTCAGTAATCCTAGTAATGCGTTCAAAGACAAACTCTGGACTGTTTGACTCTCAAAGAGCTGTTTTGCAAACTGAAATCCACAGCCATGTTGCATTATGGTCAGGTTCACAAGTATTCTTCATGGACATTTTTGACTAAATTTGGTTTGATTTATTGTTGTCACATATATTGAGTTACAGTGAAAAGTGTTGTTTTGCATGCTATACAGGCAGATCATACCCTACAAAGTGCATCAGGTAGTAGAACAAAGTGCAGAATACAGTGTTACAGCCACAGAGAAGGTACAGAGAGGGAGATCAACATTACTGTTACTGTTCAAAAGTCTGATAACAGTGGGGAAGAAACTGTTCTTGAATCTGTTCATGCGTGTATTCAAACTTTTATATCTTCTGTCCAATGGATAATGGTGGAAGATAATATAACTTGGGGGGAGGTCTGTTGATTGTGTTGGTTGCTTTCCTGAGGCGGCAGGAAACATAGTTGAAGTCAATGGATGGAAGGCTGTTTTACGTGATGGACTGGGCTGTGTTCACAACTCTCTGTAGTTCTTTGCGGTGTTGGGAAGACTAGATGCCATACCATACTGTAATGCATCCAGATAGGATGCTTTCTATGGTGCATCTGTAAAAATTGATAAATGTCATTGTGGACATGCCAAAGTTTCTTAGCCTCCTGAGGAATTAGAGGTGTTGTTGTGCTTCCTTGACTGCCACATCAACGTGGATGGGCCAGGACAGATTGTCAGTGATCATCACTGCCAGGAACCTGACACTTGCAAACAACTCCACCTCCGCACCATTGATACAGACAGGGGTGTGCTCTCCACTCTGCTTCCTGAAGACAATGACCAGTTCCTTTGTTTTGCTGACATTGAGGGAGAGATTGTTGTCTTTACACCATGCTGCTAAGCACTTAATCTCTTTCCTGTATACTGTCTCATCGTTGTTTGAGATCTGACCTACAATGGTGGTGTCGTCAATAAACTTGTAAATGGAATTGGAGCAGAATTTGGCCACAGTCGTAAGTGTATAAGGAGTACTGGAGTAGGGGGCTGAGCATGCAGCCTTGTAGGGCACCAGTATGGAGGATCATCATGGATAGGTGTCACCTATTCTTAGTGGTTGCAGTCTATGGGTCAGGAAGTTGAGGGTCCAGTTACAGAGTGGATACCGAGACCTCAGTCTCAGAGTTTGGAGATGAGTTTGTTTTGAATTATGGTGTTGAAGACAGAGCAGTGGTCAATATGTTGGCCATTACTTTCACACTAGAAAAGATGGGCTGAAACTCAGCAAGTCCTGCACCCTTGGTGCTGGATTCCTTCATGTTACTTGGCAGTGACCACAGAGTTTCTGAAAACGCAGCAAGCATTTTAAAGTGCATATCCATTAGCCCGATACCGTATGCCACCCAATGAAGTCTCTATCTGAATCCTCTTCAGCAAAGCTAGCATGCAAATCTGTCCTTATGGCATTTTGGAACCTGCACTAACCTTTACCACTGCCCTGCCTGCACCCCATTCGTGCCTTGTGTCTCATCAAGTGCCAATCTCACCTCTATGTCATCCTTTAAAAGGACATGCACTGTCAGCTTCAGAGATAGTGGCTGTGAGTGTGAGTGAGAGTAACAGTGTTTCATGGTCTTTACTGTCTTCTACCACTGCATTCGCAGGTTGCAGTTGCTATGTATCTGAAAAGCAAAATGCATTTGAGAAGGGTTCTTGTGTGGGAAAGGAAGGAAAAGGAAGACATGCATGCTCAGACCATCAGAAACCAGTAAATCAGAAGCAATTATCAGATGGGGGAGGAAGTGGGGTGTGAGAAAGAGGATATATACAAGCAAACCATCACCTTCAAATGTCTTGGCCCTCATGCTGACCATGTTTTCAGTCGTGGCCAATCCAATGACTGTGAATACTGTCTCCTTCATGGAGATAAGCCATGTAGCCTTGCCTTTCTCCCTACCAATTACATGTTACTATCAGCAGTTATGCAATACTTTGTCCAACAAGAAGGTAAGAAATGTGTCGGTGCGTATGTATTTTGATGATGTGGCCTTTGTGGTTGTATAGATAGCACTGTGCGTAAGCTGTGATATGCAGGTGTAAGACTTTCAGCAGTGCTCAGGGCCTGAGGGTGATGTGAAGCTGTGAATGTTAAGTATGAGTTGTGATTAATAAAAGATTATTAGGAAGTGAATGATGGGGATATGCAACAAGCAGCATCTAAGAACAAGCTTTAGTTCACAGAAAATGGCTTTTGAAGGCACATTTTAATGATCTTGACCACTCAGGTGAAGCCATTGAACATCTTAAGCCTTCTGTCCAGGCTCTTGAGGCCAGATTCCTGCCATTAACTGCCACATGTATCTGATTTCATTGTTTTCTGAGAGTTTATCTGGAGGGCTTTCTGGCTCCTTGTGATTAGATGATGTTCATTCTCTTCAACTCCTCAGCCAAATTGTCCAGTGTAACAATGGAACGTGTTGGAGTGGGCCTTCTGCGGTGTTGTGTCATAATTCAGTATACTTTTTGATAATCTCTTCTGTGACCTGGAGAGGCAATTAGCCCTTGGTCCAGCCAGAACGTGCCTCCCTTTAAGCATTGCAGCTGGCTTTAAGTAATTCAGATCTGCTGTGAATGGTGCTAGGCTCTCAATGATGTTCTGGCTCTGAGGCCTACATATGAATCATTCAATGTGATCCCCAGGCCTGTTTTTGTGTGTCATTACATTTTGCAACCAATCTATTTAAGTAAAATTGGTTGATAAACAGAACAATATTGCAGAACTTCCTAGGGAAATAAGACTAAGTTTAATGTGCACACTGTTATTCAGCAAGAGAAAGGTTTGTCGGCCTTCCTCTAAAACATTGACCTGGCAGCAATATAAATTCCTTCCTGCATGCAGAAGGGAACTAGCAATAACTGATTATATTGCGGTAACCAATCTGTGAGCACGACTTTAATAAATAATAAAATAGTGCAGTCAGAATACATTTTTGACATTGACGCTCCAATATTTTATTTCCTGAAATAAATTATCATTAAACTCAATGGTGTATAACTTCAGTATCATCACCATTATACAAGTTGGAGCCAATTTATCCTCACCCCTCAATAGCTGAAACATGAGATTACATAAGTAATTGCTCATCACATTGATATATTCAAAATAATGCATTCAGCTCCATAAGCACATTTATATTTCAGAAAATTTGAGTCAATCGTTCTCTAATCTAATCAAAGTATGTTTTTGTAGAAATTCTGAACACAGATGTGAATTTTCTTTGCATGTTTATGATTCCATTTTGTTGGTAGCAGCCAGCAGAGATGCAAAAATTGAATTCTGATTCTGTACCAGCACAGCTGGCTTGTCGAATTCCACAGCCTGCAAAGGAATAACCGAATATTGTAATTATCTTATCAGCATTCTAACAAATGTGCACTGATGAAAAACACTAGGCTATAGATTCATGCTGGGCATAAAAAATAATGGTGTTGCAACTAGAATTGTGAATTTTAGTATTGCAGTAAAGATGAGCATAGTGGATGTTGTCTATCTAATGGGGGAGGGGAAACACAGCTGCCATTAAATTACAACAGTTTGCTGTTCTTAATCATATGGTTATAGGTCAATCTTATCCCAACTGTTATTTTATCATTTTTAGATAGGCACTTCCATCAGTATGTTCCAATGGTGATTCCATCTACATTGTGTGTCTGTTCCCTAAATTTCATTTACTTGATTTACCCTCACAGTTGCTATGTAGGTATAAGGCAGAACTATATAAAACTTTACAAATGAGCAATTCTTGCACTTTTTCTTCCCAATCCAACAACAATCCTGACAAATGATAATTGCAATAGTCACAGTCTAATGGTCAAGTGATTACTTGAGAGGGATAATTTTGATTATCCAGAGGCTGGGTTGTCTATTGGTACTGTCTGTCAAAGCTAATAGCATTTAAAAGTATCTGTGGCATTTGCACAGGACATCCTTACCTTTCCATTATCCATAACTAGAATTCTGTCACATTCCTGAACTGTATTTATTCGATGTGCAATTGTCAGCATTGTGCAGTCCTTAAATGCTTCTCTGATGGTCTGTTGAACCAACAAATCTGTTTCTGAATCAATGGATGCTGTAGCCTCATCTAAAACTATAATCTAATGGAGAAACAAATGGAGATTTGTTATAAGGTATTACATAATTTGGATTTTGTTTCCTTTTGTGTTATCTTTACCTTTGCACCATTAAATTCTGCACTGCACTGCACTGTGGTGCTTGAACTTATTAATTGTTCTAGCAAGCAACAGATCAGTGCAATAACATCAGCAAGTGCAGAACACATACATTCCTACAAATAAGAAGACTTCCAAAAGATGGACCTTCCATCCATGGTTAACTAAAAAAATCAAAGATAGTATCAAACACAAAGAAAATACATTAAATTGTGCAAAGAAAAGTGGCAGGTCAGAGGATTGGACAGAATATCAAAAAACAGTAAAGAATTACTAAAAGATTAATAAGGAGGGAAAAATTAGAGCATGACAGAAGGTTAGCTAAAAATATAAAAACAGATAGGAAATGTATCTTCAAATATGTTTTTTTAAATTATTAAATTAAATGTCAATTCTATAGAAAATGAGTTGGGGAATTAGTAATGGAGGTTTAACAGATAGGAGATAGATGCATAGTCACAGAACTGTACAACATGGAGATAGACCCTTCAGTCCAACTTGTCCATGCTGACCAGATATCCTAAATAAATCTATTCCCATTTGACAGCATTTGGCCCCTATCCCTCTAAATCCTTCCTATTCATATAGAAGCCTTTTAAGTGTTGTAATTGTACCAAACCCCACCACTTCCTCTGGCAGCTCATTCCATGTACGCACCACAATCTACATGAAAAAGTTGCCCCTTAAGTATCTTTTAAATCTTTCCCCTTTCTCCTTAAACATATGCCCTATAGTTTTGGAATCACCCTTCCTGGGGAAAAGACCTTGTCTATTCACGCTATCCATGCTCCTCATGATTTTATAAATCTCTATAACATTACCCCTCAGCCTCTGAAGCTTTAGGGAAAATAGCCCAGTCTATTCAGCCTCTCCCTATAGCTCAAACACTACAACCCTGGCAACATCCTTGTAAATCATTTCTGAACCCTTTCAAGTTTCACAACATCCTTCCTATAGTAGGGAGACCAGAATTGAATGCAGTATTCCAAAAGTGGCCTAACCGAAGTCCTGTACAACTGCAACATGAGCTCCCAACTCCCATGCTCAATGCACTGACCAATAAAGGCAAGCTTACTGAACACCTTCTTCACTATCCTGTCTACCTGGGACTCCACTTTCAAGGACACTGAACCTCCACCCCAGGGTCCCTCTGTTCAGCAACACGCCCCAGGACCTTACCATTAAGTGTATAAGTCTTGCCCCGATTGGCCTTTCCAAAACGCAGCGCCTAACATTTGTCCAAATTAAACTCCATCTGCTATTCCTCAGCCCGTTGGCCCATCTGATCAAGGTCCCATTATATTCTGAGGTAAATCTTCTCTGTCCACTACACCTCCAATTTTGGTGTTAACTGCACATTATTAAGCATACCTCCTATGTTCACATCCGAATCATTGATATAAATGACGAAAGGCAGTGGAACCAGCACTGATCCTTGTGGCACATCACTGGTCACAGGCCTCCAGTCTGAAAAGCAACCCTCCACCACCACCCTCTGTCTTCTGCCTTCAAGTCACTAGAGAGGATACAAGTAACATCCTGAAAATATCTGTAAATCAGGATTTGAAAGGGAGGGAGGAATTCAAGAAAATGTCCATTGCCAGGCAAGTAGTACTGAGGAAATTGTTGGAACTGCAAGTTAACAAGTTCCTGGTATCAATGGCTTTCGTCCTATGGCTCTCTGAAGAAGTAGGTAATGAGATGGTTTATGTGTTGGTTTTGATTTTCTAAAATTAATTAGATTTGGGGAAGGTTCCTTTACATTGTAAAATAACTAATTTAATTCCTTTATTCAATAAGGGAGGGAGGCAGAAAACTAGCAACCACAACCCAGTTTGCTTAGCAACTGTCATTGCTGGAATTTTAGACGCTATTATTAAAAACATTGTAACAGGGCACATAGATAAGGTCAAGGTAATCGGAGAGAGCCAACATGGTTTGGTCAAAGGGAACTCATGTATAACTAATTTATTGGCGTTATAGACGCACAGAGTCATAGAGTCATACAGCAGGAAAGAGACAATTCGGTCCAACTAGTCTATGCCGACAATGTTCCCAAACCAGTCCCATCTGCATACGAAATAACAAGGTGTAGAGCTGGATGAACACAGCAGGCCAAGCAGCATCAGAGGAGCAGGAAGACTGACGTTTCGGGCCTAGACCCTTCTTCCTTTTTCTGAATGTAGACATTGTCATGGTTGGGGCCAAATTGGGAAGGCCTGAATGTGGACTGTAGTCCATTGGGGATGATCTGGTTCCATAGGCAGGTACTAAGAAAGGTGATGTGGCTGTAGTACCTGGTTTGCTTCAGGACGTGGTCGAGCAGTTTCAAGGCCGAAGAGATTACGAGAGAGTTGCAGTGGGAGAGAGATCCACTGAGGTTTTTCAGGAGGGAGGAGGGTAACTTCTTCAGGGTAGGCATCCTTAGAAGAGGCTTCGCAGTGGGGTTAAAATTGTTTCAGAGATAGTAGGAACTGCAGATCGTGGAGAATCTGAGATAACAAGGTGTAGAGCTGGATGAGCACAGCAGGCCAAGCAGCATCAGAGGAGCAGGAAGGCTGACGTTTTGGGCCTAGACCCTGGTTTGACCAAATCCCTCCAAATCTTTCCTATTCATTTATTTATCCAAATGTCCTTTAAATGTTGTAAATGTACCTACACCCACCACTTTCTCAGGCAGTTCATTCCATACATGAACCACACTGTGTTTAAAAAAAATGCCTCTCATGTCCTTTTAAAAATTTTCTCCTCTCAATTTAAAAATAAGGCCCCTTGTTGTGATCTTCCCCACTGTAGGAAAAGATCCTTGCTATTCACCTTATCTATGCCCCTCGTGATTTTAGAAACCTCTTATAAGGTCACCTCTCTATCTCCTATGCTCCAGTCTACTTTTAGAACTCAAACCTTCCATTCCTGGCAAAATCCTGGTAAATCTTTTCTAAACCCTGTCCAATTTAATAATATCTTTCCTATGGCAAGGCGACCAGAACTGCACAGTGCACCAGGAGAGGCCTCACCAACGTCCTGTACAGCCTTAATATGACATCCCAACTCCTATACTCAAAGGTCTGAGCAGTGAAGGCAAGTGTGCTAAATGCCTTCTTAACCACCCTTCCTACCTGTGATGCAAATTTCAAAGAACTGTGTACGTGAATCCCTTGGTCTCTCTTTTCTACAACTCTACCGAAGGCACTACCATTAATTAGACAAGTCCTGCCCTTGTTGGTTTTGCTGAAATGCAATACTTGCATTTATCCAAATTACTCCTCAGCTCATTGACCCAGTTGATCAAGATCTCGGTGTAATCTTAGATAACCTTATTCACTGTTCACCAATTTTGTTGTCATCTGCAAACTGACTAATGATGCCTCCTGTATTCTTATCCAAATCATTCATATAAATGGCAAACAAAAGAGGACCCAGTACCGATCTCTGTGGAACACGACTGGTCACAGGCCTCCAATCCGAAAAACAACCCAGTTTAACTGGGACAAGGCAACCATAGTAGCTCAAGCGAAACATAGACAGGCACAGGAATTCCTAGAGGCATGATTCTCCACCCTTAATGCAATCAACGAACATATAGAATTGGATCCCGTATACAAACCCGTACAGATCAAAACCAGAAATGACACTACTCACCATAACGGACCAGACAGTATAAATCCAAGTGGAGTAGAATAACATTGCTTCATCGGAGGCTCCACTGATGATGTCACCTAGCATGGTGACAAAACGTCTGAACGAGAACAGGCCAGCTCAGCGAGCAAGTCAACAACCTGACTCTGACCTCAATCTTTTTGGTTACTTCCTCAAAAAAACTCGAAGCAAATTTGTGAGACACCATTTCCCACACACAAATCCATGCTGACTATCCCCAATCAGTCCTTGCCTCTCCAAATGCATGTAAATCTTATCTTTCGGAATCACCTCCAACAACCACCACCGAAGTCAGACTCACAGGTCTATAATTCCCAGACTTTTCCTTACAGCCTTTCTTAAATAAATGCATAACATTAGCCATCCTCCAGTTGTCCAGCACCTCACCCATGGTTATAGATGATACAAACATTTCTGCTGGGGGCCCAGCAATTTCTTCCCTAACTTCCCACAATGTCTTGGGATACACTTAATCAAATCCCAGCAAGTTGCCTAACTTTATATTTTCTAAAACCTCCAGCTCTTCCTCTTCTATAATGTGAACAGTTTTCAAGACATCAATATTTATTTCCGTGAGTTCTCTAGCCCTCATTTCTTTCTCCACAGTAAAAAAAAGTCATGAAATATTAATTTAGTGTGCCTCCCATCTCCTGAGATTCAACAGATAGATGACGTCGTTGATTTTTAAGGGGCCCTATTCTCTCTCTAGTTGCTCCTTTCTTCTCAATGTACTTGTAGAATCTCTTTGGATTATCTTTAACCTTATCTGCCAAGGCTATCTCTTTTCCTTTCTTTGCCCTCCTGATTTCCTTCTTAAGAACGCCTCTACATTCTTTATACTCTTAAATAAATTCATTTGATCTCAGTTGTCTACATCTACTGTATGATTACTTTTTACTCTTGACTTTTGTTCCTTATTCCTACTCTCACCAGCCTTACCCTTCACTTTAACGGGAACATAAAGCCTCTGAACTCTCGTTATCACACTTTTGAAAGCCTCTCACTTGTCTGTCATTCTTTTACTTGTGAACAGTCAATTCCAATAATCTTTGGAAAGTTCTTGTCTAATACCATTAAAATTTGCCTTACTTCGATTAAGAACCTTAACTTTTGTGGAACACTTATCCTTTTCCATAACTATTTTAAAACTAATAGAATTATAATCGCAGGCCCCAAACTCTGCACCTACTAACACTTTGGTCACTTGCCCTGCCTTATTTCCAAAGAGACAAGTTTCACTCCTTCTCTAGTAGGTACATTTAAATTAAGAAAATTTTCTTAATCACATTTAACAAATTCATCACCATTTAAACCCTTAACACTGTGGCTGTCCCAGTCAATGTTTATTAAAATCCCTTCCTATTACAACCCTGTTATTCTTACATATATCTGAGCTCTTTCTACATATTTGTTCCTCAATTTCCCTCTGATTATCTGGGGGCCTATAATACATTCCCATCAAGGTGATCACCCCTTTCTTATTTCCAAGTTCTACCCCATACCTTCATTGGACGATCCTTCAGAAATATCCTCTCTAATTACAACATTAATGTTTTCCATAATCAAAAACACCCCTGCTGCCTTGTTTCTTGCCTCCCTTTCTATCCTTCCTATTAGCATCTAAAACCTGGAACACTAAGCTGCCAGGCCTGTCCTTCCCTCAACCAAGTTTCTGTAATAGCTATGATGTCCCAGTCTCTTGTTCCTATGCATGACCTGAGTTCGTCATCCTTACCTGCAAAGACCCCTTGCATTGAAATAAATGCCGTTTCATTCTTCAGAGTTACTATATTCTCTGACTTGCTCTTATCTGCCTTTTTCTGATTAGATTGTTATTTTCCGGTTCAGAGCCACCTTCGTCTGTCTTTCTATTTTTACTGCTACTTAGGAACCCCTCACACCCCCCTTTACTAGTTTAAAGTTCTTTAAAGAAGTAACTTGTAATATGGATAAAGGGAAACCAATGAATGTATTGTACTTAAATCTCCAGAAAACGTTTTATCTGGTGCCACATCAAAAGTTGTTGTCGAAAATTAAAGCTTGTAGAGTTGTGGATGAAATTTTGGCACAGCTAACCTGAAGCAGAGAGGACGAATAAATGGGCCTTTTCAGGCTCTTGTGAGTGTATGCCACAGGGGTTGGTGATGGGGCCTCAATTCTTTACAATTTATATAAAATGATTTGGATGAAGCGGGCAAAGTTTTAATACCTAATTTGCTGATGAAACAGAGATAGGTAGGAAAGTGAGTTGTGAAGAGGACATGAGCATCCTGCAAAGGGATATAGGTAGGTTGAATGAGTGGACATTAATCTGCCAAATGAAGTATAATGTGGGAAAATGCGAAATTGTCCGTTGCAGCAGAATAAAATTAAAAAGAAGCATATTATCTAAATGGTGAGTGGTTGCAGAGCTCTGGGTTGTAAAAGAATTTAGGTATGCTTAAGCAGGAATTGCAGAAGGTTAGCATGGAGTGCAGCAAGTAATCAGGAAAGTTTTACATTATTATTTTATTTTGAGGTGAATTGAATTCAAGAATGGGGGATTATGCTTCAGTCATACAGGGCATTGATGAGACTACATCTAGAGTAGTCTGTACAGTACTGGTCACTGTAATTAGAGAAGGATGTTAATGCATTAGAAGCAGTTCAGAGAATGTTTACGAGACTAATACCTGGAATTAGTGGATGGCCTGATGAGGAATGGCTAGGCATGTATCCGCTTAACTTCAGAAGAGTCAAAGGTGCCTTAATTGAAACATATCAGATCCTGAAGGGGCTTAATAGATGGATGTGGTAAGGATGTTTCTTTTTGGAGGATAATCTAGAACTACAGGTTATAGGTTAAAAATAAGGGGTCACCCATTTAAGACAGAGAGCAGGAAAAAAGATTCAGTCAGAGATTGTGTGTCTTTGGAATCTTCTTCATCAAAAGGCAATGGATATAAAATTGTTTAAGGCAGAGGTAGATAGATTCTTGATTACCAACTGGATGAAAGTTTATTGGAGGATGCAGGAATGTAGAGTTGAGGATAAAATCAAATCAGCCTTGATCTGATTGAATGGCAGAGCAAACTGGAAGAGCCGAGTGGCCTAATCGTGTTCCTTGTTTCTATATAACATAACAATTTCTTGATTAATGTAACTTCTGTTTTCAGCAACTGTCTCCTTTAAGACATTATTGGTAATATCCATTTCTTTCATACTTTCTATCCTTTAAGTCTAATTTTCACTTCCTCCCCTTACCTTTGAATGCCTCAGAAGTGCTCTTGCCATGCAAAGTAACTGACGTTCTCCAACGGAAAAGTTTTCCCCATTTTCAATCACCTCAGAATCCAGTTTCTTTGGAAGTTTTGAAATCTTCAAAAAAAATGAATGTTTCAAAATGACCAAGTAACATTATTTTCTTCCTTTGATAGTTGTGTTTCTTCTATAAAAGTTCAAAGACAATCTTTAACCAGTCTGTATAAGAGAATGTAACCAGTGCCTTTCTTGCTGGTGATTGTAAGAATTGTAGTGATCAAAGCCCTAAAATAAGTATTTTCATAGATTGGGGGCTGATTTTTTTTTCAAGCCTTTCAAGTTGGACTGCAACCTGGGAGGGCTGGCCATATATCTCAGAGGAAAGTGTTGGGAAAGGAAAACAATGTTTGCCAGTGGGGAGAAACATGTCAGCATGTCTATCCGTCAGGCAGCCGATCAAGTCACGTAAGTGGCAATCAAGAGCTAGCTTCCCTCCCTCATCAGGAGGGCTGGGGCTGCTAGGGTAGACTAACAGGTAAATTCTGGCATCCTCCTAATGAGTTGTGTAGGGATGGAGCATTCCACAGTCTGCAGATCAGGCCCCCTGGTCGTAATATTTGCCCCACAGCTTCTTACATTGTGCATAGCAATCCACTGCTCCTACCTGATTGCCTGTCTGTCTACCTGCCCAGATTCCCCAAGATCATCACCTTCTTCCAGGAGCATCTGGTGATTGAGGCTCTTTCAATTGGTCAGTGGCAGCCTCTCCTTTGGCTCCCTAGCAAAATACTATACTCAAGTTCCACCATCTCCTATCCCATTTACCAAAACCACAGGACTTTAAATTTCTTCTTGAATTCAATGCTTAGTCTTTTGTATCTCAAAACTGTTATTTTATAATGGGACCCACCTAATATATAGCTTTATAGTTTAGCAGCTAGCATTTCATTAATTCTTTGTGTGCAGAGTGGGCTGGTGATCTTTCAGTGTTCTGATCACTGGTTAATATTGCTTCTAGAGTTGTGTTGACCAAAGTTAATTGTTTTTTGTTTGGTTGCTGGGAGAACAGATTGTCACTTACAGTGTTGGTACATCTCATGACCAATCCTGCAGCAGTCTGTTTCTTCTAAAGTAAATGCATTCATTAGAAGGTTATATTATTCTTTGAGGGCTCATTCATTGTGAAGGGCAAGTTTTTATTTTGGTACAAAGAAACAGATGATACAGCAAAATGAGCATTCCTTCATAACGTGAATTTAAAGCACAATCCTGTACAAGCTGCTCTGATTGTCATTAGATTGTAAAATAACATCTGAGGTGCTGTTTGAACTGAAGTAAACAGTGGAGGAAATATTGGACAAGACCCAAAATGAGTGCTGGGAAGTGTTGGGAATGTAAAATTCACTTGACATTAGCTGCCTGCTCATTTACATGATTGCAATATGCAGCTAACACTGAGTGCACTGTTGATTAACTAGCTTCCTGAGAAGCTGATGCACAAAATCCTAAGAGACTGGCATGCATTCAATCTAGCTTGAACTACTTAAAGCAGTCCAACTCCTTTTGAAGGGGAAATATGTTTTGCCTCAAAAAGATGATGAATTGATCATATAAGTTTTGACCTCAGAGTCATGATTAACGAATACAGCCCTGTAACATTAATGCAGGAGGAAGGGCTCCCCTATCCATGGAGGTCTAGAAGCCCCTCCATCTTCAAATTTCATATTGCAACAATTGTTTCATTAATCCCATTCACTGTTCAGTGTACCATACCCACATCCTCACTCACCAATTTCCATCAATTACGACTTAAGGCTGATATTCATAACTTCCCCTGGCCCTTGCACTGTTAGTACTGCTACAAGCCTCATAGCCATAACTCACAACTATTCAGCCGTGATAGTCACCCAATCAGGTTGCACCTCGCTTGCTGATATATTTTCCTCTCTCTTACAGCATAGCCAAAGGCAGCAGCAGCAGCAAACAGAGTAAGGCAGGTACTGCTAAATGTCCTCACCTTGACAGAGGTGGGAGCATTGCTGGCCATTATTGGGGTGGCCACTACAGGTTAGATTGAATGGATCAAAGATGACAGTGTGTTCTTACCTACCCTTCCTTCTCACATCCCACTTACTGCTCAATTCACAATCTCTTCAGATTTCCATGCTGCAAATTCTCTAAGTTTGCATCTTTCTTTTCTGCCACCCTATTGCTCTATTTTTTTTTTCGCTGGTCAGGCAGTAGTGCAGGAGAGTGAAGAAAGGAGAAATTGTTGTTAATGAAGTATTGGCCCCAGCGCACACGTATAGCTGTTGGGTTCATATAGTAAAACTGTCCATGCTTTAGAGGGTAGTTTAGACACAAAATATGCTCATGGTGAGTCACCAGACATGAGGTCCCTGCAGCCAGCAAAGGAAATGGTTCCATTGGTGGAGAAGCAGAGAGTGCTTTGGAACTCAAATGAGGACTTCAGTCAAGTAGAATATGAGAAAAGGATGGTGCGAATGGGCACACAATGCTGAGTGCACTGGGAGGACTGTCAGAAAGTTACTAACAAAAAGTGTGGACAAGTCCGGCAAAGTCTTGGCACACAGCTACGTGAGGGTCTTCAAGTCCATCCTTTCTAGGGTGGAAATGGTGACCAATTCTATAACAACATTGTAGTACCACCCATGTTTGTAGCATGTTATAACTGATGTCCCAGCTTCCATTGCAGTACAGAGGCTAGCAAAAATCTGGCAGCCACTGGTGTCAAATTTTTAAATTCAGTGGATCCTACAGTAAATTGATGATCTACTCTCCAAGGTATCTCCCTAGGTGAGGGAAAAAGGCCATGACTTTGTGGAACACAGACCTGCCATCCTCTCTCTGGATGACAGCATTCATTCTGCCCCCACTGCCATTCTGCAATTGTGTTGCTTATCAACTAATTGGTCCAGACTGAAGCAGTGCAGTCTGAAGTTTGGGCCCTCTAGGGCAAAGCTGCTCAAGGTCATTTGCAGTCTTGTCCTCTGAACGTCAGAAGCCTTCTACCATCAATTCGGCTGCCATTGTGGAAATATTGCACTGCATTGTTACACAAAGCCATAAAGACAGGCACCAAGGGAAAGTGCAAGGTTAATTACTTTTGTATTGTAAAAAAATGACATTTTGTCGAAGATTTTCATCTTGCGCTCATCAGGAAAAATACCAAAGAAAAGGGAAATAGCACTTATACAAAATGAGACAAGAGTTCAAATTGGTAGTGATGTTGCTATGAAGAATGCACCAGTTAATGATGATTGACAGTTAAGTGCCAATCTTTGTTTAAGTTTTAAACCAGGCAGGAGGTCTTTGGTTGGTCAAGATATTATCCTGAGTGACTGTCACTTATTTTGTAATGTTGAAACAGGCATAGTGTATGCACGTGTTCTGTCTGCAAAGTACAGGTCCTGCATATTAACATGTAGCTTTCAATACACAAAACAGCACCACACTGTGAGCCCAACTCACAATCTTAAATCGGAAACAAAAACAAAAGTTGCTGGAAAAGATCAGCAGATTTGGCAGCATGTGTGAAGCGAAATCAGAGTTAACATTTTGCATCCAGTGACCCTTCCTCAGAATTGGTCTCTGGACCGGAAACATTAACTGATTTCTTTCCACAGATGCTGCCAGACTTGCTGAGCTTTTCCAGCAATTTCTGGTTTTGTTTCTGATTTACAGCATCCACAGTTCTTTCGCTTTTAGTCTTCAATTGGTTATCAGTGTAATTTTTAGCATACTCAGAATTATCCAGAAAATTATTTCCAATCACAGAATCACATCTAACGTTGGGTATGGCGTTGTAAGTTTTGCAAGCACAAGCTGGTTGTTTAAGATCAGTACCTTGCTTGTTATGAAAAGCTATATGACAGTCTTTGAGATTCATGTTCTACATACCTAACATCACACCAATACTGAAATTCACGGAACCATGTTTCTCATTTGTGTGATATGTAAAATATGTTTTTGTTTAATGCAACATCCTATTGATGTCAAACGGTATTCATGTTGCTACGGCATAGAAGCAGCTTGGAACAGTTAGCTTCACTTTTTCCTCAAATGTTTCACAGTCTAGGGTAATCCAAGGTAAATTGGCCACTCATTAGTATCAAAAGCAATGGCCTTAGTCTTGTCAATGTGTTTGCCCCATCTGCAGTGAGAAATGCTCTAATCAGGTGTATAGGATTATGAGGGGTAAGGACAGGATGGATAGAAAATAGCTTTTCTCCTTAGTTGAAGGGTCAATAATAATGGGGCATAATCTTAAAGTAAACAGCAAAAAGTTTAGTGGGATTTGAGGAAATGTTCTTTGCACCCAGAGAGTGGTAGGAATCTGGAATGCACTGCCTGGGAGGGTAGAAGAAACAGGAAACCTCACAACCTTTAAAAAATACATGGATGAGCATTTGAAATGTCACAACATTCAAGGCTATGGATCAAGTGCTGGAAAGTGCGTGTTGAATAGATAGGCGATTTTTATTTTGGTCAATGCAGACTTGATGAGCCAAAGGGCCTTTTTTCTACTATATGATTCAATGGCTATGAATCTAGGGTAGCCATTACCCTGAAGGATGACTCAGATGTACCCTATTTCAGTATTAAGCTTACACAGTGAATAAAAGGCTGGAATCAATTTACAAGGTCACCAATAGGTTAATCGTATAGACTATGGAATACTGGATGCTTTATTTGATAAAATTGATTTGGAACGTTTGGGCTGATTTTTATTTTATCATTTTGGTCAAGTGGACTCTTTTTGATGATGAATATCAAAGCTAAGATGGGTGACTGTTAATTGAATGGAGAATTGAAGTTGTATTCAAACAGTCAAATGAGCTGACCATGGACAGCCCAGTCAGAAAAGGGGTGATTGATTGCCTCTACCCTTCTTCCTCCTCCTCTCCCTCGTCTATTCCTTGCTGTACATCCAGTGGCAATAACTAAGTAACATTTACATCACTTAAATGCCAGGCAATGACTCCCTTCAACAAGAGAGAATCTAATCATCACCCTTGGCGTTTAATGACATCATTATCACTGAATTCCCCACTACCAACATTCTAGGGGTTACCATTGGCCAGAAATTGAACTGAACTAATCACATAAGTACTGAGACAACAAAAGCAGGTTAGAGGCTAGAAATTTTGCTCCAAACACCCCAAAGCCTGTCCATCATCTAGAAGGCAAAAGTCAGGAGAATGATGAAATATTCCCCATGTGCCTGGATGATTACAGCTCCAACAACACCCAAGAAGGTTGACACCATCCAAATCAAAGCAGACTGCTGGATTTGCACCACATCAACAAACATTCATTACCCCAACAACCGACATTCAGTAGTAGCAATATGGGAGATGTTCTGCAGAAATTCACCAAGGCTCCTTAGGTAGATTCTTTCAAACCTATGACCACCACCATCAGGGCGGGCAAGGGCAGCAGATGCATGGGAACACCACGACTGGAAATCTCCCTCCAAATCAATCTCCATCCTGACTTGGAAATAAATTGGCATCCCTTCAGTATCACTGGGTCAAAACTGTGATACTCCCTCCCTGACAGCATTGTGGGTGTACCTACACTAATTGGATTGCAGTGGTTCGAGGAGGCAGCTCACTATCACCTTCTCAAGGATTACAAGGGATGAGCAATAACTGCTGGCCAGCCAGCAATGCCCATATCCTGTGAATGAATTTAAAAAACATGATGGCAAGGTGCAGCAAACTATGGACAGATCATAATACGTGCATTGACAGAGTACTGTAGAGTTCCTCCAGAATGGTCAGAAAATGTTGCTTACACTCCCTTTATAAGCAAACTGTCCGCCTCTAGTTGGGTTGCACATTGGAGACCAGAGCCAAGGGACCAGTAGGTATCCCTGGACATTTAGTTGTGAAACGATTTCTGAATTTAAACATGTCATAACATTTGTGGCATTTTGCACAATGGGAAAGCCACTATCCTAGTGAAGTTATATGCACATATTGTCTGCTTTTTTTCTGGAAAGATGGAATAAAATGTACTCTCCTCTGTTGGCATACAAAGTATTAGTGGCCTGCTTCTACAGCAGTTGGGTAGCATTCTAGAGATTCCATCCACTTCAGCCTGGAGGGATTCCAATGCAAAGACATTTAATGACAAGTCTCATCTTCATAGCCATTGACAACATCATTCTTGCCCTGCTCTGAGGCTGCTGGTCTGTTTGTTACAGGTGACAGACTTCAGTAAGTACTTCCTTTGTAGACCTGAGACATTACACACACTGTTCTTTGTTCAGGTTGAGGTCAGAGAATTGTATCCTGAAAACCCTGAGAACCCTCCACCTCCTACTCCCCCAATTTTGTCTTCCATTGCACTGCCACTGATGAATCATTCTCATGCTACAGAATGAGGGGGAATGGTAGCACCCATGACCAGGAGAAAGTGATGCGAGCAGAACTCTTGAATCCAGAACCAAAGCTTTCCTCAGCTGCCACATCAGTGCCTGCAGACTTCACTAACAATTTTTAGGAATCAATCAGCAACAACTCTAAAATGATTTGATTTTAACAGTGCAAGTGAATAGGCCATGCCTGCTATTAAACATATTCAACTGTGCAAAGTTAAGAAAGGACATTAGCTGGAGCATTCAAGTTTAAAATGGCATCATTAGGGCCAAATTAAGATCTGCTCAATTTGTATACTTCCAGCACATATTCTCTTTAATGAAATGATGTATGGTGTGACCTACAGCAGGAGTGTGCACGTCCAGTGTGAATGCCTTTTCCTATCAAAAAAAAGATACAGTTTGTTATGACTAACAGTAAATAAATAAAAGTATTATCTGGAACTTCTGCTGAAATGAACCATAAATTCACACTTGCTAATGTTTTGGAAAACACTTTTGAGCCACTAACCATTATAGAAACTGCTGAATTTTGTTGAAACTATAAAAACAGTTATACATAGTTCATAGAGGAGCATCGGAGTATAATCTCGTGATTTATTAATATTAATGAGCATAATTTTGAGTTATGTTAAACATACCATATCCTTCATATAGGTCCTCTCGAGGGCTTCCCAAATTGCATCATCTTTGTAATTCCAAAAAGGGTCTAAGTTGTACCTTTGGAAAGGTACAGAATTTAGTTAATGGGAGATGAATTCAATTCAATATATACACAAATGACTATTGAACTGAAGTAAGGTACTATTTTATATCAAAGAGACAAATTGTTGATCCATAAGACCACAAGAAAATAGGAATAAGAGTAGGCTGTTTTGCCCCGCGAGCCTGTTCGATCATTCAATAGGATCACAGCTGATCAACATTCCTCATATCCACACTCCTGCCTTTTCCCCAAAACCCTTGATTCAAGGATCTATCTATCTCAGCGTTAGATATGCACAAGAACTCTATCCCCATAGCTCTCTGTGGAAAGGAATTCCAAAGACTCCCAACCCTCTGAAGGAGGAAATCCCTTCTCTTTTCAGTCTTAATTTGGCACTGCTTCATTCTGTGACTATGTCCTCTAGTCCTAGAATGTCCCATGAAACAACATCCCAGCTTTTGCCCTGTCAAGCCCCTTAAGAATCCTATATGTTTCAATACGATCACCTCTCATTCTTCTAAAGCCCAATGAGTAGAGACCCAACCTGTTCTACTCTTCTTCATAAGATAATCCCTCCCCACCAGAATCATCCAAGTGAATTCTCTGAACAGCCTCCAATGAAGAAATAATCTTTCATTAAGCAAGGGGACCAAAACTGCCCACAGTACTTTTACAGTTGCAGGAAAATTACAGCCAATGCATACACCAGCTCTGCAGCTATCTCTTTTAGGATGATAGGATGCAGGCCATCAGAATTAGGGAACTTGTTTGTCTTTAGCCCTGTTTATTTGTATAATACTACTTCTTCAGTGATGGTGATATATTTAATTCCTCCCCTGTATTTTTTAGCATTTATGAAATGTTCAAAGTATCTTCCATTATAAGATTAATCAGGGTATTAAATACCACAGAAATTTTAACAGTGCAAGATTTAAACAAGTGTTACAGTAAAGCACTCATACAGAATAGTAAGAATACATGTGGGCAATGCTATTAGTAACCCTCCCACTGAATCAACCAATAAGATACAACCTCCAGCTTTCTGAAGAGTCATTATCAGATATACAAAACCTGCAATATTTCATATTTAGCCAATATTCTCTGATTAGACATTACAACCAATTTGTGAAGTTGAATATTAACAACAATGAATGAAGGTTATCATACTTCTGGTTCCATGACAAAAGGAGAAGGAAATAAATAGCACAATGACTTTGACTAAGTGTTTTTTTGTTTCTGTTGTAATTATCTCTGGGCCAGCAGGCCTGTGTTCAAGTCCCAGCTGCTCCAGAGGTGTGTTGATTAAAACATTTATGTGATGTTCACAGCTTTGATACTGAAACAATCCTCTTGGGAAGTAAAGCCGATGGCCTATCATGATGTCAATGAGTCAGTTTTCATTTCATGTCAATTGTCTACTAAAAAGTAGCAGTACACTGACTTTATGATAAATAAGCATTTTTGTTGACTGAATTAGGATTGCATGGTAACTATGTTCTACTTTCTTGTTCTTAAATTGCGTTGTATTTTTATTATTTTTTCATGGGATAGGGGCATCACTGGCCAGCACTTTTAATGTATTCCTAATTTCTCTCGAGAAGGGTGAACCACCTACCCCTTCTCGAATCCTTGCAGTCCATCAGATGTGCACCACAAGTAGCAAGTGTGTAGTTATGTAACTCATGAGAAGGTGCCAAATGCAGATCACAAACTTTTCTATGGGATGTAACATAAATAAAAATCCTGCAGTCGACGTACTTGCACACCTCCACCCCATCTGATTGTAGGTAATACGTGTAGAAACCCAAATACAAATCTCTGCACATTCAAAGGCTGTGCAGCGTGTAGCAAAGATCCCAATACAGGAACTACTCAGTAAGTTAAAAACAAAACAATATTGTACCATGTCAACCACATCTGGTAATAATTGGGCGATATATGAAGAGTTCCTACCTCACTGTACCAACAAATAGAACTGGGTCCTGTGGAATCACTGAAAGTTTACTTCTCAGGTCTTCCAAAGCAAGAGTGCAAATATCGACATTATCAACCAGGATGGTCCCAGCAAGTGGTTCAACTAGCCTGAATAATGCAACACTCAGTGACGACTTTCCTACAGCAAGAAATTGTTAATGTTTTAGACATTTGTATGTTATCTAAGTGTAAGAATGTAGGTTTCTATTTTTTATCTACATGTTGCTCCTTCATGAAATCATCTAAAAATTTAGATTGGTTTCTGCAATTAGCTTAGCCATCCCTCTGTTATGTCTGTACTTTTCTTTACCAATGCACGCCTAACCTCCCTTTTGTGCTCAATCCTCTGTAAAGCTGAGGGCATTCAAAATTTTTCTGCCCGTGTCCTAACTCATAACTCACAGCATTCACCCTGTGTAGATGATCAACCCTGGATCCCAGAAAGGTGAAATGATTTAATTTTCCTTTCTTTCAAAACCTTTGTTCCTCCCTAAAATTTCTTTTAGCTGACAATCCTCTGAATTATTTGCATTGACATCATTCTGGTCTCTTGATCATCCTTGATTTTAATCATTCTGTAATTGGCAGCATGCCTTCAGCTGCCAAAGCCCCAAGTTCTAGAATTCCCTCCCTAAAACTTTTAGTCTCTCTTTGTCTTGTTCCTTTAGCGCACATGTAAAATGTATCTCTTTTAGTCATGAGCCCAAATATCATTCTTAGGGCCACATGTTAAACTTTATCAGAGAACAAATCTCTGCAATATTTTACACCATGAAAAATGCTGTATGAATACAAAAGAAACCAAGATTTCAGGAGGGAAAAATACTCACATTATAGTATCTTTCACAAGCCTACAATATCTTAAAGTGCCACAGACATTTACGTGTTTTCAAAGTCTAGTTATTGTGATTACATTGGAAACACAGCAGCCTGTATATTAATAACAAAACTTTACCAACCTCCATGTAATAATGACCAGATGATCCATTTTCTTTGAAAGATGTTGGTTGAAATATAAATACAGGCTAGAACACTAGAGTAAGTTGCCTGCTCTATTATGAAATAACACCATGGGTTTTTTTATGTCCCCCTAACAGGCAAATTATTTAGCATTTTGTAAACTGTACCCTTTTGAACCAGTACTATTTCATGTGACCTCTCATGCTAGGAATCTTCTCCAGTCTTGCTCTTCTTTGGGAGCTCACAGATGATATGGGTGTCAGAATCTGGGCAATGATACTGTAATTTTATTTCTAATCCGTATTTCCTCTTAAAAATACTTCTAACAAGAAGCACAGGACCAGGAAATTATCCTTTCAAATCCTTATCAGAAATGTGGTGGATTTGCTACATATTCAGATTGATGCAAAGGAAAGGATTAGTTCCTTGTGTTATCCCTGTCAACCAAAAAAGCCTCGATGCCTGTTTCAGATGGTAGTTTTCAATTGGTAACCTTTTACTCCCACTCTCTCCTCATCTGCCATAATCCAGCCCCTCCACCATCCAACACCAGACCCATATTTCTCTTAAATTAATGATATATCTTTATAGTTGTCAAGCACAAGGCAACTTAGTGTTGCTGTATGCTATTCTTGTTTCTGCAGCTTTGATCCAAACCAAGGCATTGCTGGAGTCATAATAATGTATGGAGCTATATGTATTGTTGGAAACACAGGTTTGTGAATATTTGTCATGGGCTTTTACTTATATCTTGGCCACACCGCTCTGATAACCTTTATTATCTACTCTGATAGTGATGTTAATTATAGTGTAAAGATTGAATACTGTGATACAGAATATATTTATGATGATAAGTTTCTTTCCTGTCCTATTAGCTTAGGCCACTCCACTAAATTGACAACATTAAGTCATTTTATTTATTTATAAACTTGTAACTATTTTCAGTTTGGTTCTCTTCCTTTCTAAAAAAAAATTTTGGATTTGTAAGAATCTGAGTTTTGACAAGCCAGGAATGTGGGCAAAGCCAACACTGGTAGCTATGTGCTTCTGTTTTCAAAATATTCAGACAGAATCAACTAGGGAGAAAAGGGATTCCATTACAGCACTAAAATGTAGGGATAATGGAAGTGATGTTGCTAAGTGTAAATCCATTCGTAAAAAGCTATAGAATAGAAAGGGAACTGCTACTGTACTTGGAGAAAAATAGAGAGTCTATAATACTGCAAAGTAAGTAAGGATACACGTTTAAAGATGAATGAGAGCAAAACTGCAGGGGTATTGGGATAATAATGTGATATGATCTAACTTTGTATAATTCACATCATTCACGTGGTGAATATATCTACAATATATCTAAAACTCTCTTCTGCAATAGAATATTTTTAGACAAGCAAGGACTGAAGCAGTTCCAGAACTAGTCCAAGAATTAAGATGAGTCATTGAAGTAATGAAAGATGAACACACAGAAATACAAATGCCGGAATTTTAAAACAAAAGCAGAGTGCAGGAGAAATAACAGATCTGGCAGCGTTTGTAGAGAGAAAGCAGTGTAATAGTATTTTGTGCTTAGTGTATTATGTGTCGTTTGAGTCAGTTCATTTGGAGGATCACTGGACTCGAGCATTAACTATGTTTTCTGTGTTTGGACACTATCAGACCTACTATGTATCTCCGACACTTTGTTTTTATGAACAAGGGAAAATATTGGTAAACATGTGGCAAACTATGGCTGCAATATAATGATATGCTACTGTTTCTTATATAACAGCTTTTTGTTATAAATTTTGACTAAACAGGGCATTTATTTTGCTAGATCATTTTCAATGCATTCTACTATCATATCCAGGGTAGTTTTCTTTTAATCTCTTACCTGATCCTGTTCTTCCAACAATTCCAATTTTCTCCTGAGCTTCTATATTTAAATGCAACCCTTTTAAAACTATTGGAGTGTTTTCTCTGTACTTCATGTGATAGTTCTTAAATATGATTGCACCTTGGTTAGGCCATTCCTTGGATACTGTTGCATTTTTAACATGACATGGGGCTTCTGAAACACAAGTCTAACAGAAATATATAATTTTAATTAACAGTGAAACAGATGTACTCTAGTGAATTTGGGTCTAAAATGTTTGTGTCTTTATGTGCTCACCTTTATATATTCCATTATTCGTTCTACTGATATGAATCTGGCTTCTGTTTCAATTCCCATTCTTATGCAGATTTGGAGTAATCCTGTCAGCTATAAGCAATGAATATTTCAAGTTTGATATTGTGCATTTTTGAATATGTCTTTTGATAATAATTGATGGCTAACGAAGAGTAATTGAAGAACAGCATCTCACCTTTTGATTAGGCACCTCATAACTTTTCGGATCCAATACTGTTCAACAGCGTTAAACCATAATCTCTACCCCAATTTTTTGTTTCCTTTCAATTCACTGGTTTAAATTTTATTCTTCTTTTTCCCTTGATTTGCTGTTCATTATTCTGCGATTCCATGTCCTCTAGACACATCTTTTGGTGCTCCCATTGCTATTCCTGTCCTGTGCCTGTCACCACAGGCCTTCCCTTTTGATCTCTTTCCATTTTCCCCCTTTCACTTATTTGAAATCTGTTACATTTCTAATTTTCTCAGTTATGACAAAAGATCATTTGATCTCAGTTGTTGGCCAATTGCAACTGGGGTCAGAAATAGCTGAGGAAATTATTTGAAAATATTCCTGGATATCTTCATCTTGAAAACACAATTTTAAAATTAACCAAAGGAAGGGGAAATGGGTAAGCAATTCACCTCCAATTGATGCCCAATAAGCTTCCTGAGGAGCTTGTCTACAAGCTGTAAAGGATGAGAAGATCAGAAATCAATGAACCCATACTTGAGGGGAATGTTAATATCTATCATCAGGATCAATCCTGCCAAAAGTTAAAGGTCTTTTTAATGTTCAAAATGTTTGAGGAGCTGCGAGTCCTTGTACTGGATTTTAAGCTTTATGTTCCATTGTTTTTGTGCTTGGAAAGCTGCTGATCCTTCTGAGTGATGTCTTCTCTCTTCTGCAAAGCACTGGCAAGCTCCATCATGGATGCGTTTGCACCTCTTATTTCCCACCTCCTGACGCAACCAGTGCCATCACCCAAAACATTCAAAACTGCTATATTTAGTACTTCAAATAATGATGACATTTCTTCTGAAGATTGATTTTGCAGTTTTATGGGATGTTTTGTTATCCTTGCTAATTGTTTTAATAATTAATTTATACAAACAGGAACTGGGGTGGGGTGATGGCACAGTGGTTAGCACTGCTGCCTCACAGCACCAGGTACGCAGGTGCGATTCCAGCCTCGGGCAACTGTCTGTGTGGAGTTTGCACATTCTCCCTGCGTCTGTGTGGGTTTCCTCTGGGTGATCCAGTTTTCTCCCACAGTCCAAAGATGTGCAGTGTAGATGGATTAGCCATGCTAAATTGCCCATTGTGCCCAGGGATGTTTAGGTTAGGTGGGTTAGACATGTGGAAATCTGGGGTTGGGGAATGGGTCTGGGTGGGATGCTCTTCAGAGGGGCAGTGTGGACTTGTTGGGCCAAATGGCCTGTTTCCACACTGTAGGGATTCTATGATTCCATGAACCTCTCAAGATTAAATCTTTTGATAGATGAAAGGAATTGCATGTGTCAATCTAATTGAACAATGTATCTTTATTATTATTACTAGACATGACACTATTTAAAATGAGGCCTTTTCATTGGTGATCGTCCAGTTTACATGTTACAAACTAATGTACTGTTTGAACCAAATAGTATGATTAATTAAATTTCGCACCTATGTGATAGAATACTTATCCCGCATGTGTCCACATTTGTAAAGACACATTTTCTTTTGTTCTAAATGAACAAAGAAACAGTATGAATTGACGTTAATGCTAAGCTCACATTGATTTTACAAAGTGACACACACAGGAGCATTTTGTAACTAAATGAGAAAACTGCCGTGAGGCTGCTGCTTTGCTATTTTTCTGAAAAATCTAATGAAGGAAGAATTGTTTTATTAATGCTAACTTTCACAACCTAGTTCTGTAAATTAAAAACAGAACTTTAGATATTGTATACAATATTTTCTAATTGCAAGATAATGTGAACGATTTGATGCACAATGTATTTTCAAAAAATATTTCTGTTCTGAAAGCATCAGATGAGTAATATATCAGATAAAGGAAAAAAGAGACACCTTGGATCAATATTGTATCTCATAAGCTCAGGATGTTCCTTATATTTCAATGGTGATTACACTTCAGGAACACTTTACAGTTAATAATATACTTCAGAAGCAAAGACGTTTTTATAACGTAGGGAAATAAAGCTGCAAAATCCACAGTTTAAACCTTTGTTTTCAAGGTCAGCAGCTAGTGCCGTTTTTCTCTCCACTTAGTACAAAATTTGATCCATTGTTAAGTTGCAATAATGTCCATTCAAGAAGTTGAAACATAAAATGCGAAAAAGATTTTTAATTTTACTGATTGATGAAGCGAAATAATTTAGCTCCATTGAAGAATCCTAGCATCACAGGATTATTTTATCTGAAAAGAAATTCATCAACAAGTCTTTTGTTCTTTCTTCTTGGACTTTTTTTTTCTCATTTGGCTGCAACATGTCAATTATAAATTTAAAAAGTTAGCTAGGCTACTCTCCTTCTCCACCCCCTCACCCCGCTTTATGAATAAGGTTGGAATGCTGCACACATTACTTCTCCCAGAACCCTATTTAATGTGGACTCTTTGTAGTATTGTCCAGAACTTTTAAATTCTTGTCATAGAGTTGAATTAGTGTCTTTCATTCCAATCTTTTCATGCTGAATGAAGAATCCTTTTCACTGAATAGGAAAAGCTAAAAAATACTGAAGTTGATATTTTTCTGAATTCTATTGAGCGTGTTATTTCAGAAGCAATTATACGGTATTTCAGAAGATCAATTAGAATAATCAAAAGGAGAAAAAAGAAAAAAAAAATACGTTTCCTCACCTGAATAGCGTATGTCAAAGCAAGTCCCTTGTTTGACGCAGGAATTGAGTCAGGACTCAGGATGACAAACAGAGCCACAGTCAAAATCATGACAGCTGTGAGAATATCAATTCTCACAGCGAGCCATTGCATGGAACAGTTAAATAGTAAAAAATGACTAGAATTTTTATCACTTAAGTCTTTAAATCTGTAAAATAATAAAGAACACTATTTTTGATAACAATTTAAGATTGAAAACACTATGATGATTGTAGAAAATTGATCATTGTGATAAGCATAAGATATAAAGAGCTTCACTTACTTTTCAATAAAATCATCTGTTTTATTGTAGGCATGAATTGTGCTTATTCCTTGAATACTTGCGGTAATGTGAGAGAACCAGGGGGATCTGCTAACATTTTCTATTCTCTTCAATTCTCTGATGCCTTTTTGAAAAAGTCTGCATGGAAAAAGCATTTGGGTTTTATTTTCGGATTCTGTATCTGACTTTAAATGATTTTCCCTTCCTTCATTACTTCCCACAATAAGGACCAAAATCATGGATTGATCTGTTTTGAGGCTTCTGTCAATGGAAATAGATGCTGGAAATTGATACGAACAGTTCTAGTGATGTAAATTTCAGAGTATGGCTTCAAAGATATTAATAATAGATGTTTAAAAAGCTGAAGAGCTCACTGATGAACATTGACTATCTAGTGAATGAACGCATCTACTATCATACCACATACTCATCCACAAGCAAACAGGTTAAGCATATTCTTACTCTCCTCAGAGCTATGTGTGGTGAATCAGCTAATAACAATTTAAAGATTAAAAACCCTTTGTCTTATTCCGAGTCCTTTAACTAGATTTGCATTGTCATGTATACAATCATTATGTTACCATTTTCTTCAAAAGGCTGCACACAGAACTTAAAACTGTGCAATGCCATTCTAACACAAAACTGTTCAACTTGTACATGGTTTGGTTGACATGCAATGACATGTTCTCCAATACCCATTCTAAATTTCTAAAAATAAATATCATTTCTTTGATTCAGCATGTTCATTGTCAGGATTTCTCAAGAACTTTGGAGTGAGCTCAAGCCTGGCACAACATGAACAAATTGTTTACTCAATTCTCTCATCTAAAGTTTTGCAATTAGAGACAAAACGTCAAAAGTTGTAGTGATTGCAGTAGCTCAGGAAGACAAAGACAGGATGATAAAACATGTGAAAGAATGAGAAATGAAACTCAATGCAAGGAAATCGGAAGTGATGCACTTTGGTCATACTTGTATGAAAAGAGACTATACTGAGTGTCACAATTGTACAAGGTTAGAAAAGTAGAGAGGCTTTGGTATCTATGTATACAAAACTCAAATTTTACCAGGCAAGTTGATAAAGTTGTTATAAAAACCATGTAGGTTAGTTGGGTTACAAATGTATAAATAGAATGTAAAAGCAAAGAGATCACGCTACTTATTTAGAAGTTTGCAGGTAAGGCCTCTGTTGGAGTATTGTGGACTCAGAAAAGACATAAATGCTTTAAAAAAAGTTGCAAAAGAGATTTACTAGCATGTCATTACAGTTCCCTACTAAAGTTTAAAAAATTGGAACAGTTGTCATTGGACAGAGAATGCTAAAAGATAGCATAATAGAGATTTGCAAGGTGATGAGAAGTTTTGATAAAGAAAATTATTCCCTCTTGTGAGTAGATCAATAGCCAAAAGTCATAGATTAAAATCTATTGATTAAAGGTAGAAAGAAGAAATGTTGTCACTATGTAGTTGGGATCTAGAATATTATACCCTGAAAAGATAGTGCCACTTATTCCATAAATCATTTTAATGGTGATTTTTGACAATGAAGTTGAGTTATGTGCAGAATAATGAAAAAAAAAAACCAGGGATGTGGGAGTAAGCACAATTGCTGTTTCAAAGAGCCAACATTCTAAAAAGGCCTCATTCTATGTTGTCAGTTTCTATAATTTTATCAGAGATAATAGGAACTGCAGATGCTGGAGAATCCGAGATATCCATTTTCTGATGAAGGGTCTAGGCCCGAAACGTCAGCCTTCCTGCTCCTATGATGCCGCTTGGCCTGCTGTGTTCATCCAGCTCTACACCTTGTTATCTCTATAATTTTATCTTCAGTTTACTTTGAAATTGAGTCAAAAATCACATTTTCAGTTTCCATACCTTGTGTCTTATTATGTGTGTACTTTAGAAGAAAGAAAAAAGACATTTTGCACTAAGACCTACAATTTGGGAGATAATTAATGAATTCCACCCTCAATTGTTTGTTGTAAACTATCACTTTTGCATCTGATCATAATATCCAGCAACATGGTTATTTTCTTTCTTGAACGCATTGAAAACACAGCTCAAAAATGAAAAGTCCTACCTTGCCAATTAGAGTTTAAAAATGAATGCCAGTACAAAATGGCGTCATATTGCAGCTTCATGGATACCAGCACTGCTGAGTTTAGTGCATTGATTTATTTTAAATGCGTTCAATGATACAAACAACATTCGAAGAAACTTGATGTAAATACATTAATCAGTAGATGATAAATATCCCACAAAGAAATTCCAATGTTTTCATGTCTGTAAGCCCTAGTATTAAAAATTGAGGGCTGCGAATGTTTGGAAATAAAGAAGTGGGAAACTGAGGGGCCAAGTACATAATGGTGAAATGCTGTTTTATTAACAGCAAAGTCACTAATAATCTTAAAATTGTTGATTCAGTTTAACTTGTCTTTTTCCTTTAATTCAGATTGTAATTAGAGTCCTTACGTCAAAAGGCTTCTCAACCTGAAATTCTTCCTCTTAAATGAAATTGTTCCAATTTTAGATTTAATTAAAAGACTTATCTCTAAAATACAGCAGATACTTCCTTGAAATCCAACAGGGGGTACGGGGGCGTGGGGTTAAGTGTTGGTACTGATTAGGTGAGTAGATATTTGATAAATCAGTTTTACACACATTTGTCCTGTTTCATGTGATTTACTGAGAGGTACTCTTTAGGCCTTATTTTATATACAGAATATCATCCAATCATTTTGTGTATTGCCGTTATTTAAAGTATCAAATGTTATTTAAATCCATACAGAATACCTAGTAATGTCACTAAGTTGGAAATGTGTCAATGTTGTTGAGAGCTTACTTTAAATGTGTTTTTGAGATAAGTCATCTATCATTTTAACAAATAACTAGCACTGACCATAGGAGATAAAAGGTACTGCAGATGCTGGAGAATCCGAGATAACAAGCATGGGGCTGGATGAGCACAGCAGGTCAAGCAGCATCATAGGAGCAGGAAAACTTGACGTTTCGGGCC
>JAHRHZ010000222.1:33327257-33410733 GCA_024137785.1 Ginglymostoma cirratum
GGCCCGAAACGTCAAGTTTTCCTGCTCCTATGATGCTGCTTGACCTGCTGTGCTCATCCAGCCCCATGCTTGTTATCACTGACCATAGGATGTTAGTTATATAGAGGGTCATTTTCCAATTCTTACTTTTCATATACTTTTTATATTTTTTAACTTTTTGTAAAATACCAATTTTGCTTTTCCAAGATTATATGTCTGAATCAGGAGACAGTTCTTCATTCACGACCTTGTCCATTGTGCTGAATAGAACCTCCTAACAGCTTATGTTGATGTGATTTGGTGGGATAGCTGCAGTATTGCCTTTAGAAACATTTGTACAATTACTTCTATCCCCTTTCAATTGGATACTCGCTCAGCTTGTCAAGTGATCTGTGTGGGAGAACTAAGCAGCAATGAGTTCACTGACATGTTCCCTTATGGCTCTGTCTATCCAAGCCCAGCAGTCAGAATCCAGAAAAGACAAACTGCTGTATGTTTCCATGAGCTCAGATCAGATCAATGATATAATGACTAGATAGTTTGGTGTTAGTACTGATGACCATGGCACTAAGTGGACTCTCATGTGTTTTGTTTGAATAGTATTATGGAATATTCTGGGTCCTACTGACAAGGCAGAATGGACTTAGTTTAAATGGTTCATCTGAAAGAGGGCACTGTTGACAATGCCCCACCCCCTCAATATTGCATTAGAATGCCAACCTCAAGCACATATCCAAGCCTTTGGAGTCCTTATTATTCAGGTGTGAACATGTTACTACCAAGCTAAGGTTAATATCTAGTTATGTAATCTTCATAATGAGCTTATATGAAAAAAAAAATCATGTGTAGATATCTCTGATTAAAAAGCTGTGCAATTAAGTTCTGTTTCTCCAGAACTTCTGCAAGACCAAAAAATTAAGAATTAAATGGAGGTTCTCAAATAGAGTCAGCAGACAGTGATATAAGAAGTGATACAATAGTGATATAAAAACCCTGCAAACATGTAGCAAGCAAGTCTACTCATTTCTGAAAGGAGAAAAGATGAGTTAATATTTCATGTTGAGGTACTTTGTAGAGTAGATTTTCCAAGCTACAGCTTAAAATATTTCCCTTTCTTCTCAAATATTGAGGGGCTATCTGTGTAATCCCACAATTTGCAGCTTTTATTTTCATCTCCGCTGTATTTAATCATATATAGCCTCACTTACATCTTCCCAAAAGATCTTGAATTTCAAATTTACCATCTAGAACTTTTTAAGAAGTTGTTCTCAATGGGGTATATTTTATGATTTTGTGACCAGTATAAAGCTTCCCATGTCATGACCGTATGTTAGAAGTTCTAACATAGAATTGAATTCAGCCTTCAGTACATCAGTAAAAACCCCAAATCCTATGAAATAGAAATAGAATTGAATTTATGCCAAGGTAGAAAATTGATAGCCTAATGCTTTTGATGCGACATTATTGGATACGTTAAAAATATTAGCAAACATTGAACTAACCTGAAAATGAATACAAAAAATATAGCCATGATAACAGCTGCGATGAGAAGATATGGAAACACTGCTGCCAAGGTTGCTATTGTGAATAGTACTATCAACACCTGTTGTAGAAAATTCTCAGCTTGAAAAGGTAACCTCACATCAATTTCATCCATGTCCTTGGAAAAGCGGTTAATGATCCTTCCAATTGGGGTGGTGTCAAAGAACTTCATTGGACAGTGCAAAATCTTGTTTTTAAAAAATAAAACAAATGAAATGCAATTTCCAAATTAAATAGCTATTATTATTAAAGTGAATATAAACTGAGGATTATGTTACTACTTATCAATAAGTCTTGCAAGATTATTGTCTATCTTGTAAAGTCCCACTTCTGTTTGAAACTTTGGCTCCGAATGTTTGGGGAAACCAATTGGAAGCACATTTTATAAAGAATAGGATATAATATCAGGGTGCACGTCCCTCACCACTAACAGCAGAATTTTATGGTCCTCGGCCAGTGGGTTGCAGACAGAATTTCCAAAACATTCCTCCGATATCTTTCCCATTGGCCTCCCCGATCAGTCTACAATTTTACGATGAGATAGAGTGGGCAGATTGGCCTAAAGCCTATCTGTCCTCTATTTGGCAAATCTTAAATGGCCAACTATTCCCGTTTCCTTTCCAGCTTCAATTTTGAGGTGGGGAATGTCAGGCAGGCATCAGGTTGACCGGTGCGTCTGCATATTTCCATATTGGGCAATCTCACCAAGGTCTGCCCCCTGTGAAAGCTCCCTTCCCCAATCTTAGTCCTCCTACACAATTCAGCCTTGCCATCAAACCTCTCTCCCCAGCATCCCGGGTCTTGTCTCCCCTTGAGACCACATGCACTTAAGACACAGAGATTTTAGTAATTGCTAGTGGAAAAACTCAGGCAAAAAAATACAAATTATTAGTAAATCACAATATACAACTTATTTTGTGTATTTATCAAAGCAGTAATCTCCAAGAGATTGAATGTGTATGTATGATCATTTACTTATTTTTGGGTACAATGGATAATGCAATAAACAGATTATTGCTTTTAACATCTATTTATCAGTATTCAAGTTGTGCCAGACATTACACCAGGAAAATGAAGAAATTGAATTAATTGAAGAATGTATTTCTTTTGGAAATTGTTTCAGAGACAAAGGCATGTAATATTTTCTAACTCTGTCACCTTGTTCAGAAGGGATGGACAAAGCAAGGTCTTTTAAAAAATGCTCTGTCGCAGTGATATGTCTCAGGCTAAAAACACCAGAGCATTGATTTTTTTCTTTCTATCGGCGACAGTCGATGCCAAACACATAGTGGCTTGCTTTATCAAAAATGGTAACTTCTAACATCTGAGCACTAGCCTCAGCATATCCATCCAAAAACCCAAGTGATAAGGCATACCTACAAATTTGTGGTGGTGTTTCTGTTTTGCCAGAATGTGACTTAATTTCTTCCTGCAGAGGAAGAGAAATGAAGTCATCTCTATGAATAAATTTATAGCTTCATTTGTTTTGTTCAGTTGAAGATCAGGAGTGACTAAGCCTGCTCTGAAACCAATTTTTACCAAAGAAATTGCTGACAAGTCTCTTTTCCCCATTACAACCTGCTACTGTTAACATTTAGTATACTTTGCATAGCATGTACTTCTTTTAATACTTTTGCAAGAAGTGACAATCTATGCATTTGACGGGGGAAATGTGAAAATGAAGAGAACTAGCTGTGGAAAAGGAAAGGTGAATAGATACCTCAGGCTCCTTTGATGCATTTCTAACAAAAGTGTTGGATTGGGCTTTCTCTGCAGCGATTGAAACTCCACCCACACGGAAAAACTTGTCAGAATAAGCACCAATCAGTGGGTTGAGAGCTGATCAACAGACTTATTGACAAACCACTGGCCTTGACTTTGAAGTCCTACTTCACAAATAGCTGTCAGCCAAAGGCCAGCAGTTTCTGGGTCCTAGAGAATGTTGCTGGAGACCTAATCTTCAGATGATCCAATGGCGGGAAGGTAGATCTTTCTCTTAGTGTTGTGTGGGTGGAGCTTACCATGGGACGAGGTTCAAAGGTAAGGACAAGGTGCTGCTTTCAGTTAATTGACCACTTAAAGCCTTAATTATTGGCAAGCTGAAAAAGTCCTCAATTTGACCTTCTAACCCAATACTTAATTGCTGAGGTGGTGAGAGAGGGTGAATGTTTCTTCATGGTCAACTCACTCAAATATATGTCCTTCTCACCACTTTCCTTCCCATCTCTAGGGGCTGATAATTTGTACCCAAAAGATCTCCGGTCACTTAATTAGCTTGTATGAACAATAAACCTCTTACATATTTGATAAGATAATGAAGATAAATTTATTTGACCACATGAATTGATCGAAAAACATTTGACAGATGTTATATCTTCAGCAAAACCACTAATTGGACTTAAGAAACTTAAGTAGCAAATACAAGATCAAACACGTTAACAATAGCTTGCATATATTTTGTGTGGCTTTCATGCAGTGAAATGTTCAATGGCACTTGACATGGATGTATCAAAAAACAGTTGACACCAAGCTATCAAAGGAAGTGTTAGGATGGATAACCAAAAGCTTCATCAAAGAGATATTTTAAGAAGCATATTAATAGATAAGTGGGAGGTAGAGATGCCATGTAGTTTTGGAAATAAGTTCCAGAACCTAGGTCCTAGGCAGCTGAAGGCATGACTGGGAGAGCAAATAAAATTAGGGATGCAAAAGAGACTAAAATTATAGGAGCACAGACATCTCAGAGGATTATAAGCTTGAGGTATTACACAGATGGAAGGGCATGGAAGGATCTGAAAACAAGTACAAGAATTTTAAAACTGATGCAGCGCTGGATTAGGATTCAATGTGGGTCAGTGAGCTGATGGGACTTGGTGAATATTAGGATGTAAGCAATAGAGTTTTGGATGAACTCAGGTTTATGTGGAATAGATCATGGGAGGTCAGCTAGGACAGCGTTAAAATCAGATGTGAAGAGGTAGAATGCCTCCACTTTTTTACCACTCTTCGTTTGACCACAGCAAGTGTTTTTGTTTAAAAAGGTTATGTTTGCTAATTCACTGAATATTTAACAACTTGGGATGCTGCACCTTCACAAGACGCACACAGATTTCCTTTAGATTTAAAAGGATGAAGAATGATACGTACTGTGTTTAACCCTCTATAAACAAAAAAGTTTTAAAATGCTCTGACTTTCATACACATCGGCACTCCAAGTTTACTATGAATGCACAAATAAGTTACAAATGGGAGAACAGACAAAGTGGAATTTTTAGAGTCTATTAAGAGCTGAAAGTATACAGATCTTGTACGTTGATGACATGGATAGTTTCAAGCTAAACTTGTGGTCCCTCTGGATTCAGCATTGAGACAATTCAAGTATATTGATGATTGATTTATATCAGTACCATAAAGTTAGTAGCTGCTGGGATGATTCGTAAAGCTCTACCTGTGGCATGTGGATGGTTGAACTGCAGACAGGTCTCAAACCTTCCAGCTAGATTGTGAAAGAGAATGGCCCATTCAGGAGTCCTCCTTTGGAACCGTGATTTGTTTTTACTCATGTTCTAAGGTCTGCTTGAAAGTAATTTCTTAAATACAGAAGAAGGTTTGTCTCACAATCATCTCTCACCACCTGTCCAGTGATCCAAACATGGTCTTGTTAGTGAATTCCATGTCCACGTTTTGCATTGTTAGGTTGTGGCTGGATTAATTCCTTTCTCAGCCAGAGTTTGTTGTCTGAGATGATTACATCTATGTTTGCTCCCCACCCAGTTGAGTACCCAAGTGATGTCTGGAGCGTTTATGAATGAATTAGAATATGGCTTTTCACACTCCTTCAAGGTGATTGACTCTAATGGAGTTTAATGGTTTTGGAATTTGTGAGGTAAAGTCAAGTAAATTTACAAAATGTTAAAAGCTGCTGTTTCAAGTTACTGGAAGACTATTTCAGCCTTTAAAACATAGAGGTTTCCAGTGGAATAATTAAAATAATTTTTGATGTGAAGTATGACTTTTAACAGTGGCAATAATCAAGTTAGGAGTAACACCAAACTACGAAGATTGCAAAACTGTTGCCCTCTATCATAAAAGTCTTATCACAGTCCATTGTATTGTATTAGAACAAAATTCATGATGTAAAATTTCACATGAAAGTGACTATTGATTGAGTCATTTGCTTGTCTCTGTGTTGTCCTGATGTATTATGAACTGCACTGAACTATGGTACTTGTAAAAACTTGCCTCCTATAACCAATGATAGGTAGTATCTAGTTATAGAGCCACAAATCAAAACTGTCTTCCAATGAGGACTTATGCATTCAGACAATCAATCATGCTTGTGTGTAAAAGGATCTTGCATATTGCCGACAGATTATTAGAATTGTACATTTCCACAATTATTCACCCATCTCAATGCAACTATATCTTTGCTAAGAAACTGCCTGCTGCATTCAAGAATCCACAATTTTGATAAATGCATACCTTATAATGTTAATGTATATGTTGGCAGACAATTGAACAAGGTGACAAGTAATTAGTCTGCCAGATTTAATTGGCATGAAAGTTTTTGCAATCGGCTATCAGTAATAATTTTCTTTAGGAACAAAATAGTTTTGTTAAGACAGAACGTGTCTATAATTAAAATACTAGTCTATTAAAGACAATGTCATTAGGAATTTGCTCAGGGGTATATCTTTTAGCTGCAGCAGCTTTTGCAGAATAATCAATGGAAACCCCATTTAAGTAGTATATTCAGGTATGAAATGGGGAACTCAAACCAAAGACTATTTTGCAAATTTTCTATAGTTGGCTTTACTCTTCAGACAGGAAACTGAAGAACAGATGTGCAACTTTCAAAATTTGATATTCTGATAGAACTAATTTGCAGTTGGGAAATACTATAAAGAAACAGGTGAAGAAGAGTAAATCCATAGGTGAAAGGACCTGTCTTTGTTATATTCTATTTAACACATTTGAGGTCTGGTTCATGTCTTAAAGCATAATTTACTCCTTACAGTTGTACTTTTAACATCCAAATTATTACAGTTTTATATTTCCTGAGATAATAAACTGAAACAGAATCTTCTGGAGATGCCAGGAGTGTCAGCTGTTATACATCAGCTTTCAGCGGGAAGGCCCGCATTGAATCTTGTGTCATTCGAGCACTTGACATGACAGTGATGGGTCCAGGATGGATTCAGACCCAGTGAAGTGATGGCATGAAGGGAATCACAGGGAGGGAAGTTGGCCATGAAGGCACGGGGTTGGCTTTTAGCTTCTCCAATCTTGAAACCAGATTCCTTGATCATGGACTGAAGTCTTTAAATAAGGATCAACACAACTTCACCCTCCCATCGGGAGCCCACAAGCGAATTCACCAGAAGTTGTTTGTTTGTGTTTCATTCCCCACTTGCCAAACGCCCATGCCCATCACTGGGTTAATACCAGCAGTAACAGGTTACCCTTTAAGGGCCTTAATTGGCAACAGGGTGGGAAGACTGTCCATGGGCCTGCCCACAACAGACATAATTGGGGTAGAGGCTTGAAGGTAGCAGAGTCCTGACCCAGGAACTTACCACCCAACCAAATGCACATTGCAATCAATCCCGTCTTGCAGGAAAAATGAGAAGACCTCCCTGCATGTTTCAATATATTAATTTAAAGTCAAAGTTAATTTAATCTTTATAATTGAAATCCATAAGATACTGTATCAAGCATGCATCTTACCTTGTAGAATACATTGTCATGTAATGTAGATGAAGCCTTCAAAGTAAACTTTGTGAAAGCGAATCCCTTAATGACACTCAGAACAATTATTACAACAATGGACATCCCATAAATTAGTTGGTAGAATCCTAGCTGGGGATTATTGGTGATGCTGCTACAGTCCACTGTCGTGGTGTTGTTCCTTTGTGCAATACAGTCAGCCTGCGTAATTAAGTACAAAACAAAATTGTCAATAGCTTGGTTCCTGAGACAGAAAACGCACAATAGTTTAGAAATTGCATACTTGTCGCTGAATTGTCAGGCAAACAGTACAGCAGATGCTGGGATGTCTAAACGTAACAGTTTGTAAATTTCCCTTCAGAGTTGCTGTCTTGTTCATCACATCATATCCAATGTTATTTAGTTTTTCTTCGAAGAATTACTGTTTCAATACTGAATTGTGTAACTTATGTATTACTCAGTAAAATAGATAGACTTAGCAATAGCATTAAAGAAGGTGGAACTTGTGGGATCTTTAAGGGCACCTAGGATCCACCAATCCTTCCTCAAAAGCAAGTTGAGATCAAAAAGGAATGGTACAAGTTACGGATGGAAGAAGCATCTTCCCAACACAATTTTCTTTCTTAGCCAGGGAGGGTTGGGGATAGTTTCAATCCCAGATTCTTACTCATCCAGTCCCAACGCAGCAGAGTTCTCCACTGAAAGAGAGCATAATTTCTACCTATGCTATTAATGAATTTGGTATCATTAATGTTGTGCCAGAGGAGAATTGTTAATTTAATTTGTATTTTGTAAAATTTAAATTAGTTTTCATTTTGTCTCAGAAACACACTGGTTGCTGAAGATGCATTTTCATCATCATCAAATCCCTACAGTGTGGAAACAGGCCCTTCAGCCCAACAAGTCCGCAACAACCCTTGCAGAATCCTACCCAGGCCCATCCCCCTATAACTCACCTTATCTACACGTCCCTGGACACTAGGGGGAATTTAGCATGGCCAATCCACCTAGCCTGCGCATCTTTGGGCTGTGGGAGGAAACCCACGCAAACACAGGGAGAATGTGCAAACTCCACACAGACAGTCTCGTGAGGGTGGAATCGAACCTGAGTCCCTGGTGCTGTGAGGCTGCAGTGCTAACCACTGAGCCACTGTGCCTCTATCCATCAACACAGAACAGACCAAGAAATCTTTGTACACAACTTTACTATTCCTGTTAGATTTTCTCTCAGTTTAATTACTCAGAACCGAAAGAACTGCGGATGCTGTCAATCAGGAACATAAACAGAAGTTGCTGGAAAAGCTCAGCAGGTCTGGTAGCATCTGTCAAGGTAAAAACAGAGGTAATATTTCCGTTCCAGTGACCCTTCCTCAGAACATTGAGTTTTCGTTTTTGCTTTTGCATATGGAAATACACAACTAATTGACAACCACTGAATAACAGTTTTGGAACATTTAGTTATTGATGTGAAGCCTTTGGCTATCCCTTTGGTATAAATTCTCCTCACTGTGTGCTGTGCCCTGTGAATTTAGTGAGAGGCAGTAATCTTTATTACCATTGCCTCTGGCTGCATGGTTGCAGCTTACTGCATAATTTGTACTTATTCTCCAAGTTGCATTATTAACAACTATTGTCTGCTTCAGATGCAATTGCAGAAATTACTCCTCAATCATTTGGAAACACTTCTGTGCTGCCGAATATATTGAAATACTTTTTAGGTGTGTAGCATAGTTAGTAAAGTACATTTTAAATTTTTATTTCATTCTGCTCATCGTAAATAAAACAATTAAAAGATACAGGGCAAGTGAAGGTCATTCGGTCAATTGTCCCTGTGTCAGTTCATGGATTAAAAATATTGAATTAGTTCAACACTTCTTGATCTTTCCCCATAGCAATTTTTATCCAATTTCAGTGAAGATCTGTAGCTCGGGTTGTGGCTGGAGTTGTTGGTTGGTTTGCCAAGCTTCGTCTCCCTTCTAGGTGACATCATCTGATCTAAACCTGTCTGCTCTAAAAAGAACAAACATTTCTTTCCTGACTGTCCATATAAGTGAAAATTCTTGATCCTGGTAGCAGCCTGGTAACACAGTGTGGAGCTGGAGGTGCTCAGCAGGCCAGGCAGCATCAGAGGAGCAGGAAAGTTGACGTTTCAGGTCAGGACCCTTCTTTAGAAATGGTAACTCACTTCTGCATCTTTTCTCAGGCATTGACATGGTCTGTAAAGTATGTGACCAAGAACTGATCACAATTTCCAGTGAGATCTAACCAATGTTTTATAAAGGTGCTGCAAAATTCCTTGCTGGTGGACTCAATTTCACAATTTAACAAAAAACCTGACTGCAGGTTTCCTTTTTAACAGCCGTCCCCACGTTTTGTTATCCACATGTTCTTCCCAAATAGCTGAAATCATTTCTTGCTATCTAGTCTAACTGTTCCCCTTAAATCTTGAAAAGTTGGGGGAAAAAAATCACCCTAATATGCTAAACTACATGAAAAATAATTTTAATTTTTAATCTCTCCTTGTTATTTAACATTTAGAGTTTTGGTATTGACCCAAGCATCTTTCTTTTAGTGCCCAAAATAAAATCCAATCTCATCCTGTTGAAACACAAAGTGGAAGTCTCTTACGCATTTATAGTGTGTACATTTCATTTCAGTGAAAACACTTGCATTTGTTGTGTAAGGTGAAGCTTACCCCAGCTCCCTCTTCTATCCAATAACTTAACCACCAGCCACTAAAAGTTGTACAGCCGATTATAAGGATGAACATAAAGAGAACAAATAGAAAGAATACATATCCTAGAAAACAAATCAAAACAAACAATTCAATTAACTATCTTCTGAAGTTCACATCAAAAAGAATACAGAAACTAAATTAATATTAAACTATGGATCAACCCCTAAAAATAAATGTGGCCAATGATGCATACATGAAGATGTTTTTGCTGAAAATCAACTGAGATTTACAAGATAGAATGTTCTGAATGGAAAACTAAGGGTGTAAAGTAAAAAGATCCTCTCAAGTTTATGTTCATTTCAAGAAACCAAATCACAAAGCTACACAGAGTTTGAATAATATACAAGGAATATTAATCTAAATGCATCGTCTGCACGAAAACAAACTGTTAGACATTTGTATTATAAAAATGTAATGTTGCAGTTGCTGGAATTCTGAAACAAAAACAGAAAATATTACCTTTGCATAGGTCAGAAAGCATTTTGGAAAGTGCAGACAAAATAACTTTGGCTGCAGATTCCTTCTTCAGAAGATTAATTATTATGTGATTGATATGGTCTGACATTGTTATATATTGCTGGGAAAATATATTGATGGGTATATACAAAATTCTTTGAGAACAGCAGATTGCAGTCAGATATTAGCTTTTTTTTTCTTTATTCATTCATGGGATGAGGGCATCACTGGCTAGGCAGCATTTATTGCCCATTCCTAATTGCCCAGAGGGCAGTTCAGAGACAACCACATTGCTGTGGGTCTGGAGTCACATGTAGGCCAGACCAGGTAAGGATGGCAGTTGCCTTCCCTAAAAGATGGTCGTGAACCAGATGGGTTTTTCCAACAATCAACAATAGTCATCATTAGACACTTAGTTCCAGATATTGAATTCAAATTTCACTATCTGCCGTGGTGGGATTTGAACCTGGGTCCCCAGAACATTATCTGAGTCACTGTATTTACAGTCTAGCAATAGTATCACTAGGCCATTGCCTCCCCATCATTGCTCTGGGTAAATTACTGGCAATTTTAAATACATATTATCAAACACCTAATGATGAATCTTTCTCTGATTATATTTCAGGAAAAAATCATTTAACAATTTGGCTCACTGGTGGGCTGGATGTTTAAATTGTGATAATATGAGACTAAAGACATCTGATTCAGCAAAGATTCAAATCACCATGACAAATCATGATGTGACTTTTATACTATGTGAGTAATAATAACTAGTGCATGGTGAACTCTGTTGGGCTCTATTGTTTATGGCTCATGTGTGGTCAAATTGGAATGGATTGATATTTTAGACAATTAGCTTCAAAAACTGTGACAATACTCATGATGTTTGAGAAGCTCATATTTGCCAGGTTGTGTGGTCTGTGTACAGAACAGCAACAGCTGTGTGCAGTAAAGTGAAACTGTGGTGGTCTTTGGGAATAACAGTACTAGTAACCTTAAAAAAAATCTATCATTCTTGTTACTGCTCAACTAGAGTGGAAGATAGCCTCGTGGGTAGGGTATAATTGAAAGGGTTGGGAATTTTCTTACCTCCCCCTGCCATAACATAATGGTGGTAAGTCTTTCCTGATACTGAGCCTGATTGGTTCTCCTCCTCTTTTGTAAGTTGCGTTTTTCGTGCTATAAAAGTAAATTCACAATTCAGTTATTATTCCAGTAATAAGTGCTATGCAAGGTATATGACTTTGAAGTTCAGTGTAACTGTTGTATGATAACATAGAGAGGTTTACTTTTCATGGTACCCAAAATAACTTCCAAATTATATTCAAGTGTTAATTCTGATTTAGTACCCTGAAATGAGTAACATCAAAAATTTTCAAAAGTCTCCAGAAAATTGTAATTTTTATTGACTGGGCAATGTGTGAAATTTCCCCTACCTACTTTTGGGTTTAATTCTAACTCACATAGGCAGAATGAAGCCTCTTGCAGCTATAAAGATTAAACCTGAAATGATGTAAAGCAATCTGAACAATTTACTTTTAAAATGTTTTCATAGGTAATTGTAACTGGCTAGGCCAATATTAATTGCCCAGAGGGCAGTTAAGAGTGACCCACACTGCAGTGTGTCTGGAATTACATGTAGGCAAGTAAGGATGGTTGATTTCCTTCCCTTAGAGAGCCAGATGAATTTAGGCAACAATTGGCAGTTGTTAAATGGTCACCATTCAGCTAACTTTTAATGCCAAATTTCATTCTGCCATGGTGGGATTTGAACCCTTACTATGTCCTCAGAACATTAGCCTGAGGCTCTGAATTACCACTATACCACTTTACCACTGTCTTCCCTAATAATTCCTAGTGGTCATTTTATAGTCACTTAATAACACCTAGAAACTGGTACTAAACCACCAAAATAACATCAAGATGCCAGAAAGAACAGAGGTCTGATATGAGAAGTGGGGATATCACACTGTCATCATCAGAAGGTCTCTTCAGAGGTTGGGTTTACAGAACTACAGTTATTTATTTAGGTTATCTGAGATAAGTCAAAATGTTGGAATGTGGGGAGTTGGGGTCACAATCAGATTATCCATGAATTTACTCAAGTGGAGTAGGCTTGAGGGATTGAATGGCCTTCATTTAATCCTAATTTTTATGTTTGTACATACCGATACAAATTTCATATACCTGGCTCATTGATGATGGTGACTCGCAGCAATGGCCTTACATTCAGGGCTCTACCCACACCACCACTGTCCCCTCATGGGATGGAAGTAGCCTGGAGGATGACAGTGGGTGACAATACTACCCTCCAATGCTATGAATTTCATGCCAGATCTTACACAAATTCCCTCAAATGGACTATAGAGCCAGATATGAAAAGCTGTTTTATGTTACAGACAGCATGTAAACACGAGACTAACAGCTTTAATCAAAATATATTCATTTCATTTAACTTGAATCTCCTTACATTAGTGGGTCGATTCAATATTTCCTGGTCAGCCATCTGTTTCTGACAGGTTCAGAAAATAAATGATTTAAATTTCGCTTGGGGGTTAACTTGACTGACTGAGCTTGAATACGTTTTTTTACTTTTTTTTTGCATAAAATGGGTTGGAAGTAGCTGTGCTGTCTCTCCAGCTTCATCATGTTCAATAGTGCAACCGCAGGCCTGTCAATCAAGTTTTCACCTACCTCCTGAAGATAAAATTCTCACCAGACACTCCATGCAGTACTCGAATAATTAGGTAATTTTAACAATAATACTTTTGGATGTTTTAGGAACAAGTATAAAATGTAACAGTAAATATATCAAACTGAGCAAAACAGGTAAGCAATTTGTTTCACGATACAGTTTGAATAATTTTGGGGAACAAAATATAATACTGTACTACCTACTTGGTACGCTAGTTAAACGGTAGTGTTGGCTTTCCTAAAGGAAACGTTTACTCAGCAAAATTTCAAAATTGCCACACAACCTGTGTAAGAAATTTAATACAATGCTTTAGTGTTTTACCATTCGTATGGTTTCCATCTTGTTCCATTGTCTTCACATTCTCAGCATTTTCATCTACCGAATCATTCTTCTCATCAGTCATATCAAATGCTAAAAGTTAAAAAAAAATCATTTTATAAGAAAATTGTACTTGAGTTTGCATTAACTCAAGTTAATGCAAACGCAACTGAATATTGTCTAAATAATGACAGACTAGGGGCTGATGAGCCATAAAATGATTTAGGTGTCATTGTAAACAAATCAATCAAATGTGATACACAAGGAGTCCCCATTCCAGGCATACCATGTGGGGTATCAGTGAAAGTCCCTACTTTGGACCTTATAATGGAGGGAAGCTAAAGATGTTTGGGAAAAGACACTGTCTTGCGGAACTCCTGCAGCAGTGTAAAGGGACTGAGATTGTTAGCCACCAAAACCACTCCCAGCTTCCTATCTGTTAGGTGTAATTCCAACCAGTGATAATTTTTCCCTCCATTCTCATTGACTTCAGTTTTGCTCACGCTCCTTGATGCCATCCTTGATATCAAAGATAGTCACTCTCACTTGACCTCTTTTTAGTTCTTCTATTCATGTTTAGACCAAGGGCGCAATGAGATCAGAGGCTAAAGTGAGTCTGGTGGAATCTGAACTGAGTATCAGCCAGCAGCATCTTGCTCTGAAAGTACCTGCTTGACCGCACTGTCAGTGACACCTGCCGTCACCTTGCTGAAGGTCAAGGGTGATTTTGGAATATTATCTGTAAGGTATAATTCTGTGAGAGTAGCTATGTCAGGCTGTTGCTTAATTAAGCCTGTGAGACAAGCTGACACAATATTTGTACCTATACCCAGAGGATTTCACTGTGTTGACAGAGCTGCCATTCTCTTTTTCAATGCCTAGGTTGATGCCAGGTGGTTCATCTGGCTTCATTCTTTATAGATTTTTCTGGACAAGTTTCACACAACTTAATGGCTTCCTATGTCATTTCAGAAGATGTATAAAAGACAATGATTTTACAATGGATCTGAAGTCAATCACATGTAGGCCAGACCAGGTAAACAAGGGAGATTTCCTTTGCTAGTGGACATTAATGATATTGGGTTTAAACCTTTAGATTACGAGATCGGAATATATAAAGGTGACATATATTTCCCTGAGTTTAGAAGATTGATGCACAACTTATTTAAAATTTTGAAAATGACATACAGATCAGGTAGAGAGAAGATATATCCTTTGCTGGACAGTGCAAAAATAGGGCAAAACCTTAAACTTATAAAAAAGACCACTTAAGAATGAAATCAAAAAGCATTTTTTAAACACAATGGTAATGGAAAACTCTCCTCCAAAAGACTGTAGATACTGGATCAATTGAAATTTCCAAGACTGCAATGTTTTTTAAGGCAAGGATTCAAATGATATGGAATAGGTTGGGGTAAATAAAACTGATGTACAGATAAACTGTGATCTAAATGAATGGCAGAACAAAGTGGAAAGTTTCGATGATTACATCTGATACCAAATAATACAATTTTAGGTAAAATCCGTTTTTTAAAGGAGACTTACCAGCATTGTCTAAGCCTATTAATCCTGTGCTTGAAGAAGTTTCATCCAGGTTTTCTGCTTCAGAGCTAGGTGGCATCACATTGTCTTGTTCTGAACTCTAAGTGCATCATGAAAGAAATACTGAACTGTAAATCGAAATAACATATGTAGTTGACTCTAAAAGGGCTCTCAGCAGAGGCTGGTGTCGTAATATGATATACATGTACCTTTAAGAAGGCATCTCTTAAACTGCTGTCAATTGCTACCATCTCGACACAGGTTGAGATATAATAGTCCATGACTCTGTATTCAGTGTACAGCAGCAACATAAGTCATTGCCTCCCAATGATCACTGTATAATTTTACCTTTAAATAAAGAACCCCCATTATTCTACTAATTCTTATCATATGATTGGTATATTTACCATAAATAGAAGAATATAATACACAAACAAAAATTCTGAGGAAGGGTCACTGGACCTGAGCTGTTAACTCTGATTTTTTCTTCACAGATGCTGCCAGACCTGCTGAGTTTTTCCAGAAACTTCTGCTTTTGTTCCTGATTTACAGCATCCGCAGTTCTCTTGGTTTTTATCTTTACGATATAATATAATAGTTGTTTGGCTAGTTAGCTAGATGACTCAAATGTTGAAGGATAATGTTAGGGTGTTGCGTTCAATCCCGGGTAGTTCATGGATGACCTTGACCCATGCGTAATGCTGATTGGTATCCCTCAAGCTTTATATGCACTTGTTTCCCATTAACAGAGAGACCTGCTGACGGCCAATGGCAGGAATTGACCAGTTCTGAGCTTGCAGATAGGCTTATGAATCCAAATCCATCTAGTGACCTGAATCAAGCTATGTTCTGTTAATTTGTAAATGATATTCGTGCACTACAGCCACCTAAGGTTCGTGTACGTTTTTTTCTAATCATTGTCTTTGTTTAGCTGACCTCTTTGGTTATTTGCTGTAAGTAAGTAGAAATGTTTGCAGGAAAGGCACATTTTTGGACGGACTTGTGATGTTGTATCACTTTAGAATCTTTCATTAGTTTTCATTGCTTCTATATTTAATAAAAACCAGGTGTGATTAAGATCTTTATCACATTAGATGAAATGAGGGAGCAAGGTTAACTTTCAACCTGTGGTTGAAAGCTTACTTTCACAATGTATATTTGAGATTAAATAAAATATAATAACACATTTAAAAGGGTGGGAATGAGAAAAAGCTAATGAAAGTTTTCAATTTTTCAAAACAGGTTTACAAAAAGTTGTAACTAAATGTACTGAAAAGGAAACATATACAAATTAATACTGTGTTAAAACAGGAAGGTGAAGAATTAATGCATTTACACCTTACAGTAATTACAATAGGTAGAATCTTCCAGGTCCACCCAGAGCTTTTAGAAGGGAGGGGGTACTTAATTGGGCAGGAAGCAAAAATACAGTTTCCTGATGGTGTGTTAAACTGTTGGTATTATGTTCTCAGAACCTTTCAAGCAGGTCAGCATTCCCAACCATAGAACCTCTTTTGCATTAATTACGATTCCATAAGTACTCATTAGCATCCCAGCCATTTGACATTATCACAGAGTCACAGAGGATTATGTCACTGAATGAGGCCATTTGGCCCATTGTTTCTGCAAAGCCCTCCAATGGAGTATCATGGTTCAGTGCCATTTTCCTGCATTCTGCCCAGGCCTTTCATGTTGCTTCTATTTAAATAATCACCAAAATTCCCTCTTGAATGTCTCAATTAAACCTGCTTTCACAACAATTCCAGGCAGTTCAGTCCACACCTGAACCATTCATTGTGGGAAAACATGTATTTCTCGCATCACATTGGTTTCTTTTGCAAATCCCTCCAAATCTGTGTCCTCTTGTTTTTAATACTTTGATGACTGAAATAGTTTTTCCCTATCAAGTCTATCCAGCCCCCTCATAATTTTAAAACCTACTATCAGATCTACTCTTGGCCATATTATCTCCATGGAGAACTGACCCAACCTCTCCAATCTATCCTCATAACTGAAGGTTCTCATTCCTGGAATAGTGGACAACTTTATTCTTCCTGATACGTAAAGCAGTGTCTAACTTGCCTGTACTCTACTGTTGGAACAGTCAGATAATGATTAGCTCACTATTTTCAATGATTTTTCATTTGCTGATTGATAACATATGCAAATAAATACTTTCCTCTGGCAATTAAGGTCAATGTTTAATTGGAAATAATAATCATGAATAAGGGCATTGAATTAAGATTTTGATGTCTAGTGAAATCTTAGGCCTATGCTTTATGAATATAGTAATACTATCACATAGAAGAAAGCACAAAATTAATTTAGGAAGTGATTATGTTCTGTAGTATAATGAAAATATTATTCACACTGCGAGGCATCATGATAGAAAGTATGATAGCAAACAGTGAGTAACTTCAGTAAAGAATCAAATAATTAACATAGAAGACTTTTAACACAAATCACATTAAAAGAAAAGTTGATGATTAAAAGAAAAGTGCTGACTTCCTGATCAAATGCTCCCAGTGCAGATTAGTGTTCTTGATAGCTCTGAGTAGGAAACCATGAGGTGGAGCCCCTGGTTTTCTGTTTATTAATTTAATTGGATAGAAATCAAGGGCTTTGGGCCTCTGCTTTCCTGACCAGACACTTTGTCAACACCACTTCATAACTGGTGAATCAACCCTATAGGTTGAAGAGTAGAAGCTTAAAAAACATAGTGTTAAGAAAAATGAGAGTGATATTGATGAAGTGGTTAAACAAAAAATAAAGTAAGCATGTATCTGTGGTTATAAAAAGTGTTAATGCTTCAGGTCAATGAGCTTTCAGTTTTAGTGAAAATGTTGGCTCTCAAATGTTGCCCTACCTACTAAGTAACTCTAACATTTGTTTTTATTTTTAAGTATCCAATATCTCCAGTACTTTACTTTTGAAATAAGGTATGCTATTGAAAAGGACAACTTAGTCCAGTAAGCCTATTTTCTCCACCGATCACTAACTGTCTTTTTATGGATTCTGCCACATCCATTTGATCAACAGAGGAAAAATGCACTAAAATCCCTCCCTCAATCTTGAAAACTCTGCAGCATCTACATTGCTTATATTTTCTCTGCTCAAATCCTGTCAGATACATTTTATATTTGATATTATCATGATCACAGCACCGAGGAGTTAACTGTGTTACATAGAGCATTTGATCATCTTTGACTATGGTTATTTATATAATGCTCAATCATTCTTAATCAGATCTTTAGCTAGCTTTTAGATATTCACATTTCCAAAACTGCCAGGTTAATGTTGGAATAATAACCTTATTCACTGAATTAGGGTTTGTGTGCCTTATCAAGATAATGTTCTGCTTAAAATGAGGTTGTCAGATTAATATGACTTGGATTAATGAGACACGACTGCAACATAACTCTTAAACAGCAAAGGCCCAATTATCCCACTTGAAGCTAGATGAATAATTAAAGCACTGTGAGTGCAAGAATTTCTCCAGTGACCTAAATATTAATGTAACAGCATAAAATTCTGAGAGAAGCTGATGTTTCCTCTTCCTGACTTCTAAATTCCCGATTTTGCTTGTATCTTATTTTGTTTTCTGTTAATGTCATTAAAGATTCCCCTTTCGCGAATATTTCTAATTTACAAATGTAAATTATGTTTTAATGGGAAGCTGTATCACCTTCTGAGTCACAAATTACATGAAAGATTAAAAAAGACTTGCATTTATATAGTGCCATTCACAGCCACCTGACATCTCAAATTCTTTACAGCTAATAAAGTATTTTTTTGAAATTTGTAATGTAGGAAACATGCAACCAATGTGTGCACAGCAAACTCCCAAAGACAAGAGTGTGATAATAACCAAATAATCTGTTTCTGTAATCTTGATTGAGGGATGAATATTGTCCAGGACATGAAGGATAACATCCTTACGGTTCTTTGAAATAATGCCATGGGACATTTAAATCTACCCACACAGGTAAATGAGTCCCAACACAATGTCTCAACCAAAGGACACTACATGCAGCATTGTCAGCTTTGATTTTCACACTGAACCCTTGAAATAACACTTGAATCCAGAACTATGTAGTTTAGAGGTAAGAGGGCTACTAGCTGAGCAATGGCTGTGCTAACCAAATCATTGTAACAAAGTGGGTACTGACTTTGAAACCAAGTTCAAATTTTACAGGGTATAAGACTGGTCAGGAAAGTATTGTACATTGGAAAGTGTGCAACTCTTACATTTGGTTGGTTCATTTGATAATTGTTGATCAGACCGGCATAGTGTCCATTCTCATTCATCAATAATTCATGTTTTCCTTTTTCTTTAATTCTGCCATCCTCTAATAGAACAATTTCATCACAGTGTTCTAAATACTAAAGATAACAGGAAAAAATTAGATGTGCATTTCAGTATAGTTCTTACAATCCTGATGCTTATGCACTATGTGCTCCTCATTATGAAAGTCTGCATACATTTGATAAATGCCAGATAATGTTACAGGGTGATCAAATGAAGAGAAGCTGCTTCATATATTCTGAAATGCAGCATGAGCAATTCAGAACTGTGTGACAAAACAGAATTCATTGGGGTGCTGGAAGTGTTGGAGTCTGCCCATATTTAAGAGGATCCTTTTTGTGCGACTTCATTTTACATTTCTGGAAAAATATTGCTGTCCACAGAGAACGTTGGTAGTTTTCAATACAAGCGTATTAAGCAAGCATTTGGTGTTGAAATAATTTTAAGTTATGATCATTACTTGATCATTGCACTCCTTGTATCATACGCACTGGAGTCACCATTACCTGCTATTTAAGTTGTCAATTTTATCTATGTAGATGGAATCTCCTTTATGGTGGTACCAATTAGGTGCTGGATCATTCAGACTTTGTGGGAATCCAACCTAGTTTCCTGGATCAGGCTGTTTGTGCATGGCATGACTGACCCCTCCAACAGCATCGCATCACTCTGGCTCAGGGTTGCACCACTCTGCAGTTCCACTTCATTCTCCGCCTCATTTGCCGTGCTAACCAGAAACTTTTTTCTTTTCCTTTCAGGTATCAAGGCGCACAAGGTGCAACAACTCAAAGATACCCATGGCCCTCTGGAACCTTCCTCTCCTCCCCTTCCCTCTGACTCCATCCCCTCCCCCAAAGCCACCTCCTGTCAGGTAATTCACCATCCCTCCTAACCTTCTGCTCTCCAAAGCTGAACGTTCTGTACTCAGCAAAGGACTCAGCTTTATCCCTCTGCGTTGCCACCTTAACAAATTTCGTGCATGACATGATGTCGAACTCTTCTTCTGCTGTCTTCCCCTCTGTGCCCATTCGTTTGGACAAGAGTCCTCTCCCTGTCCCACAGACCATCTCGCCCAGTTCCAACACTCTCCTTCCACCTGGACCCCTCCCTCTGGCCTTTTACCTGCACTCGATCTGTTCATTGAGAACTGTTGACGTGACATTGGTTGCCTCGGTTTCTCTGACCTCCCTCACCCAATCCAACCTGCCTCCCTCCAAACTGGCAGCACTACATGCACTGAGATCCAACCCTGACCTTGTTATTAATCCTGCTGATAAGGGTGGTGCTGTTGTAGTCTGGTGTACTGACTTCTACATTGCAGAGGCTGCCAGCTCTCAGATACCTCCTCCGATCTTCCCCTGGACCATGACCCCATCATGGCACATCAGGCTATTGTATCAACTACAGTAACTAACCACATTTCATCCGGTGATCTCCCCTGCCACTGCTTCCAAGTGATAACCCGCAGCCCTGTACAGCTTGCTTCTACCTCCTTCCAAAAATACACAAACAGGACTGTCCGGGCAGACCCATTATTTCAGCCTGCTCCTGCCCCACAGAAGTCATCTCTTCCTACCTTGACTCAGTCTTTTCTCCCCTGGTTCAATCCCTGCCCATGTACATCCATGATTCCTCTGACGCTTTATGCCAGTTTCGCAATTTCCAGTTTGCAGGCTCCAGCCATGTGCAATCCCTTTACACATCCATCCCCCACCAGGATTGTCTCAGGGCTCTTTGGCTCTTCCTGGAGCAAAGATCTGAACCATCCCCACCTACTACCACCCTCCTCTGCTTGGCCGAGCTCGTCCTTACCCTCAACAACTTCTCTTTTAACACCTCTCATTTTCTTCAGGTCAGAGGAGTGGGCATGGGTACCCGCATGGTCCCCAGTTTTGCCTGCATCTCTGTGGGATACACGGAAAGTTCCTTGTTCCAATCCTATTCTGGCCTCCTCCTGTAGCTTTTTCTCCATTATATTGATTATATCATCCATACTGCTTCCCTCTCTCATCCAGAATTGGAAAAGTTCATCATTTTCGCTTCCAATTTTCATTCTGCCCTTACTTTCACCTGGTTTATCTCTAACTCCTCCCTTCCCTTCCTTGACATCTCTGTTTACATTTCTGGGGATAGACTGGCCTCCAAAATGTCCAAGTTCTTCCTCAACTGAGGATTTCCCAGGACCATTGTTGACAGGGCCCTCAACCAGGTCTGATCCATCTCCCGTACTTCTGTCCTCAAGCCCTCGCTTCCCTCCCGCAACAGCAATAGTGTTCCTCTTGTCCTTACCTACCATCTCACCAACGTCCACATCCAGAAGATCTTCAGCCACCTTCAGCAAGATGCTACCACCAGACACAATTCCCGTCCCCTCCGTTGTCTGCTTTCCGCAGGGACCGTTCCCTCTGGGACACCCTAGTCCACTCTTCCTTCACTCCCAGCACTGCTGCATCCCACAGCCCCACAGCACCTTCCCTTTCAATTGCCAAAGGTGTTACACCTGCCCATTTACCTCCTCCCTCCTCAGTATCCAAGGGCCCAAACATACCTTCCAGGTGAAGCAGTACTTTACCTGCACTTCACACAATCCAGTCTACTGCATTCGCTGTTCACAATGTGGTTTCTTCTACATTGGGAAAACAAAATGTAGACTGGGTGCTTCACAGAGCAGTTATGATCTGCCCACAAAAAAGAGCCTGAGCTTCCAGTTGCCTGCCACTTTAACACACCACACCACACCACCATCTCAGGCTGGCTGCAGTGTTCCAGCAAACAAGCATGGGGCTGGATGAACACAGCAGGTCAAGCAGCATCATAGCTCCTATGATGCTGCTTGACCTGCTATGTTCATCCAGCCCCATGCTTGTTATCTCGGATTCTCCAGCATCTGCAGTACCTTTTATCTGTGTTCCAGCAAAGTTCAGTGCAAGTTGGAAGAACAACAGCTCATTTTCCACATGGGGACCCTGCAGCCCTCTTTACTCAATATCGAATTTTAGGGCCTGAACTCTCCCATGTCCTAGCCCCCTACCCCATACACCAGGCCTTGTTATGACATAGCCTGCCATTACATACTGCCTATTGTTAGCCACTAACAGTCTCCATTAACAGCTATTCACCCTTCTAGGCAGATCGTTATCATCTCCTTTGTCTGTCCAACTGTTCTTCTCTCTCTTTGGACTCTATCCCCACCTATCGTTTACTCCTTAGCCCCTTCCCCACCCTGTCTTCTGCATATAAACTGATAATTTCCTAGCTACCATCAGTTCTGAGGAAGGGTCACTGGACCTGAAACTTGAGCTCTGATTTTTCTTCACAGATGCTGCCAGACTTGCTGAGCTTTTTTAGCAACTTTTGTTTTTGTTCCTCATGATCTGACTGATATTGTCTGAGTGATTTAGATATTTATGGCAATTGTAATTTTCAAAGTAACATGCAAAGCAGCCTGTGTGGTGCATGAAGATTACAAGTGAAATTGAGGGAATAGCAAAGTTCAAGGACTAGTTGTCAGGTGAAGGATAAATGGCAAATATTGTTTTATTGGAACCTACCCATAGTATATTTGTTCAGCCTTTCAGCTGCTTCCTTGGATAAGTTGGTTTGGTAGTTACACAGTGTGTTCCTGTGAAATTCCATCTCGTCCATTAGCTGGTTAAGGAAAGGAGAATCCACTAAGGAGCTTGGGCTATTTGAGTGGTATCAGATTCTTTTTGATGATAGGCAGTGATTGAAGGAAGTGCAACAGCATGCATAATAGTCCCAAAACATGAACCAAATTAAATGCAATGGTGGATTGCATAAAAGCTTAAAAAAATCACATTTTCTGTCAAATTAACTGATTTCATTTCCATCGGAACACATTACCCAGGAGGTGTTCTGTACCATTGGTGTTGACTTTTTTTTAAAGATTGTTGGGCCATTAAAAGCAGAATTTTTCTGTTTCCCTTTTTACCATCTTCATCCTTCAGCTACTTACCTTGTCTGTCTCACATACAAATGTGTTTGCTTTTTGGATTTTTGTCATGGTGCCTTCAATTATCTCATTTTAAAATGATTTCTTTCTTTTTAAATTTCGCTGGTTCACACGCACTTACAGATTATTCGAATCACCCATGCATGTTTTGTCTTTACTGTTTGTGCTTAGCCATTGTTCTGTTTGCTCTTTTATGGCTTTCATGTCTAATATTTCCTGGAAACAACAAGTGTCTTTACTTGAAACATAGTTCACTGACCCGAACTGTAGTATGTTTCCAGAGCTTTCTCTCTTTATATTTGCTTTCTCGTCGGTGATGTCACATTTCTGGTGTAGTCTAACGGAATGTGACCAACATTTTCACAGCTTTTGCAGATTTGATGGTAAACCCTCAACCCAAAATCTCATTCTCTTATCCCATGACAAATGTAAAAATTTCATTACAATACCTGCAGCTGATGAGTGACCAGAATCACTGTTTTCTTCTGGAGTGCTTTTTTGATACACTGCTCAAAGATTTGTTTCCCAACATGGGCGTCCACAGCTGATAAGGGATCATCCAACAGATAAACATCTTGGTCTGAATACACAGCACGAGCAATGCTAATTCGTTGTTTCTGCCCACCAGACAGATTAATCCCTCTTTCTCCTATCTTTGGATCAAGTAAAATATCCATTAACATTTTCATATACCATATTTGATCAAATGGCCAACTTGTTTTCTGATTGTTCACTTAAAAATAGTTTCTTACTTCAGTAAAATCACCAAAGGGGAGTATTTTCAAGTCCTGTTCTAGACTGCAGACTTCAATCACTTTCTTATACCTGTAGATTAATGAAGATGTTAAATGCGATTGGGAAATGTTCCACAACTGAACCATTGTTAATATTTCAATATTAGCATGTATTAAGCTAGCACAATCACAAAGTGGAATGCATTCCTCAGTCGCATTAGTAGTCACAAGGTGCAACATTTCCCTAAGATACAGAGCAACAAAATGCTCAATCATTTGGTGCAGCACATCCGTAAGTTGCAAGTACCAAAGACTAGATGTTATAACTTGGCCAGAATACCCAGATGTCTCCAAAACACAGAAATCTCAGGATGTATTTGATCAAATCAAAATGCAACAGTTTCACCAGAAAACAGTCTAATTGAAAACAAAGGCAGGGGAGGTCATCATCAATCAAATAAATCATTGGTGTAGTGATTGGAACCAGGGCCAGGTGGATCTCATTGACTGAGATCCTTGATTGGGGTTGTTAACCTATGCCAATAAGGGAGCCCTGCCCGACAGATATGAACAGGAGATTGAAAAGGTGTCCTCGGTCAAGGGACTGACTTTGAGCTGGCTGGTCAGAGCCCACTGACTGTGTACATGTAAATATGGAATGACAGGTTACTAGCCCCTGTGTAGTTATTTCAGTTGGGGAGACGACTTATGATTTTGTCTGCTCTTACAACCTGCAGTGCAGACAATGATAGGCTTTTTACTTTCGGCAAAGTCTTTGTACCTGATGAGGCATTACCTAAGTTAGTTCCCACAACATAAGAACAGTGAGTTCAATATAACTCTTTTTTTGATTTTAGATCTCCAGCATCGGCAGTACTTTGCTTTTATTTGCAGTGAGTAAAGGCCCAGTACACTGCCCTTCACTGCCCTTCCACTATGTCAAGTACCTTTTTCACTTTTAGGGAAGGAGATCAAAACTATCATAGTACTCCAGGTGTGGTTGCCAAGTCCCTGGACAGCTGCAGTCACACTCTCTTGCAATGAAGGCCAATACAACATTTGCCTTCCAAACTACTTGCTGCACGTGCATGCATATTTCAGTGACCAGTGTACAAGACGAAAACAGAAATTACTGGGAAAGCTCAGCTGGTCTAGTAGCATCTGTGGAGAGAAAACAGATTTAACATTTTGGGTTCATGACTCTTATTTAGAACCCCACTTGTCACTGCCTCCAAATCCACAAACTATCCATGATCCTTATTTTCTGAAAAAGGATTCTGACCTGAAACATCAGCTTTTCTGCTCCTCTGATGCTGCCTGCCCTGCTGTATTCCTCCAGCTCCACACTGTGTTATCTCTGACTCCAGCATCGGTAGTTCTTACTGTCCCTAATTTCTGTTTCCTGTCTGCTATATAATCCAGGCTGGTATCTCACCACCAATGCAATGATTTTGCACACTAACCTCTCATTTGGGACATTATCAAAAGCTTTGTGAAAATTCAAATGTATTATAACATAGATTCTTCTTTATCTATTCTACTGGTTATATCCACAAAAGCTCCAGTACATTCTTCAAGATTTTTCCCTTTAATAAGTTCATGTCGACTTTATATAATTCTGTTGGTATTTTCTAAATAGACTTCAACATTTTTCTAATTACTGATGTTAGGCTAACTGGTTTGTAATTCCTGGTTTTCTCCCTTCCTCCTTTTTCAAACAATGGAGTTAAATTGTAACTTTCAATCTATTGGGACTCTTCCAAAATCTACTGAATTTTGGAAGATGCCATCCAATGCATGAACTATTTCTACAGTCACCTCCTTTAGTACATGTAGATCATAATGTCCTGGGGATTTAACAGCTTTCAGTACATTCAGTACTAACTTCTCCAGTACATTTTTTTTTTAACTAATACTAATCTCCTGCAATTCCTCATTCCCAACTGACCCTTGTTTCCCTATCATTTCTATGGATTTATTTGTGTTTTCATTTCTGACGACAGAACTAAAGTAGCTGTTTAATGGCCTCAGCATTTCTATGTTCATTTCAGGACATAAGTAAGGGCCAACAATTCTATTCACTCTAGAAGCTCCACATACCAAATGCCATAATGGAAGTGATCAATATTGAACCCACAGTAAAGGAGCTTGGCAAAGCTATTGATTTGCTTGCCTATACCACATAAATTCATCAAATAGAAGAAACCAGCATCAGCACTTATTCCTCTGTCTCTGCAGGAGGGAGGGGCAGTGCTCCAAGATACTCGGGATACAAAAATTGGGATGCAGTATAAGAACCAGAGTGACCTCAGTGATTTCAACAATTATTGAAGCATCTCTCTATTGAGCATTGTGAGGAAAGTGTTTTCCCCTGTAGTTCCTATCAGTTTGTAGATCTTAGCTGAATGCATCTATTTTGAATCCCAATGTGGTTCTAGAACTGACAAATTCTACAATTGACATTGAGAAATGCTATGAACAAAGAAGACCTCTATATATTGCTTTCATCCATCTCACCAGTGCAATTGACCATATGAGCTGAGGTGACCTAATTAAGCTACTGGTGAAAATTGGCTGCTCTTCAAAGATTGTCATTGTAATCTCCTCTTACCATGACAACATTATACATAAGTTCCGCTGAGGCAACATTAGAATGCTGTTAGATCCACTATAGCATCAAACAATGTTGCATTCTGGCACCACCTTTTTTTGCATATACTTCTTTCAGCTGATGTTATATTCTTTCAGTGCATTTTCAGAGCTTGTTTACTTATATACCAGAACTGATAGAATGCTGTTCTGTCTTGCATGCCTGAGATGCAAGGCAAAGATGTGCCAAGACCACCTCAAAGTGTTGCCTGACACTGACAATGCTACACTTACATTCTGTGCTGAGACACATCTTCAGCATTAAGTGAATAGATTCTTTCACACCTGTAAAAGGTTTGTGTTGATCATCAAGATTGGGAAGACAGCGATCATGGTCCTGGATGTTGCCATACTGCCACTTATCAGCATTGTCATGGTTGTTGGTAATTTTACACAACTAGGCTTCACAACCACCAGCAATCTGTCATGTACTGCAGCACACACATTACAATAGCTGTAGTTGTCATGCCCAATCTGACTGGCATAGTATAGAACACAGAAGCAACTTGATTCAGAACAATAATTTATGAGACTATTAAGCCAATACCTTCAGCACATAGAATAGAATCCCTGCAATATGGAAGCAGGCCATTCAGTCCACACTGACTCTCTAAACAACATTCCACCCTGTATTTTCCACCATAGACAATTTAGCATACCCATTTACTTAACCTGCAAATCTTTGCACTGTGGGAGGAAACCACAGCACCCAGAGGGAACTCACACAGACACAGGTGAACATGCAAACTCCACACAGATAGTCACCCAAGGCTGGAATTGAACCCAGGGCCCTGGTGCTATGAGGCAGTAGTGCTAACCACTGAGCCACCCTACACTCCACTGTAGAAGTGACACCTGGATAACATATGCAAGACAGGAGAAAAGTTTGAACAGTTTCCACCTTCACTATCTTAGATGTATCATTGGTTTCTATTAGTCAGACAAAGTCACCAACTCAGATATCCTCAAACATGCTTATTGTATCTGGCTCAGCCACATCATCAGATGGATGACAATCTGTACCCAAAGACACTCTGGTGAATTAAATTGACTACTGGATCATAACCTCCTGATTTCCATGCTTCTATTGCAAGAACTCCTGCAATGTGGTATGAAGACGGTAGACATTAACACTGATAAATGGAAGACCGTTGTTGATAGCCATGATCTCTTGGGACTGATTACAGGGGCATTGGAAAAGATCAACAGAAATAGACATCTCAGCTGACCAAGGAGACGGCCCAAAGAAAACAGTGTCCAATGATTACACACCTACTCAGCCCACAGTACTCTTCTACAGCAAATATGGCAGTGGCTGCCATTCCAGAGGGGTTTCTAACCGAGACCCCACAGCCTTTTGTAGAGACCCAGGAGTCCGTTTCAGAGACTCTGGCCAATGTCAAGCAGCAACTGGAAGAGCAGCAGAGGAAGAACAACAAGAAGAGAGAAAGATGAGCTCTACTGCAGTAAAATCTAGCATTATATTCAGAATTTCAAGATCGCACTGGAGTGTGGTGATTTTTTGTGTATAACACACAAAAAAACATTTTTTACGGTATTTTTACATACATGTGACAATAAATCTAAATGTAAATCTAAATCTAAATGAACCATTCCGGTCAATGTTTTGTACTGGGTTCACCACCATGGCAGAATCATCGTCTGGCGAGACAGAAAGTTGGCAAGAAGCAGCCTCAGTCCTTAGCCACAAAGCATTGTATTTTCCCAAGTTATACAGAGGAGAACTTCCTGCTGTCTCGTGATGAAATACTTTTCCCAGCCACACAGTTAGCATTCGTAAAGAAAAAAATCAGAGTTAACGTTTTGGGTCCGGTGACCCTTCCTCAGAACTGGGAAAGGGTCACTGGACCCGAAACGCTAACCCTGACTTTTTTCTTCACAGATGCTGCCAGACCAGCTGAACTTTTCCAGCAACTTCTGTTTTTGTTCCTGATTTACAGCATCTGCAGTTCTTTTGGTTTTTACTTACACAGTTAGCATTCCCCATCTCACAACATGTAGCACCTTACCATGTTGCACAGTGCCATATTTTTCACAATTTCATAGCATAATTTTCTTTAAACTGTTAAAGTATTCCTGAGGCTATAAGACAATAAGATATAGAAGCAGACGTATACCATTTAGCCCATCAAGTCTGCTCTGCCTTTAAATGAGATCATCACTGACCTAATAATTCTCACATCCACTTTTCAGCCTTTTTCCCCATAACCTTTGATTTCCTTATTGATTAAAGTATTTCTATCCCAGCTCGAGTGTATTCAATCACCCAGCCTCAATAGCCCTCTACAATAAAGAATTCCACAGATTCACAGTCCTCTGAGAGAAGAAATTCCTCTTCAGTCTGTCTTAAATGTGCGATGCTTTATTTCTGAGATTACATCCTCTGGTCCTAGATTCTCCCACAAGAGAACCTTTCTGCATCTATCCTGTCAAATCCTCTAAGATACTTTTATGTTTCAATAAGGTTGCTCTCATTTCTCAATATTCCAATGAGTGCAGGTCCAATCCACTGAACATCTCCTCGTAAGACAGTCCTTCCATAGCTTGTATTAGCCTAATGAATCTTCTCTGGACTGTCTCTAGTGCCAGTATATCTTTTCTTAGATAAAGGACCCAAAACTGTTTACAGTATTCCAGCTGTAGCCTGACTAATGTTGTTTTAGCAAACCCTCCATACTGTTATACTCCATTCCCTTTGAATTAAAAGTTAATATTCCATTTTCTTTCCTTACTACCTGCTGAACCTGTTTGCTACCTCTTTGTGATTCATGGATGCAGACTCCTAAATTCCTCTGTTATGGAGCTTTCTACAGTCTTTCTCTATTTAAATAATAATCAACTCCTCTATTCTTCCTGCTAAAGTGCATAATCTTCCATTTTCCCATTTTATTTTCCATCTGCCAAGTTTTTGCCCACTCACTGAACCTGTCTGTTATCCCTCTGTGGGCTCTTTGTATCATCCTCACCATTTGGCTTCCTAGTTAGCTTTGCATCATCCACAAACTTGGCTATAGTACATTCACTTTCCTCATCCAAGTAATTGATAATTATCATAAATAATCATGGCCTCACACTTATTCCTGCCACACTCCTCTTGTTGCAAGTTGCCATCCTGTAAATGTCCCCAACCTATCCCAAATCCCGGTCTTCTACTAGTTAGTCAAACTCTAAACATGCCAATTACATTACCTTCAACACCAGGGGCTCTTATCTTATTCAGTAATCCAACCTGTAGTATCTTATCAAAAGCATTCTGAACGTCCAAATATATAACATCCACTCTTTCCCCTTTACCTGTTTTTATTTTGTTATCTCCTCAAAGAACACTAGTAAATTTGTCAGGCATGATTTCCCCTTCATGAAGCTATGTTGACTCTACTTGATCATATTGTGCATTTCTAAATACACTATTAATGCATCATTTATTATATTATCTAATATTTTCCAATAACATGTTTAGCTAACCGACCTAAAGTTGCTACTGTCACAACGGGGAATGGCCGAACCCCTCTAATAATTCAACTAAAACACAAGCCCCAATCTGCTATGATGGGATTAGAAGTTTCCTTCTAATAATTACCGCCGAAACACCCAGAAAAGTTTAACTTTCCCCTCGTAATCTGTTAAAGGAGTGGTTAAAAGAAAGAAAATCCCAGATCTCCACTTTACAAGTAACAAGAAACGATGAATTTTTTAACCCATCAATGAACAAATTAACAAAATTACTAACAAACCAACAATTCTCCCTAAGACTACTAACCACTCTCTAACTGGTCTAAGTTCTACTGGAATGCTGTTTAAATAAAAACAAGACGTACTAATACAAACCAAATTAATAAAAAGCAATAAATTATAACTTAATCCCTCCAAGTTTGCACAGTCTGACTTCTGGAATACTCTGTCATTTCCACTCTCATCACAAACACCTTTCTTCCAGTAATTCTGCTGTAATTTCTTCTGTAAGGACTTTGAGGTAAAATACTGTGGTACCTTTGATTAATTAGAAGGGCTTTCTCAGAGAGCTGAATTATGCCAACTCCGGCAGATAGCAGTTGGCTCTCTCCAGTTCTCCAAATGCCCTTGACTAATATACCAGTAATGACAAAATCAAATTCTTACAATATGATTGCTTTCAGGTTGTCAGATTTAACAAAAACAAAAGTTGCTGGAAAAACTCAGCAGGTCTGGCAGCATCTGTGAAGAAAAAAATCAGAGTTAACTTTTCAGGTCCAGTGACCTTTCCTCAGAAGGCTTCCTGTTTTTGTTCCTGATTTACAGCTTCCGCAGGTCTTTCGGTTTTTATTTACCATCAGATTTAAATTCAATTCGCTGTTTCTAGGTGCTTTGTTTAAATTAATTGGCTGAATTCAAACTCATTGTCACAACATCAAAACAAGACTGCTGTTTTGCCTGCCACATGTAAGGCATTTTTTTCTTTATAGTGCACTTGTTTCACTTTTTGAGGTTCTCTGTACTGGCAACTCCAGCTGCTGCTCACAGACATACTTTTTTTATAAATCTCAAGTACAGACAAAGCACAAATCTCTTAAAGGAACCACATATTTTAGTTTCCTGACTTCCAACTTACAATTACTCTACTCAACTTCATAACGCTGCACATTGAAATGCATTGATGCGTATATATGTTTAAATTACAAGCATCACCCAAGAAAAGTTTATACCTGTAATTAATTCCGGAAATTACTGATATGAGAACTCTATTTACACTGGAGGTGACTTAATACAGAGACTCATAGAATTCTTTAGCATCTTTATGAGACTTTTATAGATTTTTGGTTATTTCCGTCAATTTTGAAGGTACCAAGCTGCACACCATTGACTGCTGATGGGAGATGAACATTTCCTGTATTTAACAGCCCTTTAGCTGCGTAAAACTCTGTACATCTTTACACACTTTGACACTTCCATGAAGTTTTAGAAAGTGCACAGTTATGATTTTCAATATTCAGAACATGCACAAACACAATTCATGTTTGAAAAAAATAATTGATATAGTCCCAGTAGGTCCCCTATCAATTTAATCAGTGACATTTTCCTTCAATTTAGTATTAATTATATTCTTCTTAGTTTGATTATTAAGTTTTTTGAATGATTTGTGACCCTGTTTATCTTTCTTTATTCCATACCGCCTATAGTCTCTCAGATCTGTGTAAAATCTTTTGCTCCTAAGCTGCAAGCGTGGAATGGATGGACAGCATTGAAATAGACCCTCCAGTTCAACTCCATGCTGACCAGATATCCTAAATTAATCTAGTCTCATTTGCCAGCATTTGGCCCATATCCCACTGAATCCTTCCTTGTCATAAACCTATCCAAATGCCTTTTAAATATTGTAATTGTACCAGCCTCCACCACTTCCTCTGGCAGCTCATGCCATACACACACCACCCTCTGTGTGAGAAAAGTTGCCCCTTAGGTCATTTTTATATCTTTCCCCTCTCACCTTACACCTAGGCCCACTAGTTTTGGACTCTCCCATCCCAAGGAAAAGGCCTTGACTATTTACCTATGCCCCTCATGATTTTATAAAACTCTATAAGATCACTCCACAGCCTCTAACACTCCAGCGAAAATAGTCCTAGCCTATTCAACCTCTTCCTATAGCTCAAACCTCCAACCCTGACAACATCATTGTAAACCTTTTCAGAACCTTTTCAAGTTTCACAACATCCTTCCCATAGCAGGGAGATCAGAATTGCATGCAGCATTCCAAAAGTGGCCTAACCAATGTCCTGTAGAGAACATAAGAACATAAGAACTAGGAGCAGGAGTAGGCCTTCCGGCCCTTCGAGCCTGCTCCGCCATTCAACAAGATCATGGCTCTTTTCGTGGACTCAGATCCACTTACCCATGCTCTCACCGTCTCCCTTAATTCCTTTATTGTTTAAAAAAAATTTACCATAGCTTTAAAAACATTTACTGAAGTAGCGTCAACTACTTCACTTGGCAAGGAATTCCATAGATTAACAACCCTCTGGGTGAAGAAGTTCTTTCTCAATTCAGTCCTAAATCTGCTCCCTCTAATCTTGAGGCTATGGCCTCTTGTCCTAGCTTCACCTGCCAGTGGAAATATCCTCTCTACTTCTATCTTATCCATTCCCTTCATAATTTTATATGTTTCTATAAGATGCCCCCTCAATCTTCTGAATTCCAATGAATATAATCCCAGTCTACTCAGTCTCTCCTCATAAGCCAACTCCCTCAACTCCGGAATCAACCTAGTGAACCTTCTCTGCACCCCCTCCAGTGCCAGTACATCCTTTCTCAAATAAGGAGACCAAAACTGCACACAGTACTCCAGGTGTGGCCTCACCAGCACCTTGTACAGCTGCAACATAACCTCTCAGCTTTTAAACTTAATCCCTTTAGCAATGAAGGACAAAATTCCATTTCCTTCCTACTTATTTGTTGTACCTGCAGACCAACCTTCTGTGATTCATGCAAAAGGACACCTAGGTCTCTGCATAGCAGCATGCTGCAACTTTTTACCATTCAAGTAATAATCCTTTTTACTATTACTCCTACCAAAATGTATGACTTCACATTTATTTACATTGTATTTCATCTGCCAGACATTTGCCCACTCACTCAATGTATCTATGTTCCTCTGCAAAGTTTCACAGTTCTCTGCACACTTTGCTCTGCCACTCATCTTAGTGTCATCTGCAAACTTTGACACCCTACACGTGGTGCCCAACTCCAAATCATCTATATAAATTGTAAATAATTGTGGTCCCAACACTGATCCCTGAGGCACACCACTAGTCACTGATTGCCAGCCGAAATAGCACTCATTTATCCCCACTCTTTGCTTCCTATTAGTCAACCAATCCTCTATCCATGCTAATACTTTACCCCTAACGCCATGCATTCTTATCTTATGCAGCAGCCTCTTGTGGGGCACCTTGTTGAAGGCCTTTTGGAAATCTAGGTACTCCACATCCACTGGGTCCCCATTGTCCACCTTGCTCGTAATGTCTTCATAGAATTCCAAAAGATTTGTCAAGCATGACCTGCCCTTCATGAACCCATGCTGTGTTTGCCCAACGGGACAATTTCTATCGAGATGCCTTGCTATTTCTTCCTTGATAATAGACTCAAGCATCTTCTCCACTACAGAGGTTAAGCTAACTGGTCTATAATTCTCCATCTTTTGTCTACCTCCCTTTTTAAACACTGGCGTCACATTTGCTGTTTTCCAATCTGCTGGGACTGCCCCAGAGTCCAGCAAATTTTGGAAAATTAGCGCCAGTGCAATTGCTATTTCTCCCGCCATCTCTTTCAGTACTCTGGGATGCATTCCATCAGGGCCAGGAGACTTATCAATCCTTAGCTCCATTAGCTTGCCCAACACTGCCTCTTCTGTAATAATGATTGTTTCCAGGTCCTCACCTACCTTTGTCTCTTTGTCAATTACTGGCATGTTATTAGTGTCCTCCACTGTGAAGACTGATACAAAATACCTGTTCAATGCTTCAGCCATTTCATCATATCCCATAACTAAATTCCCCTTCTCATCCTCTAAAGGGCCAACGTTTACTTTAGCCACTCTTTTTCGTTTTATATATTTATAGAAACTTTTGCTATCTGTCTTTATATTCTGTGCTAGTTTTTTCTCATGTTCTATCTTACTTTGCTTTATAACTCTTTTTGTGGCTTTCTGTTGACCTTTAAAGTTTTCCCAGTCTTCTAATTTCATGCTGTTTTTGGCCACTTTGTATGCCTTCTCTTTCAATTTGATAGCCTCCCTTATTTCCTTAGACATCCATGGCAGATTACCCCTTTTTTTACAGTCCTTCCTTTTCACTGGAATATACTTTTGCTGAGTACTTTGAAAAATTGCATTGAAAGTCCTCCACTGCTCGTCAACTGTCCCACCATAAAATCTTTGTTTCCAGTCTACTTTAGCCAAGTCCTCCCTCATTCTATTGTCGTCCCCCTTGTTCAAGCAACATGAGCTCCCAACTCCTATACTCAATACACTGACCAATAAAGGCAAGCTTACCAAACGTCTTCTTCACTATCCTAACTGCATGGGACTCCACTTTCAAGAAACTATGAACCTGCACTCCAAGGTCTCTTTGATCAGCAATTGTCTCCAGGACCTTACCATTAAGTGTATAAGTCCTGCTCTGATTTGCCTTTCCGAAATGCGGCACCTCACATTTATCTAAATTAGACTCTGTCTGCCATTCCTCTGTGCATTAGTCCATCTGATCAAGATCCCATTGTACTCTGAGGTAACCTTCTTTGCTGTCCACTACACCTCCAATTTTAGTGTCATCTGCAAACTTAATAACCCATGTCCACATTCAAATCATTTATATAAATGACGAAAAACAATGGACCCAACACCAATCCTTGTGCACACCAAAGGTCACAGGCCTCCAGTCTGAGAAACAATCCTTTACCACTACCCTCTGTCTTCTACCTTCAAGCCAGTTCTGTATCCAAATGGCTAGTTCTCCCTGTATACCATGTGATCTAAGCCTGCTAACCAGTCTACCATGAGGAACCTGCTTCTTAATCCTAATTCCTACTGCATTCAACCTTGTGTCTGATAATTGAATTTCTGGAGAAATCATTTAAATTATTTACTTTTCTATGATTATAAAATGCAAGTACATGACCATGAAAAAGGATTGTAGTAAATTTGGATGTGGTGAAATTATATATTTTGGTTTCAGCTAATTTACAATGTAGCTGAATTGAGTAACATTTCTGAGATAAAGGAATCACAATCTGTAATAATGGAAAAGTCAATTAGGAGGCAGACCCTAAAACCCCTTGCCTTACCTCAGGACACAGGGCAGTCCATCCAGTGGATTGATTGTCCCTCAGGTTGTAAGGCAGAGACAGGTCAAGCATGAAGCACAGTCAGGTGAAGTGAGCCATGGCTCTGTAAAACAATTCTCAATTCCCTTTCAATGGTGAGTCTAGCTTTAAGTTTGTCGGCTTGTTTTCAACAGCTTGAACATTTGCCAGGAGTATGCTGGGGCTGGGGCAATTGAAACAATATTGTTTCAGTCTCACCTGTAGGCCAGTGTACCTCCCACAAGTGGCACCTATTTCACTTGATGGGTAAAAATTAAGTGTGGGCAGATGGTGAATACAGCCTTCCATCATACTCGATCCTTACAGCAACAATAAATTTCACCTCGGATATATATTTTATTTTTACATATTTGTATCCAGTTGGGAACAAATATAATTTTATAATACTGGACAATATAGCTTTGCTGGTGGCTATGATTCTGAGAAGTGAGTTCTGATTGATCAAAAGACCATATGAAATAGGAACAGGAATAGGCGATTCAGCCCCTCAAACTAGCTACGACAAATAATTGGATAATGACTGATCTGACATTTCTCACATCCCTATTCACATAACCCTCAATTCCCCTACTGATCAAGAAGCTATCTATCTCAGCCTTAAATATTAGAATTAGAATTCCTACAGTGTGGGAACAGGTCCTTCAGCCCAACAAGTCCACACTGACCCTTGGAGTGTCCCACCCAGACCCATCCCCTGATAACCCACACACCCCTGAACACTATGGGCAATTTAGCATGGCCAATCCACCTAGCCTGCACATCTTTGGACTGTGGGAGGAAACTGGAGCACCTGGAGGAAACCCACACAGACACGGGGAGAATGTGCAAACTCTGCACAGACAGTCACTTGAGGCTAGAATTGAACCTGGGTTCCTGGTGCTGTGAGGCTGCAGTGCTAACCTCTGAGCCACTGTGCTGCCCCTTAGTGCCACCCCTTATACGCCTCCCTTAGTGAATTCCTCCAAGTCATTAATATATATTGTATGCCAGTTTTGATGCCAGCTCTGGTTCCTGCTGAACCCCACTGATCATGGATCGTCAACCTGGAAAAGAACCCCTTATCCCTATTTGCTGTTTCCTGCCCATTAGCCAATTCTCTATCCATGCCAATATTCTAACTCCAACATTTCTTATCATTTAGCCTTTTGTGAGGTACCTTGTCGAATGCCTTCTGAAAGTTGAAATGCAACACATTTACTGATTCCTCTCTGTACACTATATACTTTCTATATACGCTAGAAAGACCACACATACAGACCAGATACGCAATTAAACTAGCAACCACCCCAACGCCCCCAAACGGAGCTGCATCAAGACACTATTTAAATGATCCACAACACATTGCAGCAACCCGGAACTGCGCAAAGCAGAACTGGAGTACTTGTACAGAGTCTTCAAAAGAAATGGATACTCAAAAAGCACAATCCGCCATTACTTTCGAGACAAACCACAACAGGAAGATACAACATAACCAGAATCACTAATCACCCTACCATACATCAAGGACATTTCAGAGATGACCACAAGACTACTCAGACCTCTAGGTATCAGAGTAGCCCACAAACTGTCAACTACCCTATGCCAGCTACTGAAGAATGTATAGGATCCCATACCAAAAACCAGCAAAACTGGGTAATATACAAAATATTATGCAAGGACTGTGAGAAACACTATATAGGCCAAACCAAAAGAAAATTGACTATACAGATACATGAACACCAACTAGCCACCAACAGACATGACCAATTCTTACAAGTCTCACTACACACACTGAGAATGAAGAACACGAATTCAACTGGGATAACACATCCATAATCGCATAAGCGAAGCAGAGGTACGCTAGGGAATTCCTGGGGGCCTGGTGTTCCAACTGGAACTCCATCAACAAACACATTAATTAGACCCTGTGTACAAACCACTGAGAAACCAAACTGGAAGTAATACCAACCAGTCCAGCAAACTGAGGCATATAAATAACAAGTGGGACAGAACACCAACGCTTCACCGGAGGCGCACTGACGATGTTACCTAGCAGGGTGACAAAACGTTTGCAACCAAACCCACCGGTTCGGTGAGCAAGTCTACAACCTCATCCACAACCCGAGCTACAAATCTTCTCGAAAACTTTAGAGGTACATCCACTTCATGCTCAACAGGAGCCCATTAAGTGAACACTGCACCAGGCTGTCTGCTTTGTCTCCACAATCCTCTGCTGCATGTGAATCAGCTGTGGAAGTAGAATTAGGCCCTAAAATAGCCCTTACCTGGCCACTTAAGGGCATCAAAAGGCCTAAGCCTGACACTTTTGCCCTCCACTGTAATGTGCAAGTCAGATTGAGGGTTGGCAAGAAGATGTTGGGGAAAACACCCATTTTCTTTTACAAGACCATGTCCCCATCTTCAAGTATGTAAATAGGGTCTGTAAGGCCAGCACTATGTGGGTGTTTCCACATTTTATCAGCATCTCTGTTTTGACAGCACTTTCCCTTAATGTTTTATCTGTGTATTCTTCAATAATAAAACTTTTGCCCATGACTTGGCTGAGATACTCTGTTGTTCTATTCCACCCATAATTCATTCTGATTGAATCATAGAATCCTACAATGTGGAAGCAAGCTATTTGGTCAATCGAGTCCACACTGATCCTGCAAAGAGTATCCCACCCAGACCCACCCACTACCCCATCCCTGCATTTCCCACCCTAGACACTATGGGCAATTTAGCATAGCTAATCCACCTAACCTGCACATCTTTGGACTGTGGGAGTAAACCTCCACAGAAACAGGGAAAATATGCTAACTCCACCTTAGGCTGGAATTAAACCTGAATCCTGACCACTGTGAGGCAGCAGTGCTAATTACTGAGCCACCATGCCATCCCATTTGTTAAATACCAAAAGAACTGCAGATGCTGTAAATCAGGAACAAAAACAGAAGTTGCTGGAAAAGCTCAGCAGGTCTGGCAGCAGTTGTGGAGAAAAAATCAGTGTTAAAGTTTTGGGTCTGGTGACCCTTCCTCAGAACCACCCCATTGGGTGTTTGATTTTCAACCTATACCTACTACTTTATCTGACCAGTAATAGTTTTTCTGCAATTGAGTTTTTAGTTTTGAAAAGAGTCTGGAGTCAAAAAAATTAATCGCTCTCCCTCAATATATACTGCTGGCTTGCTGAGTGGATCTAGTATTATCTGTTTCAGTTACAAAATCAAAGTGCATTTAATAAAAACTGATATGGAACATCCTATGTGCCTATAAAAAATCTGCAATAATATTAGATATCTGTGCATATCTATTCCTTGCAAGCATTTAATGCCTAAGTACTTGATCTTTCCAACTTGCTCACTAATATACTTATAACTCAAATGTAATTCAGAATTCCATACTGAATTAGAAATGCGCAGAACTAGAGAGCCATTCTATTTGTATGATTATAATCAATCAAAGTTTAGTTATATTTTTGGTTTGGATGCAGAGATACATTGTGCTTCTCAAAGCACTAAAAGTGAAAGGTTTTAATCAATTACCATGATATTTTCAATTTCACTTTCAAATCAATTAAACTACTCGGAGAGAACTCGTTAGCTTATCTTGAATGTGATAAACTGAAATAGATCAACAGAATAGCAGCATGCTAACAAAGAGGTGTGTTTGAAATTTTGCTGGTTACTTTCCAGAGAGCAAACCTTGCAAATACATTTCGCTTCCTCAATAACTCATAATAGCAAAACAATCCAACAGATTATATCAGTTAAGAAAAAATACCTTTCTTCGTCATAAGTCTTTCCAAATAGTATATTTTCTCTGACATTCCCATGAAATATCCATGCTTGCTGCGGTACAAAAGCAAGTGATCCATTGACAGCTACCACCCCATTGTGTAAAACCATCTGCATTAGGAGAAAAAAATTCAAGTTATAATTGATCATTCAGAACTCTGGCGAGACCTTCTACCTTCCAAAGCAACTGATCAAATATAATTTACCACTTCCCTCAAATTTATTGGCTCAGAGTTTTGAAGTAAGGCACCTTGTAGTGAAATGCCACTGTTGGATGGTTTTCCTTCGCCCTTAAACTCCAACTAGAATGACCCTGCAGATTGCAAGGAATGTGAATTGTAATAGCAGTATGCTCTTTGAAACTCTCTTGATGAAAGATTATACTAATTGACAATCTGCTGAATCAATTAAATTTAAGGATAGTGAACAAATCAGAAAAGGAAATGAGGCAAATTAATGTTAATTAGAAACAGTAAGAGAAGAAAGAATAGATGAAGCAAGAAAACAAAAGGGCAAATGATAAGTAAGAAAAGTGAGTGAAAAGAAAAAAAATTGAAAATGCCAGAACAGAGCATGAAGAGAAAATGGTGAACTCAAACGGTATGATTTTAAACATGAGGTAACAATTCCAGTTGTGCTGCTGACCATACAGTGGTCTGAAACTTCCCGTGCTGCCTCCATTCTGCCAGGCATAGTCCTCATCAACCCTTTAGGAGAGCAGGAAATCCAAGTGGCTGAGTTCTTGGTGAGTGCATTTCCTTTCTAAATGCTGCTCCCTTTATCCTGGGGGATTGATTGTGCTTTGCTTTCACTTCCTGATGAAGCTTGCTAACAGCCAACACTGACACTTGAGGAGACTTCTGCTGATCCATAAGAGTTGGGATCACAGCAGGAGAGGGGTAAAATTGGGGAGGAGAGAAATATGTTGGACTGGTGCCCCAAACATGTCCTGCCATTGGAAGAATTTTAGCAATGGCAAGAGGTCCTTCTGGCAGGTTTCCCACCACAAGTAGGTGAGAAACAAATTTAAATATTCAAATGCCTTATAAAGAATCATTTTATCAGGCCATCAGTGGTGTGCCAACAGCTGGTGAATCTTCCCATTGGATGGAGAGGCTAAAATAACTCTTCAGACGCAAGCATCCCAATACCAATTTACCTTTATTTATAACCTTTGACAGAACACTGCCTCTCAGTGGGTCAGGCATTCAGGGGCCAAATATGCCTGACATTCATCCTTTTATGTCAGCCAGGTCTCCCTGATTGGACCTGATTGAATTAAATATCCTTTATTGTCATGTGCATCCAATATAAAATACTGTGAAAAGTGTGTACCATTGCTCTTACGTAAGCACCATTCACGGAACAAAAACATTTAAGAAATAATGTAAAGAGAGTCCAACTTTTCCTTCTCCGCTGCTACAGCATGCTGCCGCCAGAGTCGCACTCCAGGCTTTCCAGGCTACACCATGCCACCGTCAGGAGATTACTCCATGTGAAAGTGAGAGACCAATCCAGGGTTTCACAGGTCAACCAACGGTCCCTGCAGCTATACTGCCTCTGAGAATGCCACCACTGCTCTGGAGCCCATTGAAGCCACCTCCTGCTAAAGAGCTCTCTTTTTCAGGGAGGTTTGAGGAAAAAAAAGAGGGGTAGAAGGAAAAAGGAAAAAAGAAAAGTGCAGACGAGGAAGACAAGCCCAGGCACAGGAGCCCGAATGCTGCCTGCTCCAATGCCACCATCTTGATCCAATCAGGGAACTCATTCTATTATGCCCATCCAGCTGACCTCGTTACAATCATTTCAGAGGCCACCAGATGAATGCAGACAATCTTCCTGTGGCATCCTGGGGGACTTTTTTTGTGATCAAAGTGGTGGGCTTGGGCAGGAAATGCAACTTCTCTGGACCTAGAGATTATTTCAGGAATGTTGCCCCTCCATCAATATAATTTTTATTTTTACTTAAATTTTCTTTGGCCTACCTGGACAGCAAACCCCAGAAGCAGATTATTTTAGAATTTCCACCCAGAAAATCAAGAGGCAAATCACATTGGCCAGCCAAGCATTTTGTCAACACATGGCTCCAATCATTTTCAGGGCTCCAACCTTTATGGGCAAATTCTGCCCCACATTCGATAGGCTTTATAAAGTTCTAACATGAGCTAAGAGGTACCTGCTTCACTATAACTTCATCATACCTACAATTTTGATATTTGACTAGTTGATATCTTTAATCATAGACAGAATAAAACATATAGATCTGATCACATTTATTAAACAATCTGATTTTGAGCAAGAATTTCAGAAAAGACATGCAGCATAATTTTATAATTTCTTCCTATGTACTTAAATAAACTACTTTGATCTAAGTGTATATTCAAATTAATTTCTTAAGGCATTTATTTTTCCTCACATGGTATTAGCAGTCTACATATGGTTACTAAATCCAAAATGTGCTTACCTGTCCCAGTAGAGCAGATATTAAAGAACTTTTTCCACTTCCTACATTTCCACAAACTCCTAAAAGTGACCCCTGAGAGAAAAAAAAAACATAATTTATTAGACTTTGGACATGTCCTCAAATGCAAGATGTACCAATGTAACAGGTGTAATATCTGTGACCATGTACCTTTTCCAAACTGAAGCTTATACTATGGAGAGTCATTAATTTGGGGCTGTCTTTCTCTGTTGATGTTTTAGATGTGATTTCTGGCAGTTGACCAGAAATGTTGGGCTCATTTGTTCCATTTGCTTCAGAAACTTTTTTTCCTTTTGGCACCTTGTCAGCAGAATATAATTTTCCGTTGCCATTTGTGTTGTCCCATGAAAGTGAAGCATTTTCCATCAACACCACATGTGGAGAGTCTTTCAGAGTTTTCACGTATACAACAGGATCTTTCATGACTAGAATTTTCTAATAATAGAGTAAGTTTTTATAAGGAACAGGAATGTACAAATCTGAATTGGAATTTTAATAATTGTTTAATTATGCTTCTATAAACAACTTGCATCTATTTAAACCGATAAGTGTAAAATTATTACCAAAGCTACTAACTTACCTTTAACCTTCGTAAAGAAATTTTAGCCTCTGCAAATGCTTTAACAGAATATGGCAGACTGGCCAACGAAAATCTCATTGAATTGAAAACTGCGATCACAGTAAATGCCTTGAGTGATGAGAAAAAAATCATTATAAAATATAAAGGAACAAATTTACAGGTTGTCAGGATAACACCAAGTGTATTATTAAATGTTCTTTCCTTTTAATCTTACCGTGGATGCTGTCAGCTCATATCCCAGGAGCGTGTGTACTACAAATGTGAGGACTGTGGCCAATGTTGGTACAATAGGAGCCACTGAAGTATTCACACTTTGAACATATCCTGCTTTTTCTAATATCTTTCGTTCAGTTTTACGAACATCTGTTTCATAAAATTAGCAGCATAAATTGTCTACATTAGCACAGGATCTAATGTCCCTTAAGATACATAAAACTTATATAATTTAAAATATGCATTATATGAAAGTCTTGTTTCATGGTTGATTGCTAAAGATAATATAGAGCTACACACACACACATACACACACACAAACACACAGTTCAGGTTTTAAAAAAAAGCATGGTTTTAGTGAATGAACAACTTTTACTCTAGTTCACTGAAAAATGTGTTTTCTTACCATGAATAGAACGTGCAAATGATTTTTCCCATGCATACATTTTTATCAGTTTTACATATGTCAAAACTTCATTCATTAATCGCACCCGGGTATCTGTCTGAATAATGGCTTTGCGTCGAAATGCTGTAGTAAATTTTGCCATTAACATCTGTAACCAATAAATATCACAAATGATCTCATGACATATTCTAAACTTCCTGTGTGCCAATTTCACAAAATAGCTTCTGACCTTCAAGTCATTTGATCGAGAAAAGAACGCAAGAAAATATCAGCTGAGAAATAAAGAACACCTTTCAGGATATACTCCTAAAAATAAATGTATACTGTTAATAAGGAAATGCAGATGGGGCAAAGATAGTGCCAAGTAGATTAGGAATGCAAAATGATATGAAATAAGTAAGAAAGACACACTTTATAGGACCTTTCAAGAAACCAAAGAAGGAGAATACTGAGATGAATATAGGAACATTCAATAAAAAATAGTCAAAAGGTTAATAGTAAGCTAAATTATTTGAGTTGTCAAAAATGTTCATGACAGTAAGAAATTCTTCCAAATTTACAATGACAAGTGTTTCAGGATAAATAGAAAGTGAAAAATGATTGTTTCATTAGTATATAAATAATCATTAGAGCCAATAGCAGTAAAATGTCATCCATCATTAATGGTTCTCTAGCTAAATTTATCAGTTGGATGCCCTAGCTGTAATTAGATTAAAAACAGTGAGTCTTCATGCACAGATCCTATATATCTGACAGTGTTAAGTGAGATAACAACAAAGAAAACATTGCATTTATTTAACACGTCATATACACACAAAATGGTGACAAAACTCAGTTTGCTCAAAACCCAACATTAGTGAACTGTCTGTCCTAAATTCCCTTACCAACAAAGTTTATGGAAAAGAAAGTTGGGTGGCACATAAAACAGTTTGAGAAGTGGTCATTATCAACTTTGTTGCCAAGTCAAATTTCACCCCTAGTATCTAATAAATGCTGCTGACAATCATAAAAATCTCAGAATTATGAATGTAAGGACAGTCCCATGAATTGGAAACAAACTAATAAGATGATAAGACCACAAGGTGAATGAACAGAAGCAGGCCGTTCAGCATCGAGTTTACTATGCTATTCAATTAAATCATGGCTGATGTGATGAATATGTTTATATAATGGATACATTTTGAAGAAAATTGACAAAGCTAACTGAGGTAAACGCAGAATCAATAGTCCTGCACTATCAACCCTCAAAATAATAACTCATCAAGGTTGCAGAGCACTTGTTTCAAAATAGCCCAGCAAGTAGCAGTCAATTTGAGTTCAGAATATGATGATCTTGCTCAACCATTATTGTCAATGTTTTGACAAAATGAAATCCCAAGTGAACATTAGCAAGCTTTACATTACATCTCTGATGCCCTCCTCTACTGTGGTGTGACCTGAAGATTGTGCCTCCTTGTGCATAAGCTCCTTGGAACTGTAAGCTGGCAAAGAAGCGTCAAACTTGTTGAGAAGTGTCAGACATGTCAAGAACTTTCAAGACAAGTCAGGCTTATTAAAAAATTACTAAAAGTGTCAAAATGATCCATAAATATTAAAAAGTATAAAACTTGTCAAACACCTTCAACAAAATGCAAACCTGTTAACTGTCGAAATTTATTTTAAATGAATGGAAGTGCTTTTCTCAAATAGAGTCTTATCTGCAATATGGAACTTTACAAACAAACAAATTAAGGACAGGAGTAAGCCATGCAGCCCGTTGATCCTACAGTGTCACTCAATAAGGCTGGGACTGATCTGACTATTCCACATGCCTGCCTGACCAGATATGTTATATAAATCTAGTCCCATTTGCCAGCATTTGGCCCATATCCCTCTAAATCTCTCCTATTCATATACCCATCTAGATGCCTTTTAAACATAGAAGCAACTGAAATATTCACACTTTGAACATATCCTGCTTTTTCTAGTATCTTTCGTTCAGTTTTACGAATATCTGTTTCATTAAATTAGCTGCTTAAATTGTCCGCATTAGCACAGGATCTAATGTCCGTTAAGATCTATAAAGCTTATATAATTTGAAATATCCATTATTTAAGTATTGTAACCGGCCTCCACCACTTCCTCTGGCAGCTCATTCCATACACGCACCACCCTCTGTGTGAAAAAGTTGCCCCTTAGATCCCTTTTATATCTTTTCCCTCTGACTTTAAACCTATGCCATCTTGTTTAGTACTCACCCACCCTATGGAAAAGACCTTGTCTATTTACCCTATCCATGCCCTTTATGATTTTATAAACTTCTATAAGGTCACTCCTCAGCTTCCAACACTCCAGGGAAAGTAGCCCTAACATGTTCAGCCGCTCCCGAAAGCTCAAATCCTCCAACCTTGGCAACATCCTTGTAAATCTTTTCTGAACCCTTTCTAGTTTCACAACATCCTTCCTATAGCAGGTTGACCAGAATTGCTTGCAATACTCCACAAATGGCCGAGCCAATGTGCTGTAGAGCAGCAACATGACTTCCAACTCCAACTCAATGCACTGACCAATAAAAGCAAGCATTACAAATACCTTCTTCACTTTCCTATCTGCCTGCAACTCCACTTTCAAGGAACTATGAACCTGCACTCCGAGGTTTCTTTGTTCAGCAACACTGCTTAGGACCTTACCATTAGGTGTATAGGTCCTGCCCTGGTTTGCCTTTCCAAAATGCGGCACCTCACATTTATCTAAATTAAACTCCATCTGCCACTCCTCAACCCATTGGCCCATCTGATCAAGATCCCATTGTACTCCGAGGTAACCTTCTTCGCTGTCCACTACACCTCCAATTTTGGTGTCATCTGCAAATTTACTAACCATACCTCCTACATTCACATGCAAATCATTTATATAAATGACAAAAAGCAGTGGAACCAGCACCAATCCTTGTGGCACACTGCTAGTCACAGGCCTTCAGTCTGGAAAGCAACTCTCAACCACCACCCTCTGTCTTCTATCTTCAAGCCAGTCCTGTATCCAATAGCTAGTTCTCCCTGTATTCCATGTAATCTAACCTTGCTAACCAGTCTACCATGAGGAACCTTGTTGAGTGCTTTACTGAAGTCCATATAGATCACATCCACCGGTCTGCCCTCATCAATCACTTCCCTAGCTTCCCACAGAGTTCTAGGGTACACCTGATCAGGTCACAGGGATTTATCCACCTTTATGCATTTTAAGACGTCCAGAGTCTCCTCCTCCGTAATATGGCATTTTTCAAGATGTTGCTATTTATTTCCCCACATTCTCTATCTTCCACACCCTTCTCCACAGTAAACACTGATGCAAAATATTCGTTTGTATCTCACCCATCTCCTGTGTTTCCACACATAGGCGGCCTTGCTGACCTTTAAGGGGCCATATTCTCTCCCTATTTACTCTTTTGTCCTTAATGTATTTGTAGAATCCCTTTGGATTCTCCTATTTGCCAAAGCTATTTCATGACCCCTTTTTGCTCTCCCAATTTCCCTTTAAGTATACTCCTACTGCCTTTACAGACCTCTAGGGATTCCCTCGATTCTTGCAGTCTCTACCTGACATATGCTTCCTTCTTTTTCTTGACCAAAACCTCAATTTCTCTCATCATCCAGCATTCCCGACACTTATCAACCTTGCATTTCACCAATTCTTTTGATAAGTCTGCAATCTTGGAATAGTAAATGAGTCTGCTTTTGTCACCTCATTGACTTTGTGATAATAAATACAGAACCTTTGTGATCCATCCAATTTCAGCATGATCGCAATAGGTATGCTCCAGGTACTATGAATCAGTTCAACAATACCACTGCCAAACATAAACTTAATCTCGTCTCTCTCTTGAGCTAATTTCTCTGAATTGAATCTGTAAGATATTGTTTTAGAAGTAATGCTACTTATACTTTAATACCATGAACAGCCAAAGATTTTTTCCTGGTCTATCCACACAAATTGATATATGTTTCTGTAACAGCCTTTGTGAGTCACTTTGAGAGTATTCTGAAAAATAAAACGTTATGCTAACTTTTTAAGCACTTCTGTACTGTTGATTGTTCAAATTCTTGTTCATTCTCCAATTGTTCTGATGTTTTTATTTCACTCTTTATTTCTTTTAATAATGTAAGTGCACTCGTCTCCTGGCTATCACCTCTGTATAAGTCCCTCCTTAACATTTTAACATGACTCACTCTCTGATCCTTTTTCCTGTCTGGACTACTCACGCCATAATTTATGTCATTGAGTTTATTCTTGATTTGATAACTTACAGTCAACCTTTCTTGTAATGATTCCCCAGAGAAAGGTAACAACACATCTTGGCTCTATTAATAAAATTTCAAACTCTATTCTACAATATTACCTATTCTAGTTCTCATTGTTTGTTAAGCAATCTTCAAATGCTTCTTGGCTAACTTGCATGCTTTGGTTAGTTTCTCTCTGAAACTTGAACATAAGTTGAAAGGTTCGTCTCTGAGCTTTGGTTTAACCGTTTCTGTTTAATCAATTTAAGTGATCCTCTCACTCGTGTTCACATAGCAGTTCAAAGGGACTGAATCCTGAGGACTCATCAGAACCATCCCTATGGTGAACAGTAACAAAAGAATTCCTTTACTCTAATTGTTAGGACATTCTTGACAATCAGCTCAAACAATGATCTTCAAAGTTTGATGTCATCTTTTCAATGCATCTTGAGTTTGTGAGTAAAAAGTGAAGTAAATTATTTTATTCCTAAACTAGTCACTATTTCTTTGAATCTTTGTGATGTAAAATTTGAGCCTTGACCTGATTGTATTTACTTGGGTAATCCATATCTTCTAAAAGAATGGATTTAACTTTTGCAATTCCATTCTTACAATGATTTTCCAAAAGTGACTGCTTCTGGAAATCTTGCAGAAACATCCATAATCATTAAAAGATACTGATACTAGCTGGGGTTTGCCAACTACCTGATAAAGACTTCATCTTTATGTAATCCTGACCAATAAAGATGTTTGTTTTTAATCTGTCCTTTCTAAATGCCTAAGTATCCTGCCATTGGAATTTTGTGAGGTTCTCATAAAATTTCATGATGATACTCAAATGGACTACCACCTGATGGGCGAATGCCCATTTCTTATTGGCTGATATTTGCAGTAGTGTTAACATCCTTAAGGTATTGCTAAGTGTTCCTACAGATCATGGACCTGTATAGGCCTCTGTGGCAAATTCAGACCAGGCTGGTAGGGTCGGGTACTACATTATTCTCTGGCAGTCCTGAGGAAAGAGAATGGCCCATGTTCGCCCTTACCATGCATCAGGACCTCCTGTTAGCAAACTGGGGTGCCAACATGCAACTATTAACCACCTCTGGGGCAATGCATCCTAAACTGGAACTGTGAAAGTCAGTTCTAAACTTGTAGATTTTGAACTGGTGCACTGCTAGGCTTTAAATATGGCACCAGTGTTGGGAAGGCTGGATTGTCATGGCAGTGGTCTGCACATCTGCCACTGCAAGTGCAAGTAAGCACAAAAGTGGCCTCGAGGAGGCATTGTGCTACTTAATGATGTGACCAGTGTATGATTTTGCAAGAAAATTTGCTGGAGTTTAAGGAGAGATAACCTCCCTGACATTCCTCTGAAATTAGCCAAATTATGAGAAAATTCAACCTGTGATAATCCCTTGACTTTTCCTGATTACCTTGAATTTTTCTACACGCCCTGTGTTCATGCATCCATTGTAGAAACAATTACAGGTAAAGAATTCTGAGCGGTATAGTCAAGTTGGAAAGTGTTTAAATCTGAGACCTTTACTTTGACAGCGCAAATAATAATTTCCATTCCAAAGCAAAGTGTCTATCAAACAACAGAGGTAGTAGGTGCAGAATTTTTTAATCCCTTCAGAAACAAATCTTTCTACTGCCAGTGCAACTAAATTACAGCACAAAAACATGACATCAGAAGACATTTTCCATTGGAAAAGTCCTGTATTACTATAATATGTGCCAACAATTACATAATGGAAGCGTCAACTTACTCATCCAGGACAGTTCTGTCTGCTGAATCATTGCATTAGATACACACCTACGTTACAGTGCAGCATCTAGGAGTAACATTTGAAAATGTCAAAATGTTTTACCACTCACATTTCAGCATGTCCTTTGCACCGTTTTCCTCATAAACTCTCAAACTTGTTTGTCTTTTTCATGTGTTTCCAAAACTCATGAAAATATCAAGTGGGAACAAATCCAATTTCAATTTAAAATGGGAAACCCAACCTCAGTAGGTAGCGCACTGGACATTCCTGATCCTCAAAGAAGTTGGGGAAATATGACGCAGGATCAGGAACATGGTGGAAAATGACATTTTCTCCCCTCAAAAAATGTAAGTGCAACAATTCATTCTCCAAAACCTGTTTCTGAACCCAGATAAAAATTCATTTGCTAGTCTCCAGACACAAGGAACATGTTCAAGCCCTTTAAATGGTGCAGAGAAGTTAAATTATGTGGAAATATTAGGAAGGTGTTTCAGAGGAGATAAAGTTCAGGAAATACATCCACATTCAAGCAATTTTAATGCTAGGAGACTGTGAAGACAAAAACATTGGAGTTAGATGCTTTAATTTTATTTTAGAGTTTAGATTATATTGTCACGTGTACTCAAGTACAGAAGTACAGTAAAAAGTCTATAATTTTGCCATGCGTGGCGCCATCTTAGATACCAAAGTACCTAGGTACAAAAAAAGCTTAGGTACAAAGCAGTAGGTGAAATGAGATTTAAAAAGTTAGGCATTATTTCGTGGAATAGTAGAAAAGTAAGGAAATATGTTGTAGTTTATGGTTTCTGTAGTAGATTGAAATGGATGTTCTGAATCTCATCCCTTCTCTGTTTATCTTGATGAACTAAGTAATTAGAAAAAGTGGACTTTTGTTAGGTAATATGTTTTGTATACAAATTTTGCTCAGGATAATTATAGAGAAAGGCAAGTTAGTAAAATCTGTTTAATCATATCTTTCAGAAACATTTCATAGTACTGGTGCAGAATTATTTTAAAAATATTATTAGATGGTAAATATGGCAGTGTTTATGCGCTATAAGTTGCTGTGAAAAAGTTAGGAGTCTTTTTTTTATGGTGCTAATTGAGTGTGAAGTGGTGAACAGGACATGAGGAGAAATGAACGAGACATGAGGAGAAAGCCTTCAGTTTCCTTAAGCAGTTGTAATGCTTTTGATATCCAGCTAAACCAGTTGACAGGTTTTCAGTCTAGCAACTTCTCTAAAGGATAATATTGCCACTAATGCAGTATATAGTTCGTACAGCACAACATTATGAATATACTATCAGCATAGCTCAGTCAGTGGTTAAGTAATAATTCAGTCCAGCACCAAGAAGGTCCTGCATTGTCAGAGATGTCCGTTTATATGAAACAAAGACTTGACGTGCATGCTTAGGTGGATGTAAAAGATCTAATGCCGCTACTTAAAGAGAAAAGATTTATTTAGGATGCCTGAGTTCCAACTGCCAGAACAAATCATTTCTGTCCACCTCAAGGAAGGCAGTTGAACAAGAGGAGGACAAAGGCCGTGTTTCAAAGACATCCTGAAGGCTTCCCCCAAGAAATGCAACATCGATGTCATCATGTGAGAGAGCCTCATTCAGAAAAAATCAACTTGGAGGAAGCTCCTGTATGAAGGGGCACAATTCTTTGACAACAGTTGTCGACAGGAGGAAGTGCAGAAAAAGAATTGGAGAAAAGAATGCCAGTGAACTCAAGGCCATGAACCAATTCCACCTCCAACCTGCCAAATGTGCATTCAGAGACCTGCTGTAGGATTGGGCTCATCAGCCACAGAAGGGCCCACAGAACCTGTGATTGTTGATGTGATATTTCCTAAGTGGACAATCATACTCATTAGACAGAGTTCTTTACTTAGTTGATTGAGAGTTTGCTATATGAAAATTGGCTGACAAACTTGTCTAAAAAGTAAGAGTAAGCATTTTTAAAGTAATCCATTGGTTGTTTTATTTAAATTAATTCAGAAGCTGTGGTCTTTGCCAACTAGACCAGTATTTATTACCCATCAATAATTGTAATGCATTTGGGATATCCTAAGTATGAAGATGTGCTAAATAAATGCAATGTACGTTTTAGTCATGAGCTGAACATCAAACTCCTGGTTTGAAACTTGAACCACCATTCATCTAACTCAAAAGTTATAGTGCTTGCAAGTTAGCCAAACCAGTAATATATTAACCACTTAATGTGCTACAATTTGTAACAATAGATTTTGTTCGGCATTTCATTGTAATGTCATACCTGAACAGGTATAAATAAAATGTAAGCAACAATCCCCAACAAAGATGTTGGACCAAGAATAACGTAAGAATATATTGTGCAACTGATCAGCAATACTGGAGTACCAAATATAAAAGGACAAAACAAAACAGCTTCAAATAGTCGGTGACCATCATTTGATAGTAAATTCAATACCTGTAAAAACAAAGCAAAATAAAGCAAGTTAATTCTAAGCCATGTTTTTCACTCTTTGAGCCTGATTTGAAATCAATCTATATTTAACACCAAAATGTTACAAACTCTCCTTTGCTTTCATGTTTTCCACAATATTGTTTCAGTGGCAGATTGTCAAATAATTCCAAACTTTTGCAAGACAAAAATTGAATCTGATCTATTAGATCCATTTGGGAAGAGAAAATTCTTATCATTGTTGGAAGAGATTTTCATTATTTAACTTCCATAAAAGCTGATTTCACCTTCACCGTTAAGGCGTTTTGGAGAGGTGATGATATTTTTTATGCCCTTGACATGAAAATAGTAGGTTCACGATATACATTATACTTTTAGAAACAAAACATCAAAGAGACACACCCCTTTAAAATATGATATGTTACATATTTGGCACAGATATTAGCTGCTGTTTAATCTCTTAGTTGATCTAGCTGCCCTTTTAAATTTTAAAGTATTTAGAAGTGTGGAATATTGCTTTCCAAATGCAGACCTAGTTCAGTGCAGTTCCGATGCTGGATCTATCCTATATTCTCTTTTTTCAGAGAGCTTCACTTTACACGCTTTACACTTATTTGATTACTAGGGGTTAACAAACTCAGTCTTTGCTATTGCGTTCATTTTCTGATGGAGGATTGTAAGAAAACAATAGTGAACAAACATTAAAATCAGAATACTACAGCAAGGCTATAGTGACTTACAAAACCTTTTCAGGAGTCCCATCATTTAATCTGAAGAAGATTTGTAACTTTTATGAATAATGCTTATATGTAATAATTTCCATAATACCATAAGACATAGGAGCAGAAATTAGGCCATTCAGCCCATCAAGTCTGCTCCACCATTCAATCATGTCTGATAAGTTTCTCAACGCTATTGTCCTGCTTTCTCCATGTAACCCTTGATCCCCTTGTCAAACAAGAACCTATCTATCTCCGTCTTAAATATACTCAATGACATGGCCTCCACAGCCTTCTGTGGCGGTGAATTTCAGTTTATTTTATTCTGTCACAAAACCCCTTTAATAATTTCTTCCTCAGTCAGCTGGAAATCTAAAATATTCAATTGTGCCTGAACAAAATTTGTGTTTTGGTTTTAATTTCCTATTCTTATGAATACTAAATATCAAATTAAAATTTATATTAACATAGATACTCACAGACAAACAGAGTATAGCATGACTATAACAAATAAAAAAATAAGTAATTATGATTATATAACGATTATGAAACTGGACTGACAACCCATCTACCAAACAAAAATCTACACAACAAAGTAGAAAATTTTCCATATACAGTTTGTTCTCATTAGCAGGACAAGTCCAATTAGTCTTCCATAAGCCCAATATCAGTAAATCATAGAGCACATACTGGCATTTCTGTAGAGCAACAATTACCACAAACTAAATGGGTGGTCTTCTTTGTTACTACATGTTTCTTTGCCCATATATTTCAGTTTTATTAGCGTCTTAACTAATAATTGAACCTTGATCATCATAATTCAAAATAGATTATTTGTTCATGAGTACATCATTGTTATGGGAGCTTGCTGTATACAAGTTGTCATGCGTTGCCTACATTACAACAATAGTTACACTTTAAACAGGGTTCTAATGGTTATAGAGCACTTTAGGATGTCCTGAGCTCATGAAAAGTGTTATATAAATACACGTTCATTTGATTAACAAACTGATATCCATATATTGAATTAGGCAGCAAAAGACTTTCAGAAATGTATAAAGTTTTTGTTGTAAATCTGTAGTTTAGCACATAAACCAGGGTAATACCTCTCTCTTTTCGACCCATTCACTGTCCAGATACCAAGTTCCCACTGGGGAAGAACACAGCTCTTTTTCTATCTCAACCTGTTCAGACATGTTATAACACACCAGCAAAATAAAAACTGAAAGAATTGTGGATGCTGTAAATCAGGAACAAAAACAGAAGTTGCTGGAAGCTCAGCAGGTTTGGCAGCATCTGTGACAAAAGAAAATCAGAGTTAATGTTTCTGGGGAACTAGTTCTGAGGAAGGGTCACCAGACCCGAAATGTTAACTCTGATTTTTTCTTCACGGATGCTGCGGAACCTGCTGAGTGTGACACACCAGCAGGTGAGACTTGAACCCAGGTCTTCTGGCCACAGGTAAAGTCACGACCACTGCATCAAAAGAACCCTAAGAGCACGCTTTATATAAAAAAAAATTAGTAACCCAACACCAAATTTAACTGAACCCAACACTTTCTTTTGTATAGGAATCTGCATTCCTATCACCAATATCATTTTTAAACACCACCTTCTTAAAGTAATGGAACACAAGAAGATGGTGGGAAGTTGCAGCAAATGGAGACAGATGTGAAAATTAATAACAGTGAGCAATAGGTTGGGAAAAGTGCAAAGCTTTGAACATATTTAAATTGGTTCTTGGTTTGGTATTACTCAGGGATGGAAAATGTAGTTTAAGTTATTGTGGAATGCCTAAAGACCAGAAACAATATGTGCTGAGAACCAGGATATGAGTGGTGCTGCTTACCAAATCCTGCATTACGATTAAAATGGGGAAGGTAACAAAGGATGTCATAATGGTAGAAGAATGAAAGGTTTTTCAAAGTGACAGCATGCAAGTGAGTTGCTAATATTTGACACACTGCAGGCAGATCCATGGATATATCTAATCAGAGGGCCAGTACCATTTTGTACTCATGGAATTACTGAATAAATGATAGCGGAATGCCTGGCAGCAATGGGGGATAGATTTTGGTATTGCAGGATTATATGGAGAGGTCTAGATATTTGGGAACATTGATGAATTGTACTGAGATATATTATTACAAGGAGTGAAGGATGTGAATTTGTAACAACACTGGAATGCCAGAGAAAAGTGTAGGTCTGGCAGTGCTGCTGTCAATTTTTGGAGGCTCATGAGAGGGCATGAAAGGGCATCTTATAATGTAGAAAAATTAGGAAATGGGGTTTGGAAGTGCAAGCATGGTCTTGTAGTCTGAATGTAATGGGGAGAAGTTTTAGGCAACTGAACATATTTGCTTGAGCTCTCTGTTTCTAGAAGAGGCCCCAGGGACCTCCAAGTGATTAAGGGAGGTGGGCCAAGTAGAGTTTGCTTCAATCTTTCTCCTGCTGATTATTAAGAAAGCAAGGTTTTACATTTAAGCAACACATTTAATGACCTCAGGGTGTCCTGAAGTGCTTCAGGAAATGCAAATGCCACTAAAATAACTTTGTAATATATGATATGGCTGTCCAAATCATCCAGGATCCAAAGTCATGTTGTATTTTATGACTTTAATCATAGGCACAAACCTAGCAGAATAAATTTGAGCCAAGGTAGATCAAGGTCAGTTAAGAATGTGTTCTGTCACATCAGGAGAGGTTTGAATAAACTTGGATGGGTGCAGCAACAGTAATGTAAACCATTTAGACATTTGGTTTGACCAATATTTCAACTGACTACAGTCTGTGAAGCTATTTTAGAAAGCTGGATCCGCCACAGGGAAACGAGCAGGAAAAAAATCAGAGAGGCATTACCACTAGGTTACTGTCACATAACTTACTCAACCAATACGGAAATCAATGAAGGGCAACTAAGTAATCTTACAATATAGATTAATGCTTACCTCACCAATGGAAATATTGTTTAAACTTTTAAGATGGATCAGCTTAACAAATGCCAAAGTAGAAATGGCACCTTTTAGTCGAATGGCAGTCTGATAATTGATAGCCCATGAGGCTGAGAGGAAAGTTGTTTTACAGAGCTCTGTGGTAAATAAGGCAAAGCACAGACCGACTCCATAAACAAGATTGTCTGACTTTTTTTCAATATGTTGGAGGATAGCATGAACCAGCACTGCCTGTAAAGTAAGGAACAGAATTTGCAGTCAAACAGTAATAATACTGTGACACTTTTGTATTCGACATGATGCTAATGGGATACATCTGTTTTATATATCTACAACAATAATAACCAAAACCTGCATCTATTTGGTATCTTTAATAAGAAAATATATCCAAAGTCAAGTGATAGTGAATGTACAGTAAATGGACACCAGGCCAGGACAGCAGAGTAAAAGGCGTGAGCAAAATGTCTTTAAGGGTGAGCAGAACAGTAAGGTATGGGGAGAGAGTTCCAGAACAGAAATCTATATGACTGAAATGTTACCAATTCTGGTAAGGGGAGGGAGCACTAAACATTAGGATAAATGGAATGAAGTATTCAGCAGGGAGGAGGGATACGGAGCAGATACGCTGAGATGAGATCATGAAGTCATTTGAAGATGCTAAGGATTTTAGGTTTAAAGTTTGTGGAATAGGGTACATTGGTAAAGGTGGCCTTGAGTACAAACAGGACTTATTGTGGGGCAGGTTACTTCAATAGAATGTGGAGGATGGGGTTCTGCAAGGACAGCAAGAAAGGTTAGGGTATGTAACATACTGAGCAGGAAACAAGTTGGTTATGGAGGCTGCTCTTCCCTAAAGGGTGGAGTTGGGACCTCCTGCCCTTATCCAAGGTTTGTTGACATCTTTACAATGGTGGATCCCAAAGCAACAAAAATCAGGAAAACAAGCCTCACACCTTCACCATAATTTACATATTCCCCCAGCAGTGAATGTCAGGAGCGTAGGGTGGGACAACTATTGTTGGAATAGAAACACTACAGGTGGCTTCACCACCTCATTTTCTCACTGTTTCTGCCATTATCCTGCCTGATGTGAAGGAAAATTGTGATTTGCGTACCCACACCGGTATTAGTCCACTCATTGATTTGGACAATAGTTGTTCAGAGCAATTCTCTCTGTACGCTGCCTCAACAGCATTTTTAACTCATAGATTTTGAATATTAATGTTTTGTATGAGATTGCGGAATAAATGGCTGTTTTTCCTTTTAGTTATGTGACTTTCTGAAATTATGCTAACATTCATTTTGTGCTTTATCTTACAGTAAAGGTCATATTACAGAGAAAAGTTTCCAAATGGTTTCATAAATTGGAGAGACATAAATAATATGCATTCATGACCAGGATCATATTCTTTCATGCTTTAAGATATGATGGCTAATTTGCCATACTTCAGCATTTATCTAAAATCTATGCCATTTCAAACTTATTGAAATACAAGAAAATACAGTAACTATTGTAAAAGCATGTAATTGTTTCTTAGACAAGAAAATGCATGTGAGTACATACCGGTCCCAAAAAGCTAGAAATCATACAAATGACCGTGCAAGTTATATTCATAATAAGTCTTGTTCGCTGAAACTGCACAGCCACTTTCTCCAAAGAAGCTTTCTCGCTGCCCATTCTTTCCAACTCTTTCTTCCAAAGGCATAAGAATCTGTAAATATTTTTCAGCAAAATGTCAGAGTTTTCATTTTGTTTTTATGCCTGTTTTTATAAATTCTGATCATTCAAAATGTGCTTCCAAATCGACAGACCTTCTGGCGTTCACATCTGAACAATTGAACCGGGAGAGGGGAGGCACAGTGTCTTGATTCAGTTTTTTCTTGGACCCTTTGATCATCAGTGGTGTCAGCCATGAGAAATAGATGAATGAAAATAAGCCAGCGTCATCTACTGGAGATGGAGATGGATTCCTGTGAAAATGTTTTCGTTGTATGTAACAAAGGTTGCTTAATTGTGAAAATCAGACAGGCCTTGCATTATAGGACAGATTTTTTTCACTTACTTTGGCTTTGGACGTATAGGAATCATTGTTTTAGAGCTCTGATAGTATTTGTGGTGCTTATTCTGTACGTCTTGTATATCTTCATTATTGAAACTTGGAAATTCCATTTCACTGACTTCTGGGACTGCACGTCAATGTCAGGAAGCTGACTCTTAAAATTAGAGTCACAAGATAAATATTGAATAAATAGAAGAAATCATAGCTTTTATACAAAAATTGGGCATCATGTTAGAGATCTCGCAATGATTTAAACAAATACAATAGTGATGTATATTTAATTTCTAGAATATTTGACATTGCATTATCAATGTTAATGTGTAATTGCTTGAACACCAAGCCTCTTAACTCCTGAGTAAGGTATGTAGTTCTGCAGTGCTATGACAGCACAGACACCAGTAATTTGTTTTTCCCTTGGTAAAAGATAGCCATATAGAAAGTAATTTCAATCCCGAAATGAAAGATCCAAAGAACTAAAAGGTTTCATTGTTCAGAGTAAACGTTATGTAATAATTATGATGATGAAACTATCCTCCAAACTTCTTAACTAAAATTTTGTAATAATTCTCATCCTCACAGCAATTTTCCACATGTAACCCTTTTATACTCAAACTGTGTTTGCTGTTTATCCTCCTCCTTATATTTTCAGTTTCAGTTCAAGATACATCACACAATCAGCTACTCTCAAAACCTGTTTTATTTTCTCTGAAAGCAATGCCAAATATCTGGTGGTGAAAGTGACCATGGAAACAGACTTCTGTCTTACCAATGCTAGGGAACTGTAACACGTTTAAGAGGATTTTCTGACTCTTGTTTATGTGGAAATGCTGTGATAATTTAGAATACCGCTTTAATAAATAGTGATCCTTCAAACTGCATTTCATAGAATTAATCAAAATTATTCATTTGTGTTTGTTGACTTTCCTATTCATTTTGTAGTTCATTATTTCACACTGATAAAGACAGGCTGTGGCTGCAAAAAAAACAAGGACACTGGAGCTACAAGGAACAATTCTTCCATCTCAAGCTCATTGAGGATGAGTGCTTTAGATGCCTGTGCTTCTTTAAGGAAATACCCACCGAAATCTGTTTCTCTTTGATATTCATTAACAGAGTGTGAGCATTGTTTTCCATTCACAATTCGACTAGAAATGATGGCGATGCACCACTTTAAAGTCCCTGGTGGATATGGTCTCCTGTTGAAAGGATTTCTTTCTCTTTCCTCTCCCTGTTCAGCAGTTTGTCTTTCCCTGTCTTGCCTCTCTCATTCTCCAAACCGAGAGGGATGATGAAGAGAGTATTCAAGTGTGAGAGCCAGCGGTCAGAGCAGGATTCTTGCAATGATGACTGAGTCCTTCTCTACATGCCACATCACTCCCTGTAGCTGAGGCCAACTTTAACTATGGGTTATAACCTAAAAATATTTAAAGAACTTTGCAAAAGCCAAAGGAAGCCAATCAGGAACTAACGCGAGAGCTGTTAATGATGCCTTTTAAACATCAGGGGATCTTTCCTGCTGCTGAATACATATTCAAATATACGAATGTTGGCAGATGTTAAAAGAGGGCATTCTTCTAGAACACCGAAGTTGTAAATGGTACAGCAAAAGTCCAATAAGCATTACACACTGACCATATCACAGTCTGTCTACTCTGAAAAACACTGCTAGGACTCATATAACTACATACCCAAAATGGAGACTGATGCAGCCTACACCACAAGTGTGCACGTGAACTATGGACACCATTTTTGGTCCCACAGCGGTAACTGTAAAGTGCAAAAAATGTGCTTTAGAGCCAATTTTACAGCCATGGAGTCATACCGCCCAAAAGTCCATTTGGCGTTATGCCCATGTAAGCTGTTTGCAACAATGATCCAATTAGTTTCATTACGCAGCTACCTCCCCATAGTCCTGAATGTTTTTCACTTCAATTTCTTCCCCACAGAAAAATATGGCCTCTACTGCTGCTGTGAATCTTACCAGAATAACTATTGAGATACACTGGAGTAGATGCTGGGAAATTATGTTTACATCCCATTGATATTTCATCTTCTTTTCCATTAAACACTGACAGTAAGGTGACAAAGCTGGCCAAAGCACCACACTATCTTTTATAATAAAATATGTTCAGGGTAGCTCCAGAAATTTTATCAAATGACAGAGGGGTTCAAAGGAGATTTACTGAAATGGTGCCTGGGAAAACGAACTTCAGTTGTATGGAGAAACTAAAGAAGCTGGATTGTATTCCTTACAGTTGAGAAGGTTCAACTGGGATTCAATAGAAGTGTTCAAAAATATAAATTTTCTTGTAAATTTTTTGCAGCAGAGAGTAGATACACAGAAACTATATTCACTGGCCGGATAGTAAGAACTCATATTTATAATAATTAGTGAAAGAGCCAGGGGAACATTTTATGTATACTTAAAGGCCTGGATTTTAAAATGGTCAGATAGTAATTTCTGCAGCATAGATGGTTATTATGCATTAGATCCCTGCAGAATTTCTAAAATAGCACCCACCTAGCAAATTACCCAGAAAATTGATATTCTGATGGGAAATTCCCCAATGTCTGGAATCCTCCAAAAGTATCCAAAAGTCGGAGAGTAAAGTGCAGTTAACAATTACCTAGGAATATTTAGAAGATTAAAATCCTTGGGTGGAATCTTACAGAGACCTGAGTGATGTGGGCTACAGCAAAATTTGGAGCAGTATCACACAAGAAGTCCAGAGAGGCGGAATTCAACTTCGGGTGCATTTTGCTCCATCTTTTAGATACTTAAAGCAATCTGTTCAAACATGTTATGCCCCACGTCTGGAACAGGTGGGTCTAAAATCCAAGCCTTCTGACCCAAATGTATGGACACCACCACTGCACCACAAGAGCTCTTTTAAAGGAGAGTTGATGGACATGGTATTTATTCTCCCAGAGGTGGAGACACTACTACTGTGCCATCAGCCCTCGAACATTAGCCTGGGATTACCAAGCCAGCATTATTACCATGTTGCCACTGACCGCCTCTACTCCATCTTTTATAGTTTTGACAAAAGATGTGGCAACTTTTTCATTAGACAGCGGTGAGTTGCTAATTAAGAATAATTATTACATGTTAAATGCCTTGTTAATGGCTTAATTTGTTTAATTAATATTCAATTTCCTATTTTACCAAATGTGCCAAGTAAGCTAGACATTCCATACACTCAAGATGAAATTCAGAGCAAGTACCTAACGATATCACCTCATTGCTTGCTTCAAAGGGCCTAAATATTGGATTCTGAGCAACAACATCTCAGGGCAAGCTGCATGGCTACCGGCCACAAGCACCCCACATTCACATCCGACATATGCCAACCTTTAATCACTCACAGAGCACATCACCAATTCACTTACAGTATACTTCTGCACTTCAATGCTGCACTTCAGGCCACACCAACAACTATCGCTAAGTGCACTTCATGGGCTTGACTAGGCTGCATCCGTGGGCTCTTTGCTCACTGCCACAGCACTCACTCACAGCCTACCTGGATGCTCACAGTATCTCTACCTTGCTTTGCCTTTGGGCACTTTGCCCCCTCAATCAAAAATACCAGGCTTATATTACTTCTGTCTTGTCTTGCCATTTAGTGCAGGCACAAAGGCAGAAAGCTTGTCGTGGTTGTCAACAAGCATCAGTTAAGTCAAGGGGAATAGCCTTTGAGCAACACAGTAACAATGTAACAGTAATTCAAGGATAGCCTCTGATACCAGTCCAGGGGCTTTGTCAGAGTCAGAATCCTCTCCAGATAAGGGGAATGATGGGCAGTGCACCACCTGTGTTGAGTCTTTCTGCCCAATTGTGAGTTGTTTACTTTGTGGAATGAGAGAGAGGCAAGTATTAAAGTTAATAAAAGTTTGTGGCACATCTGCTACTTTAGTGCAGGTGGGCAGGTGTCCTGAGCGAATGAGTAGGCAGCACAGAGACCATATATTGTTAGTGCTGTTGGAGCTGGGGTAGGTAAGTGTGAGTGTGGAAAAATTTTTTTAGATGATAGTGAGGATATCGAGAGGAGATGGTGAAGCTTACGTTGGCAGAGTGGCGGAGAAGACCTTCTTCCTTTATTGCTATGCATTCCTCCAGATGGCTGAGACTGCTTTAATGCAGGTGGCAATCTGGACCAGGCTGGCACAGTTTTATCTTGTGGCCTCTACTGATGATCATGGGGGAATAGGAAGTTGCACCTCTTCACTATCCCATTCAGCAGGACATCCAGGTCCCTGCCTGCAATGCAGAGCATTGATTTTACCCTGTAGTCATGCCCATAGCAAATGTCAGAAACTGTGCAGGGCACCTCCAGAGTGACAGTACTTGTCCGAGTCTGCACTGGGCTTTTAAAGATGGCACAGGCGCAGGAGATGCCTGTGAATCCGGGATATCTACCGAGTGGTGAGTTGTTCTGGGAATGTTGTGTGATAAGATGGTATCAGAATGGGACATGCCAGACATCATCGTGAATGAGGCGAGATACAGTGAGAAATCTTGTTAAGCCTCATTGTGGAAATTTTTCCAAAATCCTCATTCCAACTTGGACTTCGTCAAAATAAAGTACATTTCAATTCCTAGTCTACCTCCTGGGTAACTTTTACAGTGACCCCTCCAAACTTACTTTGGCTTAGCATGAATCTGGGATGTGGAATGCACAATCTGAAATGGTGGAAGCAGATTTAACAGCAATTTTCAAAAGCGAATTGGATGTATGTTTTATTTAAAATAGCTGTTGAATTATTGAATCATAGAACAGCACAGAAAAAAGCCATTCAGCCAACAGGTCCACTCTTTCAAAGAACAATTCAGTGACCCCACCCTCCAACCATTTCCTTATTCTGGGCAAATTCCTACCCCTCAAGTATTTATCCAATTTCCTTTCTAATGCTACAATTAAGTCTGTATCCAATACCCTATTTCAAATCTTTTTGTAAAGTCATTTTGTGAAGTCATTTGTAAAATGTAAAAAATTGCTTTTCCTTGTGGTGTCTCTGCTTCTTTTGCCAATTACCTGAAATGCATGCCCAATGGTTATTGACCCTTCGTACATTGGAAATGGTTTCTCTTTGTATACTTTATCAAAGGCCTTCATAAGTTTTAATGACTTCTATCAAATCTCTTCTTAAGAAGAATCTCTTCTAAGAAGAATTTAACTCCAATTCTTCATCATTGGAATTTTTCTTGTAAATCTCTTTTGTACCCACTCCAAAGCTTTTACATTAGACACAATGCTCCAACTGGAGCACTCCAAACTGGTGATTTATTTAATTTTGGCATAACTTCTGGCCCTTTCGATTTCACTGAACTATTTCACCCAGGAATTTGGAGGCTTTTCATATAGCTTTATTAACTTCTCCTGCCATCTTTAAAGAATTCTGTATGTACTCTCTAAGGATTTTCATTTTCTGCACTCCAATTACAATTGCACCAGTGAAAATATATTGCCACTCATTCTCCATTCTGAAATGTATCACTTAACACATCCATAATAATAAAACATATGCAACTTAGCCATTTCCATTTTCAATGTATACAAATACATGGTTATGAACATGTGTTAGCAAAGATGTTAACTTATAATGTCATTGTCTGGATATATATTAATCTTTAATGTCATTGACTGGAAAATAAATATCTTGAACTTTTTGAAAGCAACACTTATCAGAGCTAAGGACATTGGCCTACAGCAGCAAGCTGTTTTCGGGAGGCACACAGAGTCGATGGAACTTTCAGTGACAGCTACATGACCCAAGTTGTACAAATGATACTGGATTTGAACTAACAGTCAGACGGTCTGTCACAGAACAGAAGGAGCAACAGCCATACCCTTTTCTGCTTTTCTAAAACCTCTGTCAAGAAAGCAGAGCTGTTTGTGATTTGAAGGCCACCAGATGACATAAGACTGTAAGAAGCAGAAGTAGGCCATTCAGCCTATCGAGTCTGCCCTGTCACTCAATGAGCTCACAACTGATCTGAATCTTCAATTCCACTTTCTTGTCTTTTCCCCACAACCCTCAGTTCCCTTACTGATTAAAACTATGTCTATCTGAGCTTTCAATACAGGTATTTCTGCTATAACATGTGTTTTGTTAATTTGAGAGAGAGTGGGAACTGCCGATGCTGGACAATCTGAGATAACAAGGTGTAGAGCTGGAAAAGCGTCTGATTAATAGTGGACACTGTTTGGATAATGCAAACATTCTCCTGTACCATATAGCCATTTTCTACAGCGATTTCCCTATATTCGCGATTTTCTATAGTGTGAGGTCGCACAAGAACACAACTATCGTGTTATAGGACAAATACCTGTATACTTAATGACCCAACCTCCAGCAGTCCTCTGAGGTAAAGACTTCCACAGATTCACCCTCTGAGAGAAGAAATTTATTATGCCTGTCCTAACTGGGTGACTCTTTACTCTAAAATTATGGCCTCTGGTCTTAGACTCTCGCACAAGAGGAAACAATTTTTTGCATCTACCCTGTCAAGTCCACTAAGAATTGTGTATGTTTTAACAGGTCACCTCTCATACTTCTAAATTTCAATGCGTACAGGCCCAACCTACTCAACATCTCCTCATAAGACAATCTTTCTCATACTTGGGATTAACCTAGTGAATCCCCTCCAGATTTGCTCCAATGCCAATATATCAGTCCTTAGACGAGGAGACCAAAATTGTTCACAGTATTTCAGATGTGATCTTACCGAAGCCTTGCATAGTTTTAGCAAAACATGTCTATTTTTATAATCTACTTTGAAATGCTGAACTTACATAACAGCTTTTTGCGATAAATACACGAGGATTCCCAAATCCCTCAGTGCTGTAGCTTTCTGCACTTTCTCCATTAAACAATATTATAATAATATCCCTTACTTTTCGTGTTAAAGTGAGTATCTTCACATTTTCCGGCATTATATTCCATCTGTCAAATTTTTGTCCGCTTATTTGACCTGTCTATTATCCCTTTTCAGACACATTCACCTTCCCCATCCAAGTTATTAGTATATAATGCAAATAATTATGGTCCCAGCACTGATCCCTATGGCATTCCACTAGTTACAGCTTGTCATCCTGAAAATATGCTTCTTATCCCAACTTTCTGTCTTCCATTAATTCGATGAAATATCCTGGTAATAGCCGGGATACATTAATAATGGAGAAAACACAGGTTCCTTCCACCTTCCAAGTTTTTTGGGCCATACAAGGATGACTGCTGAGAAATAAGGGCAATGTCCTCCATACATGGCAAATGACATCTTTACATCTTAGACTGATGCAGAATGAAAGTGCAAAGCTGCCCACTCTTCCAGCAGGCCCAATGTGGAACAGAACAGAACAAGACCTGAAAGAGTGCGTTTCATCTGTACTCTTCACAACTGGAACCAAAAAAATGGGATATGTCCTGGATGCAGAGTAAATGGGGTTATCAAGAGTAATCCAATAAGGTTGGAAATCAGGACATTGATTGGGAGGGGCATCCAAGTGACCATGATAGAGCTATGCACCATTGACTGTGCAAGGCCAGACAGTACTGCTTCCAGGACGAAGGAGATAGGTTTGGACTTCCTTGCATTACTTTTTGTTGATTATATGGTAAACAGCCCTTAGCTAGTCCACAGCACATATATATCTAGCTATTTCTGTACTTCTGCCTAGTTAATTTTTTTTTAAAAAATCTATATGATTGTATGCATTGTATCTTCAGCTGATCCCAACAAAGAATCAGCACTTTAGAGGCCTACACTACCATTCAGGAGAAAGCAACAGTGAGTGAGACAGGGCACTTAACATGGCACGGTGCAAGGTTAGGCACCTTTTAGGGTTTCAAGTCACCATATGATACCCAAGTGTTGTGCAGTGAAGGCCCTTATGATATCTAGTAGGCCTGGAGCAATCCTGAAGCATTTCCTTTCTACCACCAATCCATCAGAATCTCTAGGTGCCTGTCAGCAAAACAGGGTGCTAGCTTCCCTTTCTGTGACATTTGCTGGTTCCCAGCAGCACATGGTCACAATGTAAGGGCCAGTGCTTGGCTTGCAGACCCTGAGATGCTGTGGAGCTGGGGTTTAAATATGACCAGTGGTGTGAATGTCATGTGGTCCTGACAACAGCAAGCACCCCTATTGCATGATTGCATAATTAGCCAGCTGAAGAGCAGAGAGCTGCATGGGACAAGTCAGCATGTGTCAATGTGGACTACAATCCTTGCACCCATTTTCAATCTCACTGGAAAAATGCTTCACTGAAAAATTGGAAAATTCAGCCTCAACTCTTATGAGCTGTAAAGAACCAGCTGTCTTATTTCTTTCACCAAATATATACAACGGAGTATATATTTATTGAATTAATAATATCACCTCCCTTTTAAATTCTAATTCTGTTGAAACCAACCCAGGAATGCAACAAAAAAAGGAGTCAATTCACTCTCCCATCTTGACCATAACAACATAAATACAACCAATAGAAGTGATGTACAGAATAAGGAAAATTTTCCATCCACTATAACAGCACGGTATAACGATTACTAAAAAATAACATGTTCATATTGATCATAATTAGTTTTATGGTTTCAGAAATAATATTCCATTGAGATACAAGATAATTCATCTCAGAAATATTGTTCAGTCACACCAGAGGAAATAAGAAAACTATAATGGGGATCTTGTGCTTGATCAGCTTGAATTTTAAGTTAAATTTTACAGACTCCAAAAGCTGTAAACTCTTGCTCTGCTCAAAAATAGTTACGTGCAATTATTCTTGCAAATGCTTTCATTGATTATTTAAGATACTAAATTACATTAACCAAGAGGAAAAAACAGTGGTGAATTCTGAAAAATATTTTTGCTTTTTTCTGCTCAGCATCTATAATATTCTGTTTCAGTTTGTCTGGATTTGAAATCAGCTTTAGACATGAAAAATATCCCTGTGGCAGGCAGGGATTCCAATTCACTATAGAGGGCTCCCCTGCCCACCCACACCCACCATCACCACCAATAAGAAGATTTTGACCAGGTCAGCATATTATTTGTTGAATCACATACTGAACATTGTCTTTGTGGCAAACAAATTACAAGTGCACTATTGAAAGGCATGGGGAATTAGCATCATTGTACAAGTTTTTTTTCATTCAAACAATTTCTTTTCATAATTAATTTTTTTAGTATTGTTTCTTCAAGGTACTATTGATACCAAATACAAGCATACTGTTTTACAAACAGTACAATCACTACCTAATCCAGAATAGCCAGACTCACCACTTCAGCTGGGCTTGGTTTATGCAGGTCTGTATTGTCTTCGAAGCCTGATGTTGTGCTTAAATCTCCGGTCTTCTTGTTGCTGGAACAATTTCTGTTTAAGTAAGATTGTGGTTGAATCACACTTTCATTTAGAGCCTCATTTTCATCCTGTTCATTTCAAAGGTCATTTTGGCAAAAGTTACTCTGTACAAAGGCAAGATATGTACAGAAACAAGGACTGACTTTTCTCAAATCTTAAAAATCTTTGTTAAAATTGTGCTTTATAAAACTGTGTTGTGTCACGCAAAGTAAGTACTGTTTTCACGGAACCATTAGCCTTTAGTCTGCTTTTCTGCCATTACCACTTTCTGAATGCTGATTGTGACATTTTTTAGTATTATTTCTTTGTTGTATTCAAAAGAGCTCATTAAGCCATAAATCATAATCACGCAGTCTTTATGGCACAGTAGGAGGTCATTCAACCCATTCAGCTTTGGTCAAGTCATTTAGATCAATCTAAATGGTCCCATTTCTCTCTTCCAGCCCCCAAAACCGGAAAGTTAATCATATTTATATCCATCCCATTTCACCATAAAATCAGTTATCATCTCCCCTCCATCACTTTTGTATGCAACGAGTTCCATGTCATTATCAATCATGGCATAAAAAAGTAATTCATCAGAACCCACTCTGTATGTCTTGTCCGAAACTTTAAATCTATGTCTCCTGGTCCTTGTACCACCAACTCTTGGGACTACTTTTCTTTATCTACTTTTTGCTTTTCTTTATCTACTTTTTCTAAACTTACCATTATCTTGTATATCTCTTGTTAAATCTACCCTCAATATCCTTTAAGGCAAAGACAGCAACCCAAGCTTCCTTAACCTAAATTTGTAGCAAAAATCTTTCATCCCTGGAATCATTCTGATAACTCTCTTCTATACATTTTGGAGGACACTCATGTAGCTTTAAATGTATTAAACGGAAGAGAGGCTGGAAGTCAACTAAATTACAATCATGAGGGACATAGTTCTGAGAAAGCTGTTGGATCTGCTGGCTCACACGTCCTTGGGTCCTGATGAACTTCATCCCAGACTTTTAAAATAAATGACTAGTGTGATAAGTGATGCATTAGTTTTAATTTTCCAAAAGTCCCTAGATTCGTGGAAGGTTCTATTTGATTGGAAACTGACAAATGTAATTCCTTTATTCAAAAAGGGTGGGAAACAGAAAGCAACAAAGACCAGTTAGCTTAACATCTGTCATAGGGAGAATGCTAGAAGCCAGGATTAAAGATCTTACGGCAGGGCACTTAGAGAAGTTCAAGGCATTCAAGATGAGTCAATGTGGTTTGGTGAAAATGAAATTCTGTTTAATCAATTTTTTGAGTTATTCGAGGTAATAACATGTACTGTGGATAAAAGTGAACCAGTGGATGTGTTGTGTTTGGTTTTCTAGAAGCCATTTGATAAGATGCTGTACCAAAGGCAATGGCAGAAAATAAAACTCATGGTGTAAGATATAACACAATGGCATGGAAAGAAGATAGGTAACAGGAAGGAGGCAAAAAATAGGGTCATTTTCTGATTGGCACGTTGTAACAAAATGAAGTGGAATGTAGTGGAGTTAGGTTCAATCAAGGCATTTAAGAAAGCATTAGATGATTTGAATAGAAAAAAAATTGGAGAATTATGGGGAGAAGGTGAAAGAATGGTACTAAGTCATAATGTTCATTTGGACCACCAATGCAGGCATGATGGCTAAATGGCCTCTATCATAATAATTCTGCGATTCTGCAATTAGTGGTATACTACAGGAATCAGTGCTGAGGCTTCAAATTTTTACAATTGAAATATTGCTTTAAATTACTTGGTTGAAGGGACTGATGAAACAAAGATAGGTAGGAAATTAAGATGTGAAGAGGGCATAAGGAGAGCACAAAGGGATAGTTTAATTGAGGTCAAAAGTCACATGACACCAGGTTATGGTCCAATAAGCTTATTTCAAATCACAAGCTTTTGCAGCACTGCCTCTTTGTCAGGTAAAGTCATGAGGTGAGGGGGGTACAGTGGTCTGACGTGCCACAGTGAAATACCACAATGACCTCCTCAGAAGACAGACACAGGATAAGATAAATAGAGTGCCCTTTGTCACCCAGTACTTCCCTGGAGTGGAGAAACTACGCCATGATCTTGGGCAGCCTTCAACGTATCATCAATGACGATGAGCATCTCGCCACGATCTTCCCTACGCCTCCACTTCTCACCTTCAAACAACTGCCATACCTTAAACAGACTGCTGTTCGCAGCAAACTACCCAGTCTTCAGGACAACATCGAACAGAACACCACACAACCCTGCCATGCCAAGACATGTCAGATCATCGACTTCGATACTACCATCACACGTGGGAGCACCACCCACCACATTCACAGCAGATACTCATGTGACTTGGCCAATATTGGCTATCTCATATGCTGCTGCAAAGGATGGTATATTGGTGAGACCATGCAGCCGCTACTACAACAGATGAATGGACACCATGCAGCAACCGCCAGACAGGAATGTTCCCTCCCATTTGGGAACACTTTAGTGGTCAAAGGCGTTCAACCTCTGATCTTTGGATAAGCATCTTCCAAGGCACACCCCAAGATACATAACAATGCAAAATTGCCAAGCAGAGACTGATAGCCAAGTTTCGTAACCATGAAAAATGGCCTCAACTGTGATATTGGGTTCATCTCGTGCTACAGGTGACCACCGCATTGTTCTGTATCTGTAAAATCTTCCTTACTTTCCTGTTTTGACAGCATCACCTTGATAAATTGTTATGATCTCTCTACCTGAACTAGTTAGTACACTTTTGAATTACTTATTATATTCTCTCTCTCTCTTACACACACACACACACACACACACACACACAATCTATGGGGTGAATCAAAACATACTCTGTTTTGTTCTAAAAACACACAATTTGTAGTCACAGTCAGTCATTATGGCATCGTATAAATACCAGCCTGATTCCAGGCTAAAGCTCTGAGACAGATTCTGAACAAAGGCTCATACCTACAATTCAGCGTCTGACCTGAGATGTCACCTTTTGTATATTCCTATGGCTCTGCCTGATTGTCATGACAGCATGACAGTGACTTTATAAACAGCTTTACACAACATCTAACACACTTGGTCACCTGCAATGACTTATTATCTGACACTTCACTCACACTAGTTGTACGATATTTTGATCTATTTGACCTTGCTCTCACTGCCTATAAACGCTGTGTCTGTGCACTGTGCTCTCTAATTGCCCTGATGAAAATGCTGCGCTCCTAAAGCTTATGTGATTCCAAATAAACCTGTTGGGCTATAACCTGGTGTCGTGTGATTTCTGACTTAACCCTCAATAGAGTGTACTGTTTGCAAGTAGGTTTCTATACTCAGACTGAGCTCATTATCAAGAATTATTTCTACCTCCAGAAAATGCTAACATGATATTTTGTCTTAGAATAGTGGTGTAAGGATGTCCGTTGCCTCTATCCTAAGCTGATACCTGCCCAGACAACAGAAAGGAGCTTCAGCCAAAAAAACCCCAAAGAACTGCAGATATTAGAAATCAGAAATGAAATCAGATGTTGCTGGAAAATCTCAGCAGGTCTAGTAGCATCTCTGGAGATAAAGCACAGTTAACTTTTTGGGTCCAATGACTCTTCTTCAAAACTTCTGCCAAGCTGCCCATTATGTAACAGACCTCTGCTCCATTTCCTACCTTGTCTGCTTAGCTAAAAATTAGGTGATAATAAAGGGAAGCTCCAAACTTAAGCCAATAGAAGTGACCCAGTTTATGAAATAATATAAAGTAACTATTATGTAAAGGAACAAAAACAGTTTTTTTAAATTTAATTCCGCAAAAATGGGAAGTTCATTCTGATGTATTATCAAAGTAATTCTCTGGCAGCAAAGACATTTTCACATTGGAAAATTATGGATGCTTGACCATATTCTGTCCAAAACATTATGTCCTCAATGCCAAAAATTTGTTGCTGACAGGTGAGTTTCCCTTTTGTTAGCCCCTACTGGAAAATCACCTTGATCAAAATCAAGTAAATGATTTACTTTGAAATATGTACAAAGTTGAATGAAGCCCTTGCACAACTTCAAAAACAAACACACCAAGATTGATGTTTATAGGTCATCCAAATCATTTTGCTGAAAAGATAAAGTACATATGTCTCAGTGAATAACTCAACCGGTTGATCAGTTGCAGAATTTATTTCCAATTAGGCCAGGGGTTACAACTGTCCTATTAAAGTATGGTTTGTGGAGATTAGTCACAAAATTATCTTTGGAAAGTACAAAATTATAAATTTACAGACCTCAGCCAAAGGTAAAACTGCTTAGTCATTCCCTGTTTTATTCATTGGTGAAGGTATGACAAAGATGAATTAATTTGGAAGTTTTGCATATTGTAATCAAACTTTGCAATTGATGTTCAATTTGAAATCTGGATATTACAGAGTGGAATACATAGCCATGAGCCCCAGTTTAGTGAGAATCTCCTTTCATGAAGACTTGCTAAGGTCATGGTATTGCATACATGAGCCCATAGGCTATCAGAACTAGCTCCATACTAATGTCTAAATTATACAAAAGAAGTTTCATGCTGAACTTTGGGTTCATAGAGAAAGTTCTGCCAATGGCAGCTCTTCCATATAAACCGATTAGTACATAGGTTCTCTCGTAGAAGTTGGGGTCTGAAAGTTGGAGGACTCTTTCAGGATTCCTCAGTAGTATGTTGGAATCCATATATTTCTGCCAGTTTTGGCTAAATCAAAAATGAGCATTGCAAATCAAGGTGTCCTGGCCTACTGCTCCATGGTATGGCTGAATGATTCACATGCTGCTCCAGAAATCATTCCTTACTTTCTCCATCCTCTCAATCACTCTAGCTGCCCTCTTTTGTAAACTTTCACTTATTGCACCATCATTTTGTACAGCAGTACTGTCTGAATGGACATCAAAGTCATTGTGAGTTATCAGCATAGACTTACTACCATAATGCAAGAGATACAACATTTTAGTGAAGAGATCTATGATTATTAGGACCATTTCCAGGGAAGCAGAGATAGCGAGGAAGAGATGTAAATTGAGAGTTTTCAAATTACAAATTATTTTATCAGAGCAAGTAAGGAATATCTATTTTTATCCAATTCTGGGAACAGTAAGAAGGGTTCATTCATTTAAGTGGTCACCAGAAAAGCAAGAAGACAGTTTAGAGAATGTATCTTTAGCCAAAATACTGTGGAGCTTGCAATGGTAGTTGAGGCTGAGACCACTGCACTTTCTGTGGACAATTAGATGGATGTTTTAAGCAGAAGGTGTTATTAGATTATGGAGAGAGCTTGGGCAGATAGAATTAGCTTTGAATTTCTGAAAACAAATAGTTGACATATGCATACTAGGATGAACTGCATACCTTTTAGATTGCAAACATCAATATAGTTTTTTTAAATAAATATGCATTGTCAGTTAAAGCTGCAAGTCAGAATAAATGGAAAGCATCATCAGAATTTGATATCAAATGCTTTATCTCCTTTTTATTTTAAATAGCAAAATAAGGATAGAAAGTCTGTACTGAATGTGAATAAACTTAGGGCAAGAAGTCATGGAGATGCTTGGCACTGCTTTAATTAAATTTTGAAGACCGGCACTGCAGAATATTCCAGTTCACTCGTTCTCAGAACAGCACAGTGAAGCATGTCTGAAATAAACTCAGGAGGGCAGGCAGCATTTTCTCTTTTTAATTCAGATTCCAGCATCTACTTTGTGTTCATGTGTATTAGTGAAACAAGTCTGCCCCTTGTGGTTCAAACTGGTCATTGTCAAATGGAGCAAGTTACACAATCTACCTGTGGTTGTGCACTATCATATGGAACACTTGATGTGACTAGCAAGTATATCTAAGGACATACTGGCTAAATACAAGATTGAACTTAATACAAGGATATTTAAATAATTCCTCAGAGGTGAATACTCATCATCAAGTCAGCCTTTATTTACATTTGGACAGTACGTGGACTATGACCAGCCAGCTCAGAGCCAGTCCCTAGAGTGGTGTGACACTGTGAGCTTCCTGTTTATATCTGTCAGCCAGGGTTCCCTGATTGGCCCAGGGTAACAACCCCAATCAGGGATCTCATACTCAATGAGGTTCACCTGGCCTTCATTCCAATCACTACAGCTATGCCAGACAACCAACAGCTTTTCATGGCCACAAATGGCTGCACGGATTGAGGTTGAGATATGGCTCAAAGTTCTCATTCATTTCTGTCACAATTCCCACCATAGCCCATGTTGCTCATACCCTGAAAGATTCTGCCCTGAAAGACTTAATGTTCAACATGACATGAAGCTTCAGAATGTAAAATACAATTTAAAATATCTTAGCAAAATATTTTTTATGCTTGCTAATTAAAATATTTACATCACACTTATTTGTCTAATCAATGAATATTATAATATCAGAAATATTCTTGATTATAACAAAGTCTTGCTTGTTCTTCTAAGAAACATGCAAATGACTAGATGAAAAAATTTAACAATCCATCTAATTCTTCTACTTGCCAGTCTGTGCAGCCGCTGGACACAACAACTATGATGACTGACCAAAGCAAATTAATTGCTATAATTTAGTGGGCAACAGAACTCAGCACAATGTGATGAAGACCCCATCATTAGATGGCTTTATGGAACCATAGGTCTGAAATCCTATTGCATGTCAAATTTCTCATTTTCACTTTTCAAAACAGAACTCAGCTTCTGAGATATGAAAATTACTTCTAAAACCCACCGAAGTCTACAGTTCTCTGGAAATCAAATAAATGTGAATTTAAGATTTTTCTCAACATTGAGACAAAATAAGAGCTAGACCATTCCAGATTTCATTAATACATAATACAAGGGATTATGCGTATGGGATTTTGAAAATTAGTAGAAAAGAGAATCCCCAAAATTAAATAAAGATCAGACAGATACGAGAGAGGCTGAACTGATTAAAGATTATAGCTTTAGGGAGCATAAAAATATGTGTTTAAAGGTTGTTGGATTACAACATTTTTAGAAAATGCAGAATTTCACATGTGATTACTCTGCTTTAGTGGGTTTTTTTGACAATATGTGACAATAGCCCAGCCTTGATACCTTCCCTATTCCAGTATGAATAAGCTGCTGATGTTAAATATCTAATAATTCCACCAAAAAGCTCTCATAATAAGGTATTGGTACAGCTAAATATCCAAAATAGAACCGGCATTTTTTTCACAATCCTTAAAGTACAGTACAGAGTTAAAGTACAGAGTAAGTAAATGAAATTCTAAAACAAATGCGGCTTTGTGGGTAAAATATTATGCAGACAACTTTGAATAAGATCATTTTTATTCCACCATCTTGAAAGAAACAAAGACAAGAAGAAAAACAGGCTCCAGTTCCTCCAAGGGTAGTGCATCTGAATGCACCTGCAACACTGAGAAAAGGACAAGGGTCACTGATTCGTAATAGCTTTGATGGATTCAGAAATCAAAGGTTATGAAGTAAACCAGTTGCGAGTGTTTGCATTTCTGAGGCAACCTGTGTTGTCAAGTTTCTGTCACTTTACTCATTGGAACTAAGGCCGATTGAGGCTGCAGCAAGTAAAAATCTGTTTTAAAGCTATGTTGAAAAGAAATGTTAATATTTATAATTTAGAAATCAAGGAAGCCAGAGAGATGCATTTTTGTCCTATGGTTTTCATTCATTGATTATTTAAATAAAATCACTTGTTAATTCAGAGTCTCTGTCTAAGTATGCCATGAGTTCATATTCAGTGTACTTTTTAAGACAGAACTGCATGGCAGCATGTGATACATTCCAACAGCCATTGTAAAAATTAATTTACGTATCATGATCCTTGGAACTTACTAGGTTGGAGGGGCTGAATTGCTTATTTCTGCTCCTAGTTCTTATGTTCTTGTACTTGCCTAAATATTGAGTGGAATGTCTTGATCGTGGGGGCTCAAGAGATAAAAAGTTAATACTGAGCTTGGGAAGGTTGTTTTTTGTTTGTCACAAGGCATGTTGCTCGAGGTTCTATTCTTCACAATGGAAAGTTCTTTGTCTTTGCTGGTGGTTTGTGATCTGCAATAGTTTTCCCTTACCTATGAGTGGCTGCTGTCTGACTCTAGTAGATTCTGCAAGCTGTTCTATTTACACAATTGACCTAATACTGTTCCCTATAAATACATCACTCACTGGTACAAAAATTTTGATCCTTTGTTCACAGTCTCTTGCACATCACTGTTTGTGTCGTTATTGCTTAGTCAAAGAGATAGGTTTTAAGGAGGTAAGAGAAATTAAGGATGGAGGGATGGAACGATGACATTGCAGAGTTTGGGGTTTAGGCAGACAAATGCATGGTTATCAATGGTGGAACAATGAAATGGGGCTTTCAAAAGAGCCTACAACTGGAGGAGTGTCTGAGAGGGTCATAGTAGGAGGGAGAGTTCTAATGGAGGGATTTGAAAAGCAGAATGGATGGAATTTTCCCATGCCTTGAGCTGTGGTGGGAATGGCAGGAAAGTTCGGAAATAGTCAGAATTTTCCAAATTTTCCATTAAAATTCAAATGGTTAGTTCTGAAGCTTGCTAATAAACAACAATAGCCTTATTTCATGTATTTTGATTTGTTTTATTTGATTTGGTTTGAGCTATTATTGTCACATGTACCAAGATACTGTGAAAAGGTTTGTTTTGCATGCTAACTAGAGAAGTCATACCTTATGTAAGTATGTTAGGATAATAAAACAGAATGTGGAATATAGTTTTACAGCTACAGAGAAGGTGCAGAGAAGGATCAACTCTAATATATGAGAGGTCCATTCAAAAGTTTGATAACAGCAGGGAAAGAAGTTGTCCTTAAATCTGTTTGTATGTATTTTCAAACTTTTGTACCTTCTGCCCAATGGAAGAGGGTGGAAGAGAGTATTACCAGATGGGAGAGGTTTTTGAATATGTTGGCTGCTTTTCCGGGGGAAGTGTAGATAAGGCCAATGGAAGGAAGGCAAGTTTTCATCCTAGACTTTCTTGGGCACAGTCTTGGGGAAAGCAGTTGCCATGCCAAACTGTTTTACATCTGAGTATTACCTAATCTCCCCTTATTTTTATGCAGCTCCCTATTTCCCCTCCTTTCCCAAAAAACTAGACAGAACCATTTCACGACTTGAAAGTCAGACTGTTACAACTTACCACTTGTTTCTTGAACCTTCATACAGCGCCTCCATCACTACCATTTCCCATCAAGCTCCAGGGACAGCATCCTGTTCCAACTTTCCTCATATAAGTGTGCAACAACAAGCCACAAATCTCAACACATCATCATGGCTGCTTTCAAGCCAATTTAAACACTAGTTCAGCTCTTCAGGATTTCACTTTGGAGCTCACAAACACTCACGCTTTGCATATTTCTGACAAGTACACATATGACACAGACACATCTCATGCATCTATATAGGATTCACCTTATGACTCTTATTTGAATTTCTTAGTGCTGACTTACTTTGCAACAATTTCGAGGCTGCCAGCTTTTGTAACTTGCTTTTTAATGAACATACTCTTGAGCCCTGACTTAAAAGCTGCCAGTCTGTCTGTCTTGTTATTGCTCTTTAACATAGAGGGAGAGCCAGGCAGCATGACAAATTCAGAGCACTGAATGGTTAAGGGGGTGGACTATTACTTTAAGGCGTCCAGTAATGTCAATAGCTCTCCTAGAGCCTGTGCCACCAACATGATAGATGTGGATCAGTTCTGCACTGTTTGTTTTTAAAGGTCACAAATTCAGTTTGGAATTGTGGCCAAATACATCCGTGCCAAGAAAGCCGTGACTGCGGTAGAGTGCTACGGAGAATCCTTGCAGTGTCAATGAATAAGATGTGTATACCTTTGAGTTGATAACAGGCAAATACATGAAGGCATATGTGTCCAGTTTTGCCTTCAGAAGAGATTAAAGCTTTTAGTTCAGAAAAATCTGGAGTGCAATGCAGAAGTTGGAGCTTTTCTCCCAGCAGGAGAACCAAGTTTTTTTTTCAGTTTAGTTGAGGGGCACTAGTCACCTCAGCATAAGTAGTTTTTAACTTTTTTGAGGAGAGCTTGTATAAACAACTTTAAGTTGTTAGACCTGAAAAACTTTAGCACACCAGAATTGTGAAACGTTCATGCTATCAGACTCAAAAAGAAGCCATAAGAGATAGTCTCAACAGTCCAAGAGAAGGAAACTGGAAAGCTTCAGTTAAGTAAAGTTTTAAAAGCTGAGATAGGAGTGATATTTTTTCTGTGGGATTCTCGGTAACAGATAGTTTTGGAAAACAGGTTGAAACATTGTTTTGATGTTTGTGTAAAGATCTTTGTAAATGTCTTCTAAATACATATCTTTGTTTATTTGCACTTTATTGTGTAATAAATCTATGTTTGTTATCAAGGAACGTCTGCAGTCTTATGCGAACATATTTCAGTGACTAAACACAATGCTAAACAAATGAAAAAGTTAAATGTATGATCAATGAAGCCAGGCTTAATTCTGGGATCTGACTTCTCCGATATTACCAGCAGCTGGGATCATATCATGGGAAGGGTCACAGACCAAAACCTATAGAAAATGCCAGCCTTTTTACACTTAGATACAGAAAATGGCAGATTGATTTTCTAGACACACAGACTCAGAGACCTGGAAAAGGAGTCAGAAACTGACACTGCTGTGAACAACAGAGGTGTTTTGTTATATTGTTATAAACTGTTATTTGTTCACGATCAAGCAGAATGTTGATGAGAGCTAGGTCTCTGTATGAAGAAATGGAACTTGTAACAACCAAGGAGTTGTTGGACAGTGCCTTGCTTTTGCAAGCTGGTTCAGAAATACTCAGAACACTGAGTAGAACCATCTTCAATTGACTTTGCAAGACTCAATCTGCTGTGGCAGGGAGAAGAAGATTTGCTGAAAAGCCAAGGGAAGTGTGGGACTTTTTTAGGCTACATTTTTGCCAGGAATGTGACATTACACACAAAAGGATCGTAAAGTATTTCAGTTATGTTAGTTAATGAAGAAGTACCTTTTCCTTAATTTTGTGCAGTAGTTGTTTGTTAAACAATGTGAAGTCTATGTTGATCCTAGCTTGTTTGATGCAGTAAAAGTCTTAAATAACGAAATATCACCGTGCAATACTTCCCACCAGTTTCTGAGAAATTCATATCTCTTCTCCAGGTTATTGGTCTCTGCAAGCATTGTTACAAACCTCTTTACTCCTATACTCTGAGTAGTTGCAGTAATTTGTTTTCCTAATTGTTTGTCAGACCTTTTGCTTACTGCATAATCTGAATCTGTTTAAGTTTGGTCTATGCTTTGCAGCTACCTTCAAGTTTTTTGCCCATTATTTATATCTGTAGAAAATGTGTTGCACTATCCATTTTGTTAGTTCTTTATTCAGAGGTGGATTTACCAAGCATCTTGGAACCTTTATTCAACAGAGCAGTTTTTAAGAATTTCAAAATAACACATCATTTGTTTCAAAACCTAATTTTACATGTGAAATACAGCAATGGAACAGAATAATCCAATTCCTGGTAAGGATGGCAGCATAAAGACTAAATTCTCTCTAGTTGTGTTTGAAACTGAGATATCATTTTAGACTTCAATATCTCACAATTCTCATGGCTGATTAAATCAGATTAAACTAGATTTTTTTGAATATCACTAACTTCATGAGCTGCAGACATGTCCAAGGCAATATTTTGCCACAAAAAGAACCCAAATGCAGAAGAGTGAATGAGTTTTCCCTTGTAGAGTAACAATATCAGAATGGTATAGGTATTTCGTATTGGCATTTTTAATACAACCAAGGCCAACTGGTCTTCTTTGTTTTGCTTGAATTTAATAAATGATTCTGAGGCCAAACAGGAAATGCATAGAACTATCTAATTCCAGAAAAAGGACATAATAATTTGTTCTCAGCACTTGAGCAGAAGGAAAGAATATTTTATCCTTTAAACATTGAAAAGGTGAGACATAAAAGTGTGTATTTTGCATCTCCTGTGATTGTATGGGAAGGTGTTGGATGTTAGAGGAATGAACCCAGGGTGTTGCAGAGGGATCCCTTTAAGATGCTGAAAGGGGAGTGAGAATAAGTTATTTTTAGCTAGGGCAACTCGCTACAAGAGATGGAAATGACCAAGAATGGATATTTTGATTATAAAAACTGGTGGGATGGAAAGTGAGAAGGGAAGCCCTTTGTGGTTATGAGAGGCAAGGCAAGGGTAAGAAGAGAATTATGTTAAAATGGAATAGGCACAGTGACTGTCTGTCAAAATTCTGTGGGAAATTGTCCCACTTCGGAGATCAAGCACTTAACCTTCATCAGGACTCCTGATAAAGGGTCCCAACTCAAAACATTGACTTTCCTGCTAATCTATTTTCTGCATTTTTTTTCTTTGAACTTAATCCTGTTCCTGATTTGTATGTCTGCATAAGTGTGGAGCTGGGGGGACACAGCAGATCAGGCAGCATCAGAGGATCAGGAAAGTTGGCGTTTTGGGTTGACAGCCTTCATCGGGAGTCCTACTGTGTTCCTCCAACTCCACATTGTATCGACTCTGACTTCCAGCATCTGCAGTTCTTGCTATCTCTTAGAAAATAGATTATCTGGTTGTGTGGTTTTAGGACCACACCTGAGAGTTTGGGTTCAAGACAGACTGGTTGAGGAGAAGGCAAGATCAAGAACTGTTTTCTAGCTTACATTCCTGTAAAACTTTAATTATTGCATGCTAACACTGTAGACAGTTATAAATGGTCTGGGAAATACTAGATTCTTGTTGCATTGTTTGGAGACTAATTCCCTGTTCACTCTAACTTAACTCCATCCCACACTGTTACTGGTGTCCAGTGGGAACACAGCTCCATAACATCATTGTAAGGTTACTGGAACTACTTTTTTTCCTTTATTCATTCATGGGATGAGGGCATTGCTGACCAGGGCAGCATTTGTTGCCCATCCCTAAAGGCCCAAAGGTGGTTTAGAGTTTAGAATTAACCACATTGGTGTGGGTCTAGAGTCACATGTCGGCCAGACCAGGTAAGGATGGCAGTTTCCTTCTCTAAAGGACATTACTGAACCAGATTGTTTTTTTTCCTGACAATTGACAATGGACTCATGGTCATTGTTAGATTCTTAATTGCAGATATTTTTATTGAATTTAAATTCCACCATCTGCCATAGTAGGATTCGAACCCGGGTCCCCAGAATGTTATCTGGGTCTCTGGATTAACAGTCCAGTGATAATACCACGAGGCCATTGCCTCCCCTGTACTGGAACTTCCCAAAGCCCTTAACACCACTAGTTGTACACAAATTGGCTCAGTACAACCGTGACTGCACTTAAATACTTCATTGACTGCAAATGGTTTGGGTTATTCAGAAGTGGGGTTATTTAGATACAAGAGATAAAAGGTACTGCAGATGCTGGAGAATCCGAGATAACAAGCATTTCTGATGAAGGGTTTAGGCTCGAAACGTCAAGTTTTCTTGCTCCTATGATGCTGCTTGACCTGCTGTGTTCATCCAGCCTCATGCTTGTTATTTAGATACAAATTGGCCAGAATGGTAAGTGCCATTTGTCAACCCAATATTTCATTAACATTATACTGCACTTGAAGTCGATGGGACACTGTAAAATTTCGCGTTGACTGTCATGAATTGGGCAATGAGGAGGCTGGCCTGTGGGGCGCATGCGTACTGTGCCGTTGGCCCGGACTTGTGACAGCTGCGGGGAGCCGTAGTTGCCTGTTTGACGGTGAATTTGTTTGGAGACCGGGCAGTAGAATTCACCCGGAGCAGACATGGGCTCCAGTGCCATCCAGATCCCCAGCCGGCTCCCTCTACTCCTGACTAACGAAGGGGTTTTACTGCCCGGCGCCTCGATGCGTATCAGTGTCGAAACTTCTCGAAACATTCAGTTGGTGAAGAGCCGCCTCCTGAGGGGCACTTCGGTAAAAAGCACCATCATCGGGGTCATTCCCAACACCAGGGACCCCGACAATGAGACCGAGGAACTGCCTCACTTACACAGGTAGGCCCCCCCTCTCTTCCTCCTCCCATTACAACCCGAGGCAGCACTCAAAGAGGGAGAAAGTAAGAACTGCCGATGCTGGAGTCAGAGATAACAGAGCTAGATGAACACAGCAGGCCAGGCAGCATCAGAGGAGCAGGAAAGTTGATGTTTCGGGTCGGGACCCTTCGTCAGAAATGGGGGAGTCACCCTGAGTCCATCAGCCCATGATCTGGTGAGGGACAGGCTGGGCACCGGATGGGAGTTTTCAGATTTGGGGAGGGATTTCAGACTGGACACTGGGTGAGGAACTTTCATTAGAATCCCTACAGTGTGGAAACAGGCCCTTTGGCCCAACAAGTCCACACCGACCCTTGGAGCATCCCACCCAGCCCCATATAACCCACGCAGCCCTGAACACTATGGGCAATTTAGCACAGCCAATCCACCTAGCCTGCACATCTTTGGACTGTGGGAGGAAACCAGAGCACCCGGAGGAAACCCACGCAGACATGGGGAGAATGTGCAAACTCTGCACAGTCACCTGGGGCTGGAATTGAACCCAGGCCCCTGGCGCTGTGAGGCTGCAGTACTAACCACTGAGCCACCATGCCACTTTTGACCATAAAACTGAACACTAGGTGAAGGGTTTCAGACCACCAGGCTGGGTGCTGCGTGAGGGGCTGTGCCCGTCGGGCTGGGCGCTGCGTGAGGGGCTGTGCCTGACAGGCTGGGCGCTGCGTGAAGGGTTGCGCCCCTCAGGCTGGGTGCTGCGTGAGGGGCTGTGCCTGTCATGCTGGGCGCTGTGTGAGGGTTGTCAGACTGGACACTAAATGAGGGGTTGTGACCATTAGAGTGGAAATTGAATGATAGGCTATTACTGTGACGCTGTGTGAAGGACTTATGATCACAAAAGATTAAATACTCTTAGAGTTTAGAGCTGGACGCCAATGAAGAAATGGCACATGAAGTTTAATTTAGATAAGTGTGAGGTGTTGCATTTTGGTAAGGCAAACCAGGGCAGGACTTATACAGTAAATGGTAGGACCCTGGGCGGTGTTGCCAACAAAGAGATCTAGGGGTGCACATGTATAGTTCCTTGAAAGTGGAGTTACAGGTAGAAAGAATGGTGAAAAAGGCTTTTGGTACACTTGCCTTTCTTGGTCAGAGCATTGTCTATAGGAGTTGGGACATCATGGTGCGCTGTACAGGACATTGGTTAGGCCCCTTTTGGAATACTGCATTCAATTCTGGTCTCCCAATATAGGAAAGATGCTGTTAAACTTGAGAGCGTGCAGCAAAGTTTCATAAAGATGTTGCTGGGGTTCAAGGATTTAAGCAATAGGGAGTGGCTGAGTAGGCTGGGGCCATTTTCCCTTGAGGTTGAAGGGTGACCTTATAGAGGTTTATAAAATCATGAGGGGTATGGATAGGATGAATAGCCAAGGTCATTTTCCTTGGGTAGGGGAGTTGAAAACTAGAGGGTATAGATTTAAGGTGAGAGGGGAAAGATATAAAGGGGATCTAAGGGGCAGCTTTTTCACGCAGAGGATGGTGCATGTGTGGAATGAGCTGCTAGAGGAAGCAGTGGAGGCTGGTACAATTACAACATTAAAAAGTCATCCTGATGGATACATGACTAGGAAGGGTTTAAAGGGAAATTGGCCAAATGCTGACAAATGGGACTAGATGAATTCAGGATATATGACCATCCATGCTGACTCTATGGCTGTAACTCATGATTATGAACTTTGGCTTCAAAGCTTCCAATGATGGGATTTGAATAGACAATTTCTAGGGTAATTGTGGTCTGATACTACGCTACCATACTCATAATAAAACCAGCTATTATCTGTAAAATTTGTAATTAATGTACCTGTTATTTTGAACAGTCTGAGGATTACAAAGCCAAGCATATCTCTTATAAATTTGGTCAGTCATAGAGATCTTATTTGTCATAAGTTCATCTTAGAGTTGGATCTCATGTTTTTATCTTAATGTATTAAAGTACGTTGTCCAGTATCTACTTACAGTAGGATATAGTATGGGAGGAAAAAAGCCATTGGAAAGAATTTAACTTTTTTCTTTGGTTGTTGTTGTTCAAGCTGTAGTTTGAAACTTGAAAGTCAAGCTCAGGAGGAGGGTTTTAGGATGAAAGATATAAAAGTATTTAAAAGCAAGTGTTGGGAAATTACATACAGTTGCAAGTGTGAAAGTGAGGTATGTTGCTTGATGCTCATAGCAGTCTCTCTCTTTTTCCTCTAAGCAGCCTACTCCTTCCTCCAATTTTCATTCCCCTACTGCAACTAGGTGAGGAGGGGCATGGCTTTTTTTTTTAATCCGCTACTGGTCAGCCATAACATTTTTTTTAAAAAATGTAGCTATCATACTTCAACTAGACTTAGTTAACCAGATCAAAAATGGAGGAGAGCCATTTCATAGACTTTTTTGAGCGAAAGATAACGAAGTTTTATTACCAACGCCACATCACCCCCTACCAAAAAAATTGCAAGAAACATGCACACAACACATAATGAGCTTTTAAAGAGGTTGAGTGTGTAAGTAGTAGAGTCAGGAAGATAAAGACACTTGCATTTTATAGCTTATTAGTGTATTTGAGTTGCAAGAGTGAAACCTGAGTCCCAGTTGCTTGGCTTTTGTCATGTTTCCTCGGGAGAGGTGAAGTTTGCAGGTATCCACAATCAGTCAATAGTAGTTTTTCTCATATTGTTTTTTCATTGATGCTGTTTATTAAGGTCGAGGGTGAAGAGTTATCAGTATCCTTGCTCCCCCCCATTTAATAAAGGAGGAAGCGAGAGTTGACATTGAAGAGGAATTGAATAGGAATTGCTTTGCGGCATTGCATTAGAGAGAAATGTCTCGCAGAACATTGAGGGAA
>JAHRHZ010000222.1:33410743-33454503 GCA_024137785.1 Ginglymostoma cirratum
ACCTGTGGCAGTGAAGCTCTCAAAGTGGCACTGATGTCTGTATTTGCATTTGAACTCATGAAAGTCTGATGCACGGGAGAGTGCTACAAACTGAGCCAAACCTACATGTAAAGTCCTAGAAATAAGGAAGGCACTGATGAGAAATGCCAAAGCAGAAGGTGAACAATGTGAAGCAGCCCAAATAACTGTATAATGGGACATGACAGCCTGCAAGAAAGAAATAATTGTGATTTTGATTTGATTTATTATTGTCACATTTACCGAGATACAGTGAAAAGTATTGTTTTCCGTGCTATCCAGGCAAATCATACCTTACATAAGTACATCAGAGCAACAGAACAGAATGCAGAATATTGTGTTACAGCTATGGAGAAGGTGCAGAGAAAGATCAACTTGAATATATGAAATGCCCATTCAAAAACCTGATAACAGGGAAGAAGCTGTTCTTGAATCTGTTAGGACATGTTCTGAAACTTCTGTATGTTCTGCGTGATGAAAGAGGGTGGAAGAGAGTATAACTGAGGTGGGAGGGGTCTTTGATTAATTAGATGCTTTCCCGAGGCAACAGGAAGTATAAACGGAGTCAATGAATGGAAGGCTGATTTGCAGAATGCACTGAAGTTGGATCTGCATTCAGAGCTCTCTGTAATTTCTTGCAGATTTGGGCAGAGCAGTTACCATTCCGAGCTGTAATGCATCCAGATAAGATGCTGTCTACGGTGCATCTATGAAAATTGGTAGGAGTCATTGTGGACATGTCAAATTTCCTTAGCATTCTGAAGAAGCAGAGGCATTGGTATGCTTTCTTAGTTGTAGCATCGATGTAGATGATCAGGATAGATTGTTGATGATATTTACTCCTAGGAGCTTGAAGCTCTTGACCATCTCCACCTCAGTGCCATTGATACAGACAGGAACATGTCCTCCACTCCGCTTTCCGAAGTCAATGACTAGTTCCTCCATTTTGCTGACATTGAGGGAGAGATTGTTGACTTTACACCATGCCACTCAGCTCTCTATCTCTTCCTGTATTTTGTCTCATTGTTGTTTAAGATCCAACCACCATAATTATCAACAAACTTGTAAATGGAGTTAGAGCTGAATTTGGCAACATAGTGGTGAGTATATAAGGAGTGTAGTGAGGGGCTGAGTATGCAACCTTGCGGGAATCAGTACTGAGGATTATCATGAAGGAAGTGTTGTTGAGGAATTGAACAGGAACTGCGTTGCGGCATTGCATTAGAGAGAAATGTCTCGCAGAACATTGAGGGAATGCAAGTGCCAGGAATTCTTTTCCTTCCACTTGAGCATACATAAAAGGCTTATGTTTAACATCTGTTTGGAAAGCTAGCACCTGTGGCAGTGAAGCTCTCAAAGTGGCACTGATGTCTGTATTTGCGTTTGAACTCATGAAAGTCTGATGCATGGGAGAGTGCTACAAACTGATTGCGGTCTATGGGTCAGGAAGTCAAGGATCCAGTTGCGGGGGTCGGGGGGTGCCAGGGGGCAGAGTCCTAGGTCGTGGAGAGTATGGAGATGAGTTTGGTTGGAATTATGGTGTTGAAGGTGGAACTAAAATCAATAAATGAGAGTCTGATGTACGCGTCCTTGTTATCCAAGTGTTCCAGGGTGAGTGTAGGCCAGGGAGGTGGCGTCTGCCATGGACCTGTTGTGACTGTAGGCAAATTGTAGTGGATCAAGGCAGTCTAGGAGGCTGGAGCTAATATGTGCCATGACTAACCTCTTGAAGCACTTCATAATGATGGATGTCAGAGCCACCGGGTGGAAGTTATTAAAGCACACTGCCTGATTTTTCTTTGGCAGTGTGATGTTAGTGGTCTTCTTGAAGCAGGTGGGAACCTCAGATCAGAGTGAGGAAAGATTAAAGGTGTCTGAGAATACTCTTGCCAGCTGGTCTGCGCAGGATCTGAGTGCACAGCCGGAGACTGTATGCGGGCCTGTCATGTTTTGGGGGTTCACTCTCGAGAAGGCCAATCTGACATCTGTGGTGGTGACTGTGGGTAGTAAAGGTATATCCAACAGTTGGGTAGGTGGTATCATTTCACTGACCTTTTGTTCAAAATGTGCATAGAATGCATTGAGGGATGCATTTTGCCAGTGATTCTACTCAATTTGGCGTTGTAGTCTGTTATATTATGTAAGCCTTGCCACAATCAATGTGTGTTCATGTGATTGGCCTGGGACTTGTGTTTAGTCTGGTATTTTCTCTGGGGTCCCTGATGCCTTTGTGAAGGTCATGCCTAGATTTCCTGTATAGGTTAGGGTCACCTGACTTGAATGCATCAGACCTGGACTTCAATAGGGACTGGATCTCATGGTTCTTCTGTGATTTCTTGTTGGGGAACACTAAGATTAACTTCTTTGGTGTGCAGTCCTCTACACACTTACTGATGAAGTATTTTACAGTAGTGGTGTACTCATTTAGATTGGCCACTGAGTTCATGAATATGGACCACTCCACTGACTCCAAGCAGTCCTGTAGGAGCATATCCATCACCGCAGCCCAGCACTGTATGACAGTCTAAACCAGATCCTCACGCTTCAGTTTCTGCTTGTAAGCAAGGAGAAGTAGCACAGACTGTGGTCTGATTCTCCAAAATGAGGGCAGGGGACAAAGCGGTAAGCATCTTTGGTTGTATAGCAATGGTCCAAGTTGTTTGGACCTCTGTTGGGATATGAGATGTGTTGATGGTATCTTGGTAGCACGCTCTTGAGGTTGGAATGGTTGAAGTGACCGGCTACAATGAACAAGGCCTCGGGGTATTCTGTTTCAAGGCTGTTTATGGCGCTGTATATTTCATCAAGTGCACTCTTCACTCCCACATGGTTTGGGATGTAACTTGCTGTCAGGAAGTGAACTCCTGCAGTAGGTAGTAGGGATGGCACTTCACCATTAGATATTCTAGGTCTGGAGAGTCAGGGTTGTTGGATCTGAGCTCCAAGAGGTATTGATCAGGATGCAGACCCCTCTGCCCCCGCCTTGTCCGAAGACACCATGAAATCCATCAGGTGAATCGAGAAGTCCTCAGGTTGTAAGGCACAGTCAGGTGAAGCAGGTGTAGGCCATGTCTCTGTAAAATAGAACAGAGAGCAGCCTCTCAATTCCCTTTGACAGGTGAGTCTAGCTTTAAGTTCGTCCGGCTTGTTTTCAACAGCGTGGACGTTTGCCAGGTGTATGCTGGGGAGAAGGGACTTAAAGCAGGGTTGTTTCATTCTCACCTGCAGGCCAACAAGTCTCCCATATTTCCTGGGAAAATGGCTGCTTCTGGTCGGACTGGGATATGAGTGTAGTCTGCTGCTCCAGAGGCATGAGGGTGCATCTGGCGGGGTCCAGGAAACAGGTTGTGGCTCCAGAAGGCCTTGTTCTCAATCAGGTTGGGCCATGATGTCAGGTCTCGACAAGGTTGCGTAGGACCACAGAATTGGATATCCATTTGGCGTTAAAGTCAGACTTTCGAAACACTGGTAGGTGGCTGTTCTCTCTGTCATGGTCACAGTTTCAGTGTCAGCAATAGGGGCCTCATGTTTCACACAGCTGGGAGGTCTTGGTCTCTGTTGGGTCAGATCCAGTCAGGTCGGGGATTGGTTGAAAGGTTGAAAGATCACCAGACCTGAAAGCAGATTTAAAAGAACATCATTAGTAATTCTGACAGACTTACAGTTGAGATTTAAAAGAGTAAAATGATTATAATGGACATAAGGAGGTGATCTGCTGGGGACAGCTTTAAGAGTTGCGACTCTTTCTGTGCCATTTTGGGAAGAAATTTTGATTTCTTTAAAAAACTAGGAATGGGCCATCTGTCAAGTGGCGTAAAAACTAGTATTTTAAAATAAACTGAACTGTGATTTCAGCCAGTTGTACAGGGGACAGGTTTCCATGCACTTCGCCTGGGACAAATGAGCTTTGGAAGGAGCTCTTTAAAGCTCTGTCTCCTTGTTGCATCATGTGAATACTCCAACTGACACTTTAAGAATTGTTTTGATCAGCCTTATTGAAAATTGATGCTAAAACTGCCTTTCAAAAATATGCATTTTCCTTAACTCTTAGATTTATCAAATATTCAATCAGCCAAGAAGATTGATGTGTGAATTTTTTATAGGACATTGGTGTTTTTTTTCCATATTTCGATTTTAACATTGCTACAGATTCATGTACACATTTTTAGAGTCGTAGAGTTACACAGCACAGAAACACACCCTTTGGTGCAGCTCATCCACAACAACCAGTTATCACAATCTGACACAATGAGGTTTTGTCTCATTAGCCAGCATTTGGCCCATATCCCTGTAAACCCTTCCTATTTATATACCCATCCAGATGCCTTTTAAATGTTATTATTGTACCCCTCCCCCCTGCTCGTTATCTGAATGACAGCTCATTCCACACATGAACCAACCTCTGCATGAAAATGTTATTCCTCAGGTCCTTTTTAAATCTTTCCTCTCTCACCTTTAACATATGGCCTCTAGTTTTGGACTCCCCACCCTGGGAAAAAGACCTTGGCAATTCACCCTATTCGTGCCCCTCATGATTTTATAAACCTCTATAAGGTCACCCCCTCAGCCCAGCTGTATTCCCCCACTCACTATAATTCAAACCCTCACATCCATTCTTTTGGAAAACTTAATGTTTGTTGATTTTTGGAGAGTAAAAGCTACCTGAATTTATCCTTTTACACTACTGTTTATCCTCACTTCCCCAAGTATTGTTTTGATTTGTTTGTTTCTCTTACAATGATCAACCTATCAACAGGGACCTTCATCTCATATTGTTACATTTAATAATTTTGTATCATTGGAGTTGTATTGTTCCTTAAGATTAAAAAGAAGTTAAATTCATATTTTTTAATTTGCTGACTGCTTTTCTTCTGCTATTGTAGGATTGGCACAGCTGGTATTGCTGTACAAGTCGTGGGTAGTAATTGGCCGAGGCCACACTATACTCTGTTGATTACGGGCCTCTGTAGGTTTCACATAGTTGAGCTGCTGAAGGAGAAGCCATATGCAGTGGCCGAAGTGGAGCAACTTGATCGACTGGAGCAATATACAGATGGTGTTGGGGAGCTGAGTGAACTTTCACAGCAGTTCTACAAATATGCAATACAGGTTTGAGCTATTTCATAAATACAGTCTCCATATCATTTTCCTGAGTCAGTTTCAGTTTGATTAAAGAAGATTGTGTACTTAGCAGAATGTGGAGTAATTCTACATTCAGCTAAGTACACAATCTTCTTTAATAAACTTTGCCTTGATTACATTGATAGTAGAGATTTGTTGTGTCGAAAGTTTGTCCAGTGATACTGCCCTCAGGAGTTTCTAGTCAATGTTTCAGAATTAAATCCAATCATCATAAGAGGACAAATCACTCTAATTTTAAAAACTTTTTAAGATTTTAATTTTAAGATGATCTCTTCCCTCATATCTAAACTATTCAAGAAAGAGGAAATTTTAAGTAGAGCCACTGAATTTTTTTTTGTAGAACACAATAATGGACCTGTTGATAAATGAGACCTATAGTGTCATGCCATATATTTTGTAATAGGTTTCTTTCCCACTCTTTAATCTTCCTGAGTGTAGAATTTGTCTCCCCATAGCTTTCCTCATCTATGTGATAGAGGAAATTCACAACAGTGGTGGTGAGCTAGAACACTAAATTTTTATGCTACTTGAAATAATGATAGGAGTAGGTTTAATCATTGATTAAAACTACTCACCTTCCAAAGGATAGGTGGGGGTGGGTGTGATGTGCTTGGGAAAGTAAAAACATTTTAAATTCTGTTAACTATACTCAATCTTGGAATCGTGCAGGCAACTAACCTGCTCTTAGGATATAGTGTGGGTATGAAGTCAGCCAAGTCTTTTAAGGAGGCTGTTTGCTTGCAATTTTAACACAATTTGTATTTTTAATATATTAAATCCTTGGAGATAAAACATGAGAGGAACTGGGTCCATGACCCATACAATCGTTTCAGCCTATCGTGTTGACCATAATCCCATGTGCCTGCACAAGGTCTGTATCCCTGTATTCCCTTCCTGTTTATGTGTCTGTCTAAATGCCTTTTTAAAATTTGCTATTATATCTGCTTCTACCATCTCCCCTGGCAGTGTATTCTAGTGACCTACCATATTTTGTGTAAAAAACACTTACTTACCTCACACATCTCACTTAAACTTTTCCCCTCTCACCTTAAAACTATGCCCCCAAGTATTTGGTATTTCCACCCTGGGAAAAAGACTCTGACCATTCACCCTATCTAAGTCTCTCATAATTTTATATACTTCTATCATGTTGCCCCTCGGTTTCTGACGGTCTAGCGAAAACAATCCACATTTGTCCAATCTCTGCTTGTAGCTAATACTGGATGAGTGCAGCTTCAACAACACTCAGAAAGTTTGAAACAGTCCAGTGCAAAGCAGCCCTGATTCGATTTACTCCATGTAATATCAAGAAACGGTGGGAGACACTGGATACTGCAAAGGCTACGGCCCCTGACAACATTCCGGCAATAGTACTGAAGACTTGTGCTCCAGAACTTACTGTTCCCCAAGCCAAGCTGTTCCAGCAAAGTTACAACACTGGTATTCATCCAACAATGTGGAAAATTGCCCAAGTATGACCTGTACACAAAAAGCAGGACAAATCCAACTCAGCCAATTACCACCCCATCAGTCTACTCTCGATCATCAGTGAAGTGACGGAAGGTGTCATCAGCAGTACTATCAAGCAGCACCTGCTCAGAAATAACCTGCTCAGTGACACTCAGTTTCGGTTCTGTCAGGGCCACTCAGCTCCTGATCTCATTACAGCCTTGGTTCGATAATGGACAAAAGAGCTAAATTCCAGAGGTGAGGTGAGAGTGACAGCCCTTGATATCAAGGCTGCATTCGACCAAATGTGGCATCTAGGAGCCCCAGCAAAACTGGAATGAATGGGTATCGGGGGCAAACGCTCTGCTGGTTGGAGTCATAACTGTCACGTAGGAAGATGGTCATGGTTATGGGAGATCAATCATCTCAGCTCCAGGACGCCGCTGCAGGAGTTCCTCAGGGTAGTGTCCTAGGCCCAACTGTCTTCAGCTGCTTCACCAATGACCTTCCCTCCATCATTAGGTCAGAAGTGGGGATGTTCACCAATGATTACACAGTGTTCAGCACCATTTGTGACTCCTCAGATACTGAAGCAGTCCATGTTCACATGCAACAAGATCTGGACAATATCCAGGCTTGGGCTGACAAGTGACAAGTGACATTCGCGCCACACAAATGCCAGGCTATGACAGTCACCAATAAGAGACAGTCTAATCACCGTCCCTTGACATTCAATAGTGTTACCATCACTGAATCCCCCACTACCAACATCCTGGGGGTTACCATTGACCAGAAACTCAACTGGACTCACCACATTAACAGAATGGCTACAAGAGCAGGCCAGAATCTAGGAATACTACGGTGAGTAACTCACCACCTGACTCTTCAAAGCCTGTCCACTATCTACAAGGTACAAGTCAGGAGTGTGATGGAATACTCCCCACTTGCCTGGATGAGTGCAGCTCCAACAACACTCAAGAAGCTTGATCCCATCCAGGACAAAGCAGCCCACTTGATTGGCGCTACATCCACAAGCATCCACTCCCTCCTCCAATGACACTAAGAAGCAGCAGTGTGTACTATCTCCAAGATGCACTGCAGAAATTCACCAAAGATCCTCTGACAGCACCTTCCAAACCCACGACCTCTTCCATCTAGAAGGACAAGGGCATCAGACATATGGGAACACCACCACCTCCAAGTCAGTCACCATTCTGACTTGGAAATATATCACCGTTCCTTCACTGTCGCTGGGTCAAAATCCTGGAATTCCCTCCCTAATAGCGTTGTGGGTCAACCCACAGCAGGAGGACTGCAGCGGTTTAAGAAGGCAGCTCACCACCGACTTCTCAAGAGCAACTAGGGATGGGCAAGAAATACTGGCCAGCCAGCGATGCCCACATCTCTCAAATGAATAGAAAATAAAAAGGCCACTTGATTGTTATCATATCCACAAACATCCACGCACTCCACCACCAATGGTAAGTAGCAGCAGTGTGTGCTAGCTACAGATGCACTGCAGAAACTGTCAAAGATCCTGAGGCAGTACCTTCCAAATCCACAACCATTCCCATATCGAAGGACAAGGGCAACAGATACATGGGGACACCACCTGTAAGTTCCCCTCGAAGCCACTTACTATCCTCACTTAGAAATACATTGCCATTTCTTTACTGTTGCTGCGTCAGAACTTTGGATTTCCCTTGCTAAGCACATTGTGGGTCAACCTACAGCACGTGGATTACAGCAGTTCAAGATGGCAGTACACCGCCACCTTCTCAAGGGAAAGTAGGGATTCAGACGAAATGCTGGTGAGCCAGCGATGCCCATATTCCACGAGTAAATTTTTAAAGTAGTCTTATACGTTTTGTAATATGACTTGTCAACCAATGAAGGCAAACACGCCATACCTTCTTTACCACCTTATCCATTTGTGTTGCAAGTTTCAGGGACCCATGGACTTGGACCCCAAGATCCCTCTGTATATCAGTGCTCCTAAGGGTCTTGCCATTTACTGCATATTTTCCTCCTGCCATACTGTATATTTCCAAAAATGCATTGCTTATACTTGGCCAAATTAAACTCCATCTGCTGTTTCTGTGCCCAACTTTCCAACTGATCTGCATCCTACTGTATCCTTTGCTAACCTTCAACACTATCCACAACTTTACCAATTTTCATGTTGTCTGCGAACTTACTATCAAACCACCTACAGTTTCATCTACATTGTTTATATATATTACAAACAACAGAGGTCCCAGTTCTGATCTTCATGGAGTGCCACTCGTCACAGACCTCCAGACAGAAAAATACCTTGCTGCAACTGAAACACACAACCAGCTCAACCCCACCAGTAATTGGCCAAACCAGCATTCTCTCACTACCTCCAGCATTTTAGCAAAATGCAAATTTCTCTTTAATGCCAGACTTGTTTACTCACTCACATCCCCCGCAAACCCCCAACCAACCCTCTTGCATTCCAGCCCAGCATTGACAAGCCAGTCAATCTGACTGGTGGCCAGGGAATAAACCTGAAAATATCTACAAGATGCGCAGTCAGTAAATTCTGAGATAAGTGCAAGAAATCTGTAGTTCTGGTTTGCTGCTCTGTGAAAATTATCAGTCCTCTCTCTTCCCAGTTTATAATTTGCATTGGTGCTAATACATTTGAAAAATTTTGAAACCTGAAATGTTGTTTTCAAAAAAGATGGCAGAAAGATAATTGTGTGATTGAATTAATAAATCTTTGATCTTGAAAAAGCTTTTCCGAATCAAAAAGTACATGACCTATCTCTCTCATTACAAATTTATGAAGTAACAGATGATTCGTTGATATTTGCAGTTGGTGGAGATGTTGGATATGTCAGTACCGGTGGTTGCCAAACTAAGAAATTTGTTGGATAGCCTTCCTAAAGAAACGTTGCCTGATATCTTGGCATCAATTATCCGCACAAGTACAAATGAAAAGCTGCAGGTATGACTGGTTAAACCTCATACTAAGTTTTAAGTATACTTCTGCATTGTGGAACAATTATAATTTTAAAAATTAATACCATTTGCTCACTCCAAAATTTGTGCTGTTCCTGTTATTAATCATAAAATCTCTACAGTATGGAAAGACACCATTTGGCCCATCCAGTCCACACCAACCCTCCAAAGATCATCTCTCCCAGACCCAACCCCCCACCACCCTTACCCCGTTACCCTGCATTTATTATGGCTAACCCAAGTAGCCTATACATCTCTGGACACTATGGGCAATTTAGCATGGCCATTCCTCTTAACCTGCACATCTTTGGACTCTGGGAGGAAATGAATGCAGACACATGCAATGTGCAATTGCAAGAGACCATGCAAACTCCACACAGATAGTTGCCTGAGGCTGGAATCAAACTCGGGTTTAAAATCTCTGTTTTTCTGTCACAATGGCCATAATCGAGAGCAAAGAGTAGCTCTGCCAATATTTAAATTCATTTTAAATATTGGTACCTTTATAGCTTCTTTAGTAGTAAGTTTAGTATTTTTATGTTGACTCAACATGATGTACATTTTAATTTGTATTTGTTAGAGCTTTGCTGCTATAAATTTTGGTTTTGGGAGTGTATGTAATGTTTTAGAACTCTTCAATAATATCTTAATTTTCTTTCTGTTTTCATCCTGTCTTTGATACACAGATACTCGATGCTGTTAGTTTAGAAGAGAGATTTAAAAAATCCATACCATTGCTTGTTCGGCAAATTGACGGACTAAAATTACTTCAGAAAACTCGAAAGTCTAAGCCAAATGATGAGAAAAGGGTAGGAATGTCTTGCTGTATAACATTGTATTCAGATATGTAATCCAGTTCTATCGTCAGATGCGAATAATGAAATCATTCGCTGATGGAGGCTATATGATCACAAGTTAGACTTTTGCTTAAACAAAAGTGCTGCACAATAAACTAACAGATAATATAAAAACCCTGTTCATGTTGGCTATGACTTGATTAAGAATCTTATGGCTCTGGATCCTAAGAGCATTCAATGCCGCTCTCTAATCCTTGAGCAACAGCATCCGTCAAGATTAAAACAGAAATAAAGAGGTAATCCTGTAGCATGCTTAAGTATTACATTATGCTCCAGTATTTGTATACTCCAGTATTTGTATACGGTATTCTGTACAGAGTATCTGTTGCCAATAGGTGACCACTGACCACCTAGCCATGTGCATCTAACCCAGATGGGTTTTTCCCATGAGTCAACAGTGGTTTTGTGGTCATCATTAGACTTTGTTTGTTAAAGTCAGACTCCACCATCTGCCACAGTCAAATTTCCAAAGGTCCCCAGAACGTTGCCTAGGTCTCTGGATTAATAGTGGGTAGCAATAATACCAGTAGGCCATTGCCTTTTGAGGAGGATGTTTTGGATACTGAATGATGCTGAAGATAAGTGCTAGGAAAGGAGGCATATCAATGATGTCAATTTAGTTGTGCAAGAAACTGTTTAGAATGAGTCTCTTTATACGGCTGAACTAAGTTACAGGCCCCATAAACTTGCCGCCATGAAAGCAAATCCAAACTAGGTGGGGTTTGCTGCAGATGGATCTGGGTATCACTGTAAATGCAGCTGCACCAAGTTAATAAAGCAATTGGAATGTCAGCCTTGCTTGCCAAGGAGTTGGAGTGTAAATGTATTGTTGCAACACCTAGGTTTTGTGTACAGTTTTGGCTGTTAAGGAGGGACAGTCTTGTATTGGAACAATAGAGTGAAGGAATTGTCTTATGACTCAACAGGCTGGACATTAAAGACAACCTCTCGTTCTAAGCTGTAAATATAAGACTGAGTTTGTTGGGGTTGATGCTGGGAGATTCTTTCTCCTCGGCAGTAGTTATCTAGAACTATGGGATAATTTTGAAGATGTGTTCTGAAGGTGGTGTTGGAATTCTGTTATCCTGCAAGTAGTGAAAGCTGGGTCATCAAAAATTAGAGATTTGATTGACAAAGATGTTTTGAGGGGGTGGGGAAAGTGAGAAGAATGTTACTGAATGGCAGGTTCGGTTTGATGGGCTAGGTCATAGAAGATCATAGAATCCCTACAGTGTGGTAACAGGCCGTTCTGCCCAACGGGTCCACACTGACCCTCGGAGAATCCCACCTAGACCCATCCCCCTACAACCCACCTAACTTACACATCCCCAAACTCAATGGGCAATTTAGTATGGCCAGTCCACCTAACCTGCACATCTTTGGACTGTGGGAGGAAACCCACGCAGACACGGGGAGAATGTGCAAACTCCACACACAGTCGCCCGAGGCTGGAATCAAACCTGGGTCCCTGGCGCTGTGAGGCAGCAGTGCCAACCACTGCCGCCCCCTAAATAGTCTAGGCTTTCTGATTCTATTTATTTATTAATATTAGTAAATCCAAGCTCTAATGCAATAGTTCTGTTGAAGTGTCAGTAGACCTGAAATATTGACACTGCTTTCTCTCAACAGATGTTGCCAGACCTGTTGTCTATCCACCAATTCCTTTGTTCTGTATTGCATGTTGACAGCTGAATGTTGCCAAGTATCTCCTTTTTATAAGGAGCTTGTGAATTGTGCACATTTATTGAAAAATTTCAATGCAAAGGTTTTGGAGTAGATTTGTAGCTTGGGGTTGTGGTTGGTTGGCTCACTGAGCTGGTTTGTTGTTCCGCAGATGTTTCATTACCCTGCTGGGTAACATCATCAGTGCAGCCTCCGATGAAGTGTTGTTGTGTTTTCCCGATTGTTATTTAAGCTCTGGGGTCTGTTGGAGTTGATTACCTTATTTCCAGTTTTTCTTTGCTGCAGTGTGTATATAGGGTCTAATTCTATGTGTTTATTGATGGCCTTCTTGGTGGAGAACTAGGCCTCTAGAAATTCCCGTGCTTATCTCAATTTGGCTTGTCCTAGGATCTTGACATTGTCCCAATTGAACTGGTGGTTCTCCACGTCTGTGTGTATGGAGACTAGTGAGTGTTGGGACAAACAGAGATAAACACAGGAATTTCTAGAGGCCTGGTTGTCCACCAAGAAGGCTATCAATAAACACATAATATTAGACCCGATGAACACACTACTGCAAAGAAAAGCTGGAAATGAGATTATCAACTCCAACGGATCCCAGAGTTTAAATGACTAGCGGGAAAACACAATGCTTCATCGAAGGCTGCACTGATGATGTTACCCAGCAGGGTAATGAAACGTCTGCAAACTAACAAACCAGCTCGGCGAGTGTACCAACCACAACAAATGGATAAAAATGGGAAAAAATAACGTAAGATTATCAAAAATAGGATGTAATTGCAATGCTTGAAAATCAGTCTAATTGGAGTGAATATGGGACCAGACTATAAATTCCTTCTCAATTTTTTTTCTAATAATAAAGACAGAATGTCATCCATTAACTTGCGTACTGTGCTGACTATATAATTTCTACAGAGGCTGTGTTCTCTGCACAAAGTAACGAGTGTTTCTGAATTCTAAATGTTACTTATACCATTGTGATGTTCCTTGAGTTGGTTAAAATAAGTTGCTAAACCTGCTGTTAGAGATTTTGTTATACTTATCAGAAGTATTATGTAATTACTAGATTGTGGCCATCCGACCTATTCGGAGAAACAATCAAGTTCCTGGAAGACCATTGCATTTGGATGCAGTTGAGGAGGAGGAGGATGATGATGATAGTGATGATATTGTCATGTTGGAGAAGAAGATTAAAAATTCAAATATACCAGAGCAGGCAATGAAAGTTTGTATGAAGGAGATCAAAAGGTGCGTGGTGATGGTTAACAAAAAGCAGAAACCTTTTTGTTCTTCTTAGAGTAGCCACAAATACACACTAATAGCTTGGTGCAGTTGTTTTAAAATTAACTTTCAGAAAGGAATTTATTACATTTAATGAATTTTGGTTTATTCTCTAAAAAAGTTACACAATAATTTAGATCATCCTTTTGAATTTTTATGCCAGTACATCATTTCAAAATGTGCGACAGTGCAGCATATACTGTCACGGTTAAATATATTGATAGTCTGTTGGTGCTGTTGCTCTGTTTCTGTAAAAATTAATGATACACACGCACGTTTCAAAACAATATTCCGATTTGGAGGCCTTTGGCAGGTATCATCAGCACCAATGGTACAGTTAATTAAAGGTCTTTTTTCAGATTCCATTGTGGCACTTTCACATGTCTTTTTCTGTTTTGTTTAAATTAATGATTTTTTTTTGTTACTATTGTCTATCGCTGTTTCTGAGTTCTTTCACAGGGATATTCAAATGTTTGTTAGTTGGAAATGTTTTCTAGCTGTTCTTTGTTGGTTTGAATAATTTCTGCAGTCACAAAAGTGACCTTAAAACTTCACATCCTTGTTATTTACATTTTAATTTCAATGGCGTTTGCCTTTTACAGGTTAAAGAAGATGCCTCAGTCAATGCCAGAGTTTGCTTTGACCAGGAATTATCTGGAACTAATGGTGGAACTGCCCTGGAATAAAAGCACAACAGGTCAGAAGCAATTCTCAGTAATCCAGAAGCAAAAGAAAAGTGGATTAACAAATGGTCATGGAGCTCAATATGTTTTGTTAAGAAGGATCAGTATATGTTGTAATGAATATGGCAATGTCTACTGAAGTCAGCAATTGTGGGAAATTCTGTATGCACGCTAACCCAGAAACACACGCACACACCATTCCAGACCCACTAGGCCATCATGTAAAATTATGATGATGTGATATACACAACGGATAGTGTGTATGTGCTAATGTCAGCAGACACAGCCTAGAAATTATTTGCTTAATGTTAAAGATTGCTTTAAATCCCAATCCTTGCATCTCAAGGCATCTCTTTTCTGAAAAAGCAGTTCTGTAATTTTTTCAGTGTTAGAGGGCTTTATATTTACCCTCCAGCTTTGAGATGCTGCCCGCTATCCAAATGGATAGCAAGCTCCCTTTTGAGGAATGTCATTGCCAGGTCGTTGTACTCTACGCAGGGCAAGATTTTGGTCCGCATTTGGCCCTAACAGTGGAGTTCCAAAGGCACCACTTAGCTAATAGTTCAGCCCCAAAAATAGCAAATGAACAAACGATCTGACATTTTTTGTTCTTGGTAGTGTTGTTTGAGTACAATATCGTATTGACTATGAAACCAGGTGGACTTCCTGGTTTTCATTAGATTTCTGAAACATGTACCTGCACTGGAAAACAGCATCAAAGCTTTCATCCAAAAGATGACACCACCCTCTGTACAACAGTACAGAATTTGTCCATCTAGGTTATATATTCTAATTTGTAGTTGGCTTGGACTTCATGTCAAACTGGCTATTTATTTATAATCGCATGTAAAGTCAAACTTTAAATTACTGAACAAGTCTATCTGAGGAAGTCTATGTAAGGAAAGGATTTTGTGTTGTTCCAGAGATGATAAAAGGCTTGGCATATGCTGGGATAGAGATCCCTTAATATTTTCTTTTCATTTATCGTCTGTCTAGTTCTTGCAGTCATTCCATCTGGCTGTGATAACGTATTTTCCATTTTTCCATTTTCAATCACTTTGGCTCAGAGCTCTGCAGTATAGTCTGGCTAGACCACAAGGATTTGGGAATTGTATTGCATGTAGCATGTCTTTTATTTGAAGAAGAGACCTGCTAGAGGAGGTCCTTGAAGAGAAACAAACCTAGAGGTTGTCCATTCCTTGGCTTTGCTCATTCGCTTGAAGCCCCGCAAATATTCCTTTAAAAGTATAAGCCATGGGAATGGGATGAGGGAGGACAATGTTTCTTCTTTTGGTCAAAAGCATTTTCTCTCTCATCGCACTCTGACCCCCTGTGATTTCTTTTGCGTTGTCTACTGTTCACTGCATGTTTAACCTCCTTTTGGAATAGAAAGGATGCTTCTGTGTTGGTGCCAGGGTGAATGATAGTCCATGTGATAGTATGGCAGCTTGTTTGGAAGCAGAGAGGCTTTGTAAATCTTCTTCCTGTTATTATGCTGTGTTGCATCCTAAGACAGTCTAGGATATGTTTCTTGGGGCAAGAATTCACATGCGTTTCGGTGTATGGAGTTACATGAAGATTTTCTAATCTATTTTGCTGGTCTTAAATGCAGGATAAAATAAAATTTTGAATGAAAAGGTGCAAAATGTCAAGACTAAGTTATCCTACAACTGTGCTCTGCCCTCCTCGTATGGGGTTGGGGAAATATGTATCACCTTTGGCTAATGTCTTTAGTAATGCCTTTCTTCATTTTGAGGAAGAATGCAAAATGTCAATATCATGCAGTTTCCATGACAAGACACTTGTCAGCTGTCAAACCATAATGGTGTGATGACAGATGCAGGAAGCAAGCAATCATGTAATAGGAGGCTTTTCCTGTGCATGCACGTAAAGCTGTTAGTGAAGGAAGACTTGCAGGTGAAGGCAAGTAGTTCCTTCAGAGCAATAATAGTGAACAATTGAACAACTTTTAAAATTAAGGGGAAGAGAGTTGTAAATTTTAAGCATTCTTTGTTCTGTGAAATTCAGGACCTAACTTTTCAAAATGCATGGAAATTGGTATGGAGCATCAAGCAGCCTCTCGATATGATTCTGCCTTTCAGCAATCTTGCCAGGGAAGGGGTTTGACTGCCACCAGCTACCTTCCTTGCAGAAGTGGATTGCTGATTGACTCTCCACTTGAGGGCGAATTGCTGTTGCCATTGAATTTTCAGTGGTGGATTCACCTCCCTACTACAGCTAAAATCTTGCTGTTGTCTGAAGGCAATTTCCAAGTGGCATGACCAGCTTAGCCTTCTTTACTTCTGCAGTAACCACAATGGTAGTTTGACAACTTCCATTCTTTTGTATGATTTTATAATTCATCAGAATGTGACTCTACCTTAAAGCGTCCTCCATTTCTTCTTTCATCAGCTGCGTTCATCAGTCCTACTGAGCTGTTGCCTGTCAGTTCCCTGGTCTGTCAATTGTCCTTAAATTGGATGGGGCTTCTGGAGTCACCTTCTTAATTGACTGCCTCCAGCAAGTTACACCCCTTCACATCCACTTCGGGTTGTTGACTTGGAATCAGGGTCGATGTCAGTTCCTGGTGATTTATGAATCTAGGAAAGTGTGCTTGTCTTACTTGACTTTAGATATTATGTGGACCTGAGTTGTGGAATGAAATTGACAGCACTAGACCTTTTCGTCAACATCTGAGCACTTTCTTTTGGTATTTGTGGTTGTTCCTGGAGAACGCCTCCTCTCTCTGCCTTACATTACCCAAAAGAAAATTTAGTGTGTGAACATATGGGGCTCTATACACAGCAGCAGATTGCTATGGCATTCACAAAAGTAATCATGCCTGGGCTTCTAAGCTGCTGCAGATGTTTAAATCCTACAGCAGCTGCTACTTCCCATTCCTAAATGTCAAACTTCAACTCAAATGGGTTGTTAGTGCCAGGAGTTCATGGCAGTATTAAAACTGCGTTCATTGCTGGGCAGCCCTTGGGCCTGAATCCTAACATATGACATCTGTGGCATTATCCTGAGAGGAAAATCCAAAGTAGTATTCCCTGTAAGAAGAAAAGAATGGCATTTTCTAGGAACAACAGGACTCTTTTTTTTTTTTCCCCCTTTCTGTCCATTTTTGAGATCACCTCCACCTCCTGTAAGTAATTAAATTACTAATTAAGATTGCTATCATCTGTACTTCATATAGAATCATAGAATCCCTACAGTGTGGAAACAGGCCATTTGACCCGTCGGGTTCACACCGACCCTCTGAAGAGCATCCCATCCAGACTTCTTCTACCCTATCCCAATAACCCTGTATTTCCCATGGACAATCCACCTGACCTGCACATCCCTGAACACTGTGGGGCAATTTAGCATGACCGATCCACCTAACTTGCACATCTTTGGACTGTGGGAGGAAAGCAGAGCATGCAGCGGAAACTCTCTCACACATGGGGAGAACATGCAAACTCCACATGGGCAGTCGCCTGAGGCTGGAATTGAACCTGGGTTCCTGACACCGTGAGGCAGCAATGTTAACCACTCAGCCACCACGCCACCCATATGTATATCAATAGTATTTATATTTAATTTCCAAAAACTCATAAGTATGGAAAGCAACTCCTTAGGGCCATGTTTTGCCCGATGGATTGAGAACTAATTCAGACTTGTTATTTCTCCTTCCTTTTTGCTTCAATTTTATTATATAATTAAGAACAAGTGATTAAATATAAGTTTCATCGGTCACCCAGACATGAGTATACTTTTCTTGAGTAGTTGTGATGCTAAGATAATATGGCCCCAATTACCTGAAAGACCTCTTGCTCACCTTCTGAATCCATCCTCCCTATTTGTAACCATTTGAATGCAGGTTGGCACTTCAGTTATATCATCAGAGCACAGGTCTGGTAGGCAGTTCTGTGCACAGAAAAAAAGTGTTAGTATTTTCTGCATTGGTATGTTTTTTTTAACAAACCATGGTTTTTGACATTTTATATTTTCAGCCAGCCTTCTGCATTTTGTCTTTTTCTGGTTTAGACTTTTCCCATGCTTTTCAACGTCTTGGCTATTTGCACATTCTTATATCCTTTGCGCTACTGATTAAACTTTTATGATAACAGATGCTTGCTTCTCAATTAAACATGTTTCAAGGTATTCTAAATTGAAAGGGTTAAACTTGCATAAAGCCTGTCATAAAAATCATCATGATTCAAGTTGTCCCTTTAAACCATCTTGGGGATTTGCTATAAATACATGGAAGAAATGTGTTGATTCTTGTAGTTGGAGTCTTCCGAAAAAACTTCTGACATATTTATAATTTGTACTAGATTGGTGCAATTGCATTCATATTTGCTGGAATGTAATTAATAAATGGCTACAGTTGTTTAATTATTGATGGGTAATGTGGGACATGGCATTAAATTATTTGCGCTGGAAATCTGTATTTGTGTAATGAAGTGTAAAGTTGCTGTTAATTGTTGGGGGAGGGGAGATTTTGAAGCTTGTGAAATCAATCTCCCTCCCCCAACCGCATCCCAAAACCAGCCCAGCTCATCTCCACCTCCCTAACCTGTTCTTCCTCTCACCTCAAGCCACACTCCCATCTCCTATCTACGAACATCATCCCGCCCCCTTGACCTGTCCGTCCTCCCTGGACTGACCTATCTCCTCCCTACCCCCCTAGCTACACTCACCTTTACTGGCTCCATCCCCGCCTCTTTGACTTGTCTGCCTCCTCTCCACCTATCCTCTCCTCTATCCATCCTCTATCCACCTCCTGAAGCCTCTCCCCCTCTCTCCCTATTTATTTCAGAACCCTCTTCCCCTCCCCCATTTCTGATGAAGGGTTTAGGCCCGAAACGTCAAGTTTTCCTGCTCCTATGATGCTGCTTGACCTGCTGTGTTCATCCAGCCCCATGCTTGTTATCTCGGATTCTCCAGCATCTGCAGTACCTTTTTATCTCTGATAGTTTATAATGTATTTGCTAGATCATGAAAAATGCATAGAATATTATAGATATATTCTTGTGAAATGCAGTAGCTTACGTAATGCTTCTGATGTTTCGGTGTAGTCAGTTTCTTTGTTCCGTTTGATCTGGATCTGTTGTTTTTCAGCACTTATGCCTTATACACAGTTGTTGCTGTTGTTTAGTCTGTTTACCAAATTTAACTTTGATTTAGACCCCTTCATTAAATTTTCTTAAGAATGATAAATCTTGCAGTTTATATTACAGGATGACCACCTTGAGAACCGAGTAACTTTATTTATAAATCTATATATGTAAAATAATAAGTGGTAGATATTAAAAGGAGCACATACCTATGCCATAACTCCGAGGAATGTACAGAATTGTTTAATTGCACCGCATCAATAATGTTGGGTTTTTTTAGACTGTAGCATTATCACATATCTATTGACGATAAGTGATTTATAATTGGTTTACAGATCGCTTGGATCTTCGTGCTGCAAGACTTTTACTTGACAGTGACCATTATGCAATGCAAAAGCTCAAACAAAGGGTGTTAGAGTACCTTGCAGTCAGACAACTTAAAAACAACCTGAAAGGACCTATCCTCTGCTTTGTGGGACCTCCTGGTGTGGGCAAGACCAGTGTGGGCAGATCAATCGCTAAGACTCTTGGCAGAGAGTTTTACAGGATAGCACTGGGTGGAGTGTGTGATCAGTCTGACATTCGTGGCCACAGGTATTTATACTATAGATATTTGAATGTCTTTCTTGTTTAAAGTAATACTTAGAAATTTGGACTTGTACATTTTAAACCCCTTTGGTGAAATTCCGATGAAATAGTCATTCATATTCAATGACATTAGCACGCTAAGTGCTAATTGCTATTTCTTTTTTGTATACTTGTCCAATTGTTATATTTGGATCACTTTTATTATTTAAAATATTTTCATTTTACAACAATAAAACATAGGGCCTTTGCTTAGATGACAGACTTCCAAAATTCAACTAACTTGCTTTGAATCTTGCTAGCTGTGTGTCTAGGCTGGAAAAGAAACAATCAGTCCAAAAGATTTTTCAAGAAAATTGGTAAAACCGACTCCAGAATTCTTTCACACCTTAAAGAAGTAAACATTGCTTTCTACTTGCATTGACAGAATTCAGTGATATATAATCGAAACAGAGTAACCAGGTGAGGGCATTCAGCCCCATAAGCTTGATCTGTCATTTAGTTAGATAGCACTTGATACCCTTGCCTAACAAGTATCTGTCAATCCAGGTTTTGGAAATTTCACTTGACCTCGTATCTAGAACATTTCTGAGGAGTTCCACATTTCTATTATGCTTTGTGTGAAAGTCCTTCCTGTTTTAGTTTCTAAATGGCTTAGCTGTAATTTTAAGATTTATGCCCCTTTACTCTGGATTTTTCAACCAGAAGAAATCCTTATCTGTTGAATAACTATACTATTTTAAAGATGCCAATTAGATCACCCCACAGCCATCTGAATCCAAAGAATGTACAAATCAAAATTATACCAACCATCCTCAGAAAATTTTATTTAGAGACTTGGCATTCTTCTGAACATTCTTAAACTGTACATGTTTAATGCTACTTTTACATTTCAAAAATGAATGCAGTGTGAAATAACTCCAACAGAGGCTGGTATTCTGTCAACAAGTCACCCTTTAATTTCACATGGAGAGTCCTTGATGCTGATCCAGCTCCCTCAGAGTGAACAGAACCTCTGACACTCCTGTCAGCCAGGGCGCTCTTTTTTTTTTTTCTTTATTCATTCACGGGATGAAGGCGTCACTGGCCAGGCAGCATTTATTGCCTATCCCTAATTGCCTAGAGGGCAGTTGAGAGTCAACCACATTGTGGATCTGGAGTCACATGTAGGCCAGACCAGGAAAGGATGGCAGTTTCCATCCCTAAAGGACATTAGTGAACCAGATGGGATTTTCCAACAATCAACAATGGATTCATGGCCATCATAAGATTCTTAATTCCAGATACTTTATTGAATTCAAATTCCACCATCTGCCGTGGCAGAATTCAAACCTGTTCCCCAGAACACTACCTGGGTCTCTGGATTAATAGTCCAGTGATAATACCACTAGGCCATCACTTTCCCATATTGGGGTTGTTAATCTGGTCCAGTCAGGGAACTCATATTCTGAAGAGTCCACCTGGCTGACCTCATTACAATGCTACACAGTGTTCTCAATGGGATCTGTTGAAATGTCTGTGCAATTGAAGCATCACACCCTCACCATTTCTATTCTTGCCTTTTTCAGATAAAAACCAAGCTTCCATTTTCCTTTTTATTTGCCCTTCATATCTGTAAACTTGTGTTTAGTGAAATGTATATTTTCATACCTCCATAAACCATTTTGTTTCTCCAAATTTCCAAGTCTTACCATTTAAGAATATAGCATGATTTTCCTTTTTCTGATGTACAATGGATGAGTTCACACTACTCCAAAAATGAACTGTAATTTGTGCTGTAATATAATTTCAGTATACATATGCTGATCCTGCAGAATCTCAGTGAATTTAACAAATTAGTTGCTGTTAAGTTAAATATCATGAAGCCCACGCTTTTGGTTTTTCTCATTTTGGTGTTGCTGTTAATAGTTAGAGGGAATCCTATTTTATACTGCGTGATGTATAACTTCCTAACCAGACCGTTGAATTATGATCATCAATTATTCAGAGTATTAGGAAGTTCTAGTGGTAGTCTTGAGTTTAAGTGTATAATTATGTGAACCAGTAGTTTTGATTTTCAACAACAGACATTTTAATAACGCCTTTTAACATAGTAAAATGTATCAGGACATTTCACAAGATGGTTATCGAGCAAAATTTGATACTAAGCCACAAATGAATCTTGGGACAGCTGGCTGAGAGATTTAACAAAGAGGTAGATTTTTAAGGAGTGCCTCAAGGAAGGGGAAAGAGACATAGAGCGAAGTTAATTCCACAGTTTAGGATCTCAGCAGATGAAGGCACTTCTGCCACTGTTGAAATGATTATTTTAGGGCTGCATAAGATGCCAGAATTAGAGGAATGCAGTAATCTTAAATCTGTATAGCATTGGAGGTACAAAGCCCTAAAGGAATCTGAAAATAAAGATGAGAATTTCAAAACTGAGGTGTTGCCTTACTGACAAGCAATGTAGTGAGCACATGGCTTGGTTGGTTAGGTAGCTGTTTCGAAAATAAGACAGAGATGAGGACGAATTCTTCTCTGAGGGGAAGACTGCTCGTGTGTGTTTAAGGATGAACGGGGTAGATTCTTGATCAGTAGGGGAATTAGGAGTTGCGGGAAGATTTAGGAAGGTGGATGTGAGTAGTGTTAGATCAGCCATGGTCCTGTTGAATGGCTGAGCAGGGTGAGGGGCAGAACAGGCTACTCCTGTTCCTATTTCTTATGGTATTGTGGTCTTATAAGATCATGACGACTGGGAGAGTGCTTGTGGCACAATGGTAGTGTCCTTATCTCTGAGCTAGGAGGCCTGAGTTCAAATCTCATCTACTCTAGAGATGTGTACCGACATCTCTGAACAGATTGATTTAGAAAATACCTCATTATCAGTGAGAGAGGGGTTTATGGGAACCTTTGAGGGGATAAAAACCTGAATGACTGACTAGTGTCATCTAGAGTTTAAAGAACCATCGTTATGAACAGATATTGTCATGTGGATTGATTCTAGTTCTATTTCTTCTTTGAATTGTTCTTTGAATATTTTAGTGCATCTTTATACTATCTATTATTGTTTGCTCGATATGTTTGTCCCTAGCAGGCAGGGAAGATGGTGGTCGAGTGAGGGAGCCTTGGTTCTCGAGAGGTCGAACGACTAGTTAAGCGGAAGAAGGATGCTTTATATAAGGTTTAGGAAATAAGGATCGGAAAAGGCTCTGGAGGGATACAGGTTAGCCAGGAAGAAGCTGAAGAAAGGGCTTAGGAGAGCGATAAGGGAGCATGAGAAAGCCTTTGCAGATAGGATCAAGGAAAATCCCGAAGGCTTTTTATACGTACGTGAGGAATAAGAGAATGACCAGAGAAAGGGTAGGGCCGATCAAGGATAGTAAAGGGAATTGGTGCACGGAGCCTAAAGAGATAGGAGAGGTCCTGAATGAATATTTTTCTTCGGTTTTCACAACTGAGAGGGACCCGGTTGTAGGGGAGGACAACATGAAACAGGCTGGTGGGCTGGAGGAGGTGGGTGTTAGTAAGAAAGATGTACTAGGAATTTTGAGGAACTTGAAGATAGATAGGTCCCCCGCGCCAGATGGGATTTATCCAAGGATTCATGGGAAGCGAGGGAAGAAATCGCAGGGCATTGGCAATAATTTTTCGTCCTCACTGTCCATGGGTAAAGTGCCGGAAGATTGGAGAGTGGCAAACGTCATTCCCTTGTTCAATAAAGGGAATAGGGATAACCCCGGAAATTACAGGCCAGTTAGTCTTACTTTAGTGGTGGGAAAATTATTGGAAAGGGCTCTGAGAGATAGGATTTATGATCACTTGGATAGGCACAGTTTGATTCATGATAGCACGGATTTGTGAGGGGTAGATCATGCTGCACAAACCTTATTGAATTCTTTGAAGAGGTGACCAAACACGTGGATGAAGGTAGAGCAGTAGATGTGGTATACATGGATTTAAGTAAGGCGTTTGATAAGGTTCTCCATGGTAGGCTCATGCAGAAAGTAAGGAGGCATAGGATAGGGGGAAATGTGGCAGATTGGATTCAGAATTGGCTGACCCTTAGAAGACAAAGGGTGGTCGTGGATGGACAGTATTCAACATGGTGCTCAGTTACGAGTGGTGTACCACAAGGATCTGTTCTGGGCCCTTTTCTATTTGTGATTTTTGTAAATGATTTGGATGTAGGAGTGGGAGGGTGGATTAGTAAGTTCGCGGACGATACGAAGGTGAGTCGAGTTGTAGATAGTGCGGAGGGCTGTTCTAGGTTACAAAGGGACATTGATAGGATGAGCCGAGAAGTGGCAGATGGAGTTTAACCCTGAAAAGTGTGAGGTGGTTCATTTTGGAAGGACAAATTTGAAAGCAGAATACAGGGTTAACGAAAAAATTCTTGGCAGTGTGGAGGAGCAGAGGGATCTTGGGGTTCATGTCCACAGTTCCCTGAAAGCTTCCACCCAGGTGGATAGAGTTATTAAAAAGGCGCATGGTGTGTTGGCTTTCATTAATAGAGGGATTGAGTTCGAGAGCCGTGAAGTTATGCTCCAGCTATACAAAACCCTGGTTCGGCCACATCTGGAGTATTGTGTCCAGTTTTGGTCACCTCATTACATGAAAGATGCGGAAGCATTGGAAAAGATGCACAGGAGGTTTACCAGGATGTTGCCTGGAATGGAGGGAAGGTCTTATGAGGAAAGGTTGAGAGAGTTAGGGCTTTTCTCTTTAGAACAATGAAGGATGAGAGGTGACTTGATAGAGGTGTACAAAATGATCAAAGGTATAGATAGAGTAGACAGCCAGAGACTTTTTTCCTAGGGTGGAAGTAGCTACTACGAGGGGGCATAGTTTTGAAGTGAGTGGAGGTAGATACAGGGGAGATGTCAGAGGTAGGTTCTTTACTCGGAGAGGGGTAGGGGCGTGGAATGCATTGCCAGAGAGGGTAGGGGAGTCGGTCTCATTAGAGGCATTTAAGCGGCATAAACCTTAATAAATTTACCCAACTAGTCTTAGTATATTTGCATTGTTCTGAGAGGGTATTGTTTTCTACCTTCAAAAATAATCTGACATGTCCCGTGCATTTTCTAGTTAGTAATGTTTCCCCGGGTGGATTATACTAACGCACAGCCACAAATTGGGTGAATGGAAGTATGAGGATAGCGCATAAACTTTCATTTTTCCTCTCTTTTCAGTTTAGCTAGTGCCTTTTCATTATTGAGCTTAGCACTTCATCATTAAAAGAAATCAGGGTCTTTGCACTATTTTCTAAAGATTTGAATATGATGTCTTTCAGACGAACATACGTGGGCAGCATGCCTGGCAGAATCATCAATGGTTTAAGGACTGTTGGCGTGAATAATCCGGTGTTCCTCCTGGATGAAGTAGATAAATTAGGAAAAAGTCTCCAAGGGGATCCTGCAGCAGCTCTCTTGGAGGTACAAATATTCCAAAATTTAAATTGCTTAATGACTGAATTGGGCAAGCTTGACCTGGTAGTCTGCATTGAAAATCCTAAGGGTAATAAGAAGTAAATCTCTAGCAAAGGAATATTTACTAATTTTATTTCTTTCTCCCCCTCGGCTTGGGTGCAAACACTCAATTCCACTCAAGTTTCAAAATAAAAGAGCTTGTGTTTTAGCCTGTTTATGCCTAGTCATTTTCTGCCAGCAATTTGCTGTTTATAGATCTGTAATGTTTCTCATAAAAATATCACAGTATCATGTATAGCCAACTGGAAGTTATAGGTCAAACTTTTAATGTGAAAGATTCTAAATTCTTAGCATTCTTTTCACCATTGCAGACTTTTTCTTTTAACTTGTGTCAAATTTCTATAATATTAGTGAGCCTTATTTGAGTGGTTTGAGTTCGAGTTTTATAATTAGTCTGAGGTTTTGGACCAGAATGCCTTCTAGTTTTGTATTGCACCTTGTATCTCAACTATTAAGATATTTGTATCTTGTTGACCATAGTACTCACCAAAAAAGAAATATAGTAATGTGTTCAAATTTCATATCTATACCCTAGTAGCCATATAGCACGCAGCAAACTACCTGAGCTATAATTTATAGGTAATCTTCTAATATTCTTGTTTAGGTTTAATCTTTTGATGTTGTTCTGACTACTTCTATTTGGAAACTAACCCAGCACTCTGGGTATACATTTTCCTCATGAGAAAGTGTTAATAGTAGAAATTTCCACCACCTTCCTTTTGGCTTCAGTTGCAAGCAATTTACTGATTTACAGATCAATTGTAGGGTGTCTGTTGAAAAGTCTTTCCCCTGCTAGTTGTTCTAGCATGAAGTCTAGTAATTGTTAACATTTTAAAAATGAACCAACATTAGTTTTCCAGTGTTGTTAGGATATTTTTTATGTTATGTTTCATTTAAATCAACACTGTTCTTTCAATGCTATACAAAATATTAGCTACATTTTATGAGAACTTATTTGGTTAATTTATCTTCAGGTGTTGGATCCTGAACAGAATCATAGTTTCACTGACCACTACCTAAATGTCTCCTTTGACCTGTCCCAAGTGCTTTTCATAGCTACAGCCAACACCACTGCTACCATTCCTCCAGCCTTACTCGATAGGATGGAACTCATCCAAGTGCCAGGTAAACACACCCTAAAGTATTTCATGATTGAACCCAGAATTTAAGACTTTTGGGAAAAAAAATCATTTTTATATACCAAATTCCTTAACATTTAAGTAAAGTTATACTTTGGGAGATTTGTTTACAGAATGACAGTTTGTACAAAGCAGTACTAGGGCACAGCAGAATTTCAAAGATTTCCTGTGGTACTTGGATAGCTGGAACTTAGTTTAAAGAGGAATCTTACTAAGAATTTGACTGTGCTATGAACTCTTTTTTTTCAGAGGTCTGTATCCATGCTGTCAACTGGGGATAGTGCAAGGATTTAAAAGTTAGAACCCAATGCCTGTTTGAATTCATTAAAATAAATAGATGGAAAATTGTAGACTGTTCTTATTATTCTCATCGTAATGCATAAAACTGGCCCTGTAGATTTAACTGACTTTCAGAAGCTGATGTGTGGGGATGATCTGCTTTCTTAGTGTCCATATGTTTTTAGCTTTAAATTCTAAGGCTTGAGGGAGATACAAGACTAGATAAATGTCTGTCTATCTAATCTTTCCCCGCACCTGCACTTCCAGTCCTGACTATAAACTAACAGCTTCCTAAACCTCCTTTGCACCCTTTCTAGTGCAGTTACATCTTTTTTATAATGAGATGACTTGAACTGCACTCTGCAGTTGAATTGCAGTCTAAATAGTGATTTAAACAGTTCCAAAATAACCTTTCTGCTCTTAACCACCTTTAATCGACCTATCCTACTATGTTGGGAGATCTACGGACATTCACTCTGAAATCCCTCACTTCCTTTCACACCTCTCTGTACTTACCCATTAATCGTGTACTTCTTTGACTTGTTCAATTTCCCCAATTGCACCACTTCATGGGTTGAATTCAATTTTGCCACTTTTCTGCCTACCTTATCAGTCATCCTCCTCGCTATCAACTGTGCCGGTACTTGTGTCATCTAAAGACTTCATGATCCCTACACTAACAAAGAAATTGATAATATTTTTTGTTTTTGTTTTTGATTTTTAACTAGTCTGCCATGTAGAACCTAGTAGCCTTTGTGGGTTTTAATAAGGCTTTTGACAATGACAACCGCACTGCCCTTATCAGTTCTCCTTGTTATGTCCTCAAACAATTCAGTCATATATCAGAGATATATAGCATGGAAACCTACCCTTCGGTCCAACTTGTCTGTGCCAACCAGGTATCCTAGTCTGATTTACCAGGATTTGGCTTATATCCCTCTAAACCCTTCCTATTCATGTACCATCCAGAGGTCTTTTAAACATTGTGATTATACCTGCCTCCACCACTTGCTCTGGCAGCTTGATCCATACATGCACCACGCTCAGAGAAAAGGTCGCCTCTCAGGTCCCTTTTAAATCTTTCCACCCTCACCTTAAACCTATACCCTCTAGTTTTGGATTCCTTTACCCTGGGAAAAAGGCCTTGGGTATTCATCCTATCCGTGCCCCTCATGATTTTATAAATATCTAGAAGGTCACCCTCAGCCTCGGATGCGTGAGGGGAAAACACCCAGCCTATTCAGCCTCTCTCTATAGCTGAAACACCCCAATCCTGGCAACATCCTTGTTAGTCTTTTTTGAACCCTTTCAAAGTTAACATCTTTCTGATAACAGGGAGACCCAAGTTGAATGCGGTGTTTCTAAAAGTGGCCTAACAGTGTTCTGTACAGCCACAAGATGAATTCCTAACTCCTATACTCAAATGCACTGATCAATGAAGCGAGCGTATCAAACATATCATCTCCACCCTATCTACCTGCGACTCCATTTTCAAGGAATTATGCACCTGGCCCCTTTGTTCAGCTACAGTACCCAGGGCCCTACCATTAACTGTACAAGTCCTGCCCTGACTTACCAAATGCAGCACCTCACATTTATCTGAATTAAACTCCATCTACCACTGCTCAGCCCACTGGCCTGTCTGATCAAGGTCCCGCTGTACTGAGGTAATTTTCTTCATTGTCATCTGCAAACTTCCTAACCATGCCTTCTTTATTCACACCTAGATCATTTATATAAATGTTAAAAGCAGTGGAGCCAGCATCAATCCTTGTGGCACACCACTGGTCACAGGCCTCCACTCTGAAAAATAACCTTCCACCACTACTCTGCCTCCTATCTCCAAGCCAATTTTGTATCCATGTGACCTAAATCTTGCTAACCAGTCTACCCTGCAGAACCTTGAACACCTTGCTGAAGTCCAAATAGACAGCATCTACTGCTCTGCCTTCATCATTCATCTTTGTCACTTATTGAAATAACTCAAGTTAGTGAGACACAATTTCCTGTGCATAAAGCCATGTCGACTCTCCCTAAATCAGTTTCCCTTGCCTTTCCGAATGCATGTAAATCCTGTTCCTAAGAATCCCCTCCAATAACATACCCACCAGTCAGGTTCACCGGTCTATTATTCCATGGCTTTTCCTTAACACCCCTCTTAAATGATGGCACCGCTGTAGCAAACCTCTAGTCTTCCAGCATCTTGCCTGTGGCTATTAATGATACAAATATCTGTGCAAGGAATCCAGCAATCTCTTCACTAGCTTCCCACGAAGTTCTTGGAAAAACCTGATCAGGTCCCAGGGATTGAAAATGCTGCATCTGGGAAACTTTGTACCTAAAATGGCACTGTAAGTGGCAACTTGTATACTTTTCATTGTACTCAAATGAGTACATGACTGTAAAGCTGATTCTAACACTAATGCTGTAATATGGACACTTCAAAAATATGTTTATTTCCCCAAGTTCTCTCGCTTCCATATCCTTCTCCACAGTAAATACTGATGCGAAATATTTGTTTAGTATCTCACCCACCTTGTGTGGTTCTACATATGGATGGCCTTGTTGCTCTTTAACAGGACCTGTTCACTCCTAGTTACTATTTTTACCTTAATGTATTTTGTAGAATCTCTTTGGATTCTTGTTAACCCTATTTGCCAAAGATATTTCATGTCCACTTTTTACAGTCCTGATTTTCCTCTTAATATTCTTACTGCTGTTTTCCTTTAGGGATTCTCAGCTGTGTGTACCTGGCATATGCCTCCTGCTTTTTCTTGATCAGAGCCTCAATTTCTAATGTCATTCAACATTCTCTACACGTACCAGCCTTCCCCTTTGCACTAACAGGAACATACGGTCTCTGAACTCTTGTTCTCTTATTTTAAAGGCCTCCCACTTTCCAACCATCCCTTTGCCAGTGAATAGCCTCTCCCAATCAACTTTTGAAAGTTCTTGCCTAATACTATCCAAATTGGCCTTACTGCAGTTTAGAACTTTCACTTTTAGATCAGGTCGATCCTTTTTCATAACTATTTTGGAACTAATAGAATTACTATGACTGGCCCCAAAGAGCTCCCCCACTGACACTCAGTCACTTATCTGCCTTATTTCCCCAAGAGAAGGAAAAGTTTTGCTCCTTCTGTAGGAGGTACATCTACATACTGAATAAGAAAATTCTTTTGTACATGCTTAACATAATGGCAGTCCCAGTCTATGTTTAGAAAGTTAAAAATCGGCTACCGTTGCAACCCTATTATGTTTACAGATATGAGATCTCCTTATGTATTTGCTTCTCAATTTCCTGCTGACTATGGGACGCCTATAGTACAATCCCAATAGGTAATAATTCCTTTCCCAGTGGTCAGTCCCACCCATATAACGTCAATAGATGTTTTCCCAGGAGTATATTCCCTAAATAAAGCTGTAATATTATCCTAAACCAAAAACACCACTTACCCCTCTTTCTATCTTTCCTATAGCATCTATGCCCTAGAACATTAATGCTGTCAATCCTGCCCCTCCCTGAGCCATTTCTGTCACAGCTATGATATCACTGTCCCATATTCCCAAACGTGCCTAGAGTTCATCTACCTTACATGTCAGGCCTCTTGCACGGAAATAATTGTAGTTTATTAGTCTTACTGCCTTGCTGTTTCATGCTTTGATTTTTTAAACTTGCTCCTCTTCTCCACTGTACCAGCCTCAGATTTCTCTTTGGGTCCCCCCCTGCCATAGTCTTTAGTAGTTTAAAACCTCCTGAAGTAGAACGAGCAAATCTCCCTTCCAGGATATTGGTCCCCTTCCAGTTCAGGTTGAAATAACTGCACAGTACTTAGAGCTGGCTGGCCACAGCCAGAGTCAGTTCCCTGAACTCAGGAGATTCTAAATCTCCTGTTAATATTGGTCCGCCGGGGCTTCCTTGATTTGGGTTGTTAACCTGGGCCAATCAAGAATCTCATAGTCAACAAGATTCATCTGGTTCTGATCACTACATCCCTCCCCTCCTAAGTCCAGAGATGTAGGCCTGGCATTTCTCTTGTAGTTTTTCCTGCGGCGTTTTCACTCCTCATCTGGTTCCTCTCACTCAGACTCTGACAGTGGTGGTGTGTACTGGACCGTAGCTCGTCATTGGTGTCCGGAGCATTTTGGGAGAGCTTCCGCCTCTTCTCCTGGTGGTAACGGTATATGGACTGAATCCATCCATGGGGTGGCATGGTGGCTGACAGTGCCAGGGACCTGAGTTTGATTCCACCCTCTGGCAACAGTATGGAGTTTGCACATTCTCCCCATGTCTGTGTGGGTTTCCTCCCACCGTCTAAAGATGTGTAGGTTAGGTGGATTGGCCACGCTAAGTTGTCCATACTGTCCAGGGATGTGCAAGCTAGGTGGATTAGCCATGGGCAGTACAGGGATAGGGTGGTGGAGGGTTTGGGAGTTGGGTCTGGGTGGAATGCTCTTCAGAGGGTCAGTGTGGACTTCATGGGCTGAACGACCTGCTTCCACACTGTAGGGATTCTATGAAAAAATAATCATCACAGACTCCAAAGTTTCCCTGACACTATACAGGGACGGGGGGCGAACCTATGGTTTCTGACAGGCCTTCTGGCTGTTATGGAGGGGCAAGGTATGTTTTGCTTCTGCCCCATTTGTGAGGCAACAGCTTTAAAAAGAAGGTGATACAAGTTTGTTCAGGACCACCTCCTCTACTCAGACTTTAAGTCGGGAGACCTGACCTCACATCAACCTCATACAAGGTCATTTCCACGGTTCTGGCATCAAACTACATCCTGAATTAAATTGTCTGTCCGGTTTAGAGGAGAGATGTGGCCTATATTGACGCTCCTGCTGCTGTTTCAGAACCCCCTGCCGCCCCCTTTAGAAATATCATCTTTAACCTGGTGTGGGGTCTTCTCTCCATCAGCAACTCCGCCGGAGCTATCCCTGTTGTTGCGTTCCAGGCAGTCTTATAATCGAGCAGGAACTGGGGACCATTTGGCATCAAGTAACTCTGTAAGCTGCTTCTTCATGCCTGCCTTCCATGTTTGGACCGCTCTTTCAGCTTGGCCATTGGATGATGGATGCTATGGAGCTGTCCTTATTTGCCAAATGCCATTTGACTTTAGGAAATATTCGAATTCCCTGCTGTTAAATGACATCCCATTATCCATGGCCAGTACGTTCAAGAATTCATGTATCGTGAACTATGGTCGCAGCTTCTCAGTCGTCATCCCTGAGTTTGCCAAGTGAATTCTGTGCATGCCCAGCCACTTTGAATGGATGTCCATAATGACCAGGAGCATTGAGCCCATGAAAGGACCACCATAATCAACGTGAGTCCAGGGTTTATCCGGCCATTCCTACAAATGTGATGGTACTGCTGGTGTAACCTTTTGTCCTTGATGGCACTCTGGGCACTACCCCACCAATGCAGCTATGTTGGCATCCAACCATTGCCACTAGACAAAGCTTCTTGCTAGCATCTTCATCTTGGAAACCCTTGGATGATCCTGGTGGAGTTCAGCTGGTATCTGACGGTGACAGTTACTTGGGACAATCACCTTTGTCCCCACAGTAATATGCTGTCCTACATGGTGATCTGGTCTCGCTGGGTCCAGAAAGGATTCAGTCCTGGTTGTGATGGCCCTTCTGCTTTCCCCCATTAGCGCCAGCTGTTTCAGTCTCGCTAGGACAGAATCTTTGTGTCCACAGTTGGATATTGTCAACGGTGACTGGAAGTGTGTCCAGGATGTTTAAAACCAAAACTGATTCTTCTGGTGGGGGGCACCACTGGTGGAGTACATGCTAGTGGGAGGCGGCTCCTTGCACCAAAGATGACCGCCAAACCTTCCTTCTGAGTATATTTGTGCTTGGCTGCAGCCAAAATGTGGGAAGCGTGTGCTATTGGGCATTCTTCTCCTTTGGGCCAATGGTGATCCAGTGCTACCCTGATACCATATGGGGAGGCATTGCATGTCAGCAGTAACTCTGGCTTTGGATAACACTTAAGATAACAATAGCTGCTTTTTCACTTCCATAAAGGCTACGTGACCATTTCCAAGTCTGACCCTTTTTCAGTAGCAGGTTGCCAAGGTGAAGGCCAGATTATGAATGAATTTTCTGTAATAATTCACTAACCTGAGGAAAGACCTAAGCTCCATACAGATGTGGGAACCAGGGCTCCTTTACTTCATCTTCCAACATGTGTAACCCATTTTTGTCGATTCTATAATCCAAGTAGGTCACTTGGGGGGCCTGGAACACACCTTTTTCCTTTCTTAGGCGTATGCTGCCTGGAAGAAACATTTGAGCTCTACGTCTAAGTTCTCAGAGTGCTCTTTATTGGTCTTCCCTGCTATTTGTGCATTATCCAGATAACTAGCAACCTGGGGTAGACCTTGTAAAATGTTCTTCACAGCCTGCTGGTACCCCAAATGACAGTTGTGTATATTGATGTAAACCCTTATGGGTATTAATTGCAGTGTACTTCTGGGACTCCCCATCCAGTCACAGTTGCAGGTAGGTGTGTCTCATGTCCAGCTTCATAAAGGACAGCCCCCACCCTCGCCACCGCCACCGCCACCACCACCATCAACTTTGCATATAAGTCCTCTATGCGAGGGAATCGGTATTTATCCGAGTGTGTGAAGTGTTTTACTGCTGGCTTAAAATCCCCACAAAGGCAAACTGAGCTGTCAGGCTTCATAATTGGTACGATCAGTGCTGCAGATTCTGCAAACTGCACTTGTGTGGTGATTCCCTTGATCTCCAGCCTCCTGATTTCCATCTCTACTTCTGCCCGCAAGGCAAATGGCACTGGGCAGGCCTTGCAAACTCTCAGAATTGCTTCCTTGTCAACATGTAACGTGGCTTTGGCCCCTTTGATATTCCCGAAAAACGTCTGGGTATTTCACTAGGCCTTCACTGAAGCAGCCATTTTCTAATCGAAAAAATGTTGAGCCAATCTAGGTGAATCTTCCTCAACCAATTCTGCCCCAACAGGCTTGGGTCTGAGCATTTTGCCACTATCAGTGGTAATTACAGCAGCTGCATCTCATTGAAGACCAAAACCAATGTCATACCCTTAATCTGCAAAGGTTCCCCAGTGCATGTTTTCAGTCTGGTTGGAGGTCTTGTGCAAACTTAAAGGTTGGAGTCCAAAGTGAATCTTGTTCAAGACAGATTCTGCAGCCACAGAGACAGCTGCTCCAGCATCAGCCTCCATGGAAACTGTGTGACCATTTAACCACACATTAATTTTAAATTGGTTCTGATTTAGATGTCACAAAGTAATTTAATTGTTCCAACCCACACATAAAGGAACTTTCCAGGGAATGCACTCCCCTGGGTACTGGCCTACAAGTTTTCTTACTCATGTCAGGCCTGATAGGACTTCTTTGCTGTCTTGAGTCCGCTTACCAGCGGTAACAACAATGGCTTGCCGGCTCAGATCCTAAAGAACTTTTTAGCCACTTGGCTGAGGCTTGGCTTTGTGGTGGGGTTCTGCTGTGGTCTGGCCTAGGTTCCCTCTGCTCAGGGTGTGCCCTGTGTGAGGCCCTGCGATTACCTACATTCAAGTGGTGTTTCCCAAGCTTAGTCGGACAGGAGAGGGAGGCCTCTTCCATTGGGATGACCTGTAGCTCTCATCTTCCACTTTGGTGTATTTTCTAATGACCGAGCCGGTTGTAGTGCCTGTTTGAAGTCCAGTTGTGCTTCAGCTCGTAGGTGCTACTGCATGATTATGTAATTAGTCCCACATACGAAACAGTGTCTCAGGATTTCATTCAGGGTTAACCCTGAATCACATGCCTCTGCCAGTCATCTCAACCTCAGAAATCCTGATATGGATTCCCCCAGTTTTTTAACTGCAGAATAAAACCAATGGCATCTTAGAATATGAGGTGGTTTTGGGTCGTTTCATTCCTGAGCCAAATCTATTAACTCTTGTCTAGTGCCTCTGGGAAAGTTAAGTTCCTTATGACCGAAAATGCTGCACGTCCAAAAGCAGTCAAAAGGGTTACTTGCTGCTTTTCATCTGCTCCAATGTCATTGGTGCGGAAAAAAAAAATCACTTTCTTTCCACATGCTGGGCCCAGTCTTTGACAGGAGGATCAACTAAGTCAAGCCATCCCAAATAAAGGCATGATGCCAGAAATGCTTACCCAAATTCCAAGGTAACTGTTACAAGTGAATGTTCTGTTTTCTCCAACCACTAAAATAACTGCACAGAGGCTGGTGTCCTATCACCAAGTCACCCTTTATTTACTTGTGCACTGTCCACTGGCTATAGCCAGCCAGGTCAGAGTCGGTTCCTTGAATTGAGGAGATGCGAAATCTCCTGTTAATATTGGTCAGCCAGGGCGTTCCTGATTGGCCCCAGGTTAACAGCCCCAATAAAGGAACTCTTAGTCAATGAGGTCCACCTGGTTCCAATCACTACACAGGTGCAACCCATCCTTCTTATACAGGTCACCGCTGCCCCAGAAAAGATCCCAGTGATTCAAAAATGTAAATCCCTGCACCCTGTACCAGCTCCTCAGCCATATATTCAGCTGCCGTATTCTCTTATTTCTACTCTCACTAGCACATCGCACTGGGAATAATCCAGATATTACTACCCCCAAGGACCTACTTTTTAACGTTCTGCCTAATTTGCTATGTTCTCTCTGCAGAACCTCATCCCTTTCTCTTCCTATGTCATTGGTACGAATGTGTACAATGACCTTCTACTGGTCACTGTCCCTTTTCAGAATATTCCGCACCCTCTCCATCACATCTTTGATCCTGGTTCCAGGAAGGCAACACACCATTCTGAGCCTTGCTGTAGGCCGCAGACATGTCTGTCTGTGTCTCTGACTAGAGAGTCCCCTATCACAATCGATTGCTTGGAACCCAACATATCCCTCATTACAGTAGAGCCAGTCTCAGTACCAGCAACCTGGCTGTCAGTGCTATATTCTCATGAGGGGTCATTGCCCCCAACATTATCCAAAACAGCATACTTGTTTGAGATAGGGACACCCACAGGAGACTCTTGTACTACCTGCCTACATCTCCTACCTTTCCTAGCAGTCACCCATCTCCCTGACTGTATCTATGGTCTTTCTATCTTCCTGAAGCTGCCATCTATCACACCCTTGGCTACTGTAAATTCCTCATTGTCTCTAACTGCCACTCCAAATGATCCATGAGATCTGATATAATTTGCATCCAAACACACTTCCTGCAGACAAAATCTCCAGAAACATTGAAATTCTCCCTCATCTCCCTCATCCAACAGGAAGAGCACGTCACTCTATTCAAAGCCACCTCTGCACCTTAAAAAATCTACAGGCCCAAAATATACCCAAAAGAAACAATCCACAACACGTTCTCAAAAACTCAGCATGAGCACAGTCTTACTGCTTGAAAACAATGCTCTAGAATAACTTAATATCTATCTTTTATATTAAAAATTTGATCAAGAAACAGATTTCTGTAAAACATAAAAAAAACTTCACCCTACTCACTGTTACAGATTTTTTTAAAAAAATTAAGATTTATGTTTGATAAGTCTTAAACACTTAACTGATCAGGCTCTGAAATCACTAATCACTCCTGGCTGCTGTGTGTATTTCTGATAATGAGGCCTCCCAAAGTTAACTGTGAAACTGTTTGTTTTTTCTTTGACTTTTCTCCAGAGATGTTGTAATTTCACAGTCAGTCAGCTGTGAAAGTTTACTGCTTGATTCTTTCGATGTATTCTTGTTGCTCTCTGATACCGTTCTCCAACCTCTCCACATGGTCACTCTCTCGAAACTTAATTCCTTGCTCTCTCTCTCTTTCTTCCTGTTTAAAGTACCATTGTTTTTGATTTTTTTAAAGTGCCAAAAATAATGCAGAACTTATGAAAATAGTAACTAATTACTGCAGGAAAGTGAGGAAATCAGCTTTAGCACTGAAAAACCTCAAAAAAAAAAGGAGCAACACTTACAGCCAGGATCTTTTCTGGTCTACCATTTTGTCCATTTTTCCCTCAAGTTATTCAGATAAAATCATCTCTTAACAAATCGAAGTTGACCATTCAAATTAGTTTCTGCCTGGCTAAGTGACAGTTTGTCCTGCTTCTCAGAATTGATTCCAGTATTGATTTGCCATATTAGCTGTAGGAAGTTGCTACCTTAAATACATTTTTGAAATGTGACTTGATATGATAAATGGGTTATAAGAGCTGCCAGTGTTTTGCCAAATTTGATGTTTGTGTTGATGTGATTGTGATTGTTTATTAAATTGAACTAAATTTTGGCCTATGACATTACCTATCTAAATTTTAATATCTATAAGTTAATAACTTCAAATTATTATAGCATTAGTATACACCTAGGACGTCCATTTACCCTGGGGGTTGTTTTTCAATGTTGTTATTTCCTCATCCAAATCTTTCACAATCACTTGTATTCCTGCTGTTGGCAAAGGGTCAACAGAAAAAAACCACTACTGAGCTTAAAAAACATTAACAGCACAGCAGAAACTTTCCTAATAAAACAACTTTAATGTCAATAAAGACCCTAAAGTACTTCAAAGAAGATAAAAATGAACAGTGCCTTAAAAAAGTTACTGTGCCATATTAAAAGTGCGCAAGATAGAAGCTTACAGTATTGGGGTAATCTATTAGTATGAATTGAGGATTGGTTAACACACAGGCAATAGGGAGACAAGATTAATGTGTCTTTTTTCAGGTTGGAAAGATGCAACATATGGAGTGCCACGAGGATCAGACCTGGGCCCCAATTATTTACCATCTACTTAAGTGAGAGGACACATTGTTGTGAGGACATAAGGCATCTGCAACAGGTTACAGATAAGTTAAGAAAGTGAGCAGAAACTTGGCTGTTGGAATTTAGTGTGGGAAAGTGAGGTCATGCAGTTTAGTAGGAGAAATAGAGAGAGATCCTTAAACAAAAATGTACAGCTCAGAAGGCTGTTGGTGTTCTTGTACATAAAACACAGAAGGTTGTCATGCTGGTGCAGTGTGTAATTAGGAGGCAAGTTGAATTTTTGCCTTTATTGCTAGATGTTGGTGAGACTCCACCTGTGGTACGATGTAAAGTTTTGGGCTCTGTACATAAGAAAGGAGGCAGTTCCAAAGATATTGACTAGGATGGTTTCCAGTCTGAAGGGAATAATTTATAAAGAACATCTAAACAGATTACACCTTAGAGTGTTGAAGAATGAGAGGGTGATCTGATTGAAACATATAAGATTCTGGGGCTTGACAAGCTGGATGTTGAGAAGATATTTCCACCAGGGGGTGTCATTCAGACTATGGGACATAGTTACAGAATAAAATGACACTCATTTAAAACTTGAGATGTGAAGAAATTTCTTCTCCCAGAGGTAGTAAGTATCTGGAATTCTCCAACCCAGAGAGTTGTACAGCCTAGATCACTGGTAGATTTTTGAAACATCGAGGAGTTGAGTGCTATGAGGAGCCAGGACAAAAGTGAATTGAGGTCTGAGGCAGATCGAAAATTATTTATTGAATGATTGGACAGGCTTGAGGGGTCAAATGGCTTACTGCTGCACCCCTTTCATATATTCTTTATATAGAAGCAGGTATAAATGGTGTGATCAAAAGGTTGATTAAAGAGATGACGTTGAATGAGAGATATAAATTAGGACAGGCGAGAGACCAGGGTACATGGCCTTCAGTGGTGGCGTAATGCACAAAAGATTAGGGATCAAAATAGAGATCTGTTGGTGGGGATAGAAGGCATAATGGAGGCTCTAGATAAGTACATGGACTGGTGTTTACCAAAGAAGAAAACATTACCAAAGCTTTGGTAAACGGGGAGGTTGCTGGGATACTGGACAAGATAAAAGTAAATATACAGGAGGGACTAAAATTGCTGGCAGTACTTAAAGTTGACAAGTCATCCTATCCGCATTACATGCATTCTAAATTGCTGAGTGGTGCAAGGGTAGAAATTGCATAGGCTTTGACCATCAGTTCTCCTTGGATATTTGGGTGGTACTAGACCAGAGGATTGGAGAATTACCAATGTTACATCCTTACTTAAAATAAGTTGAGCAAAAAGAAATTATAAGCCAGTTCATTGAGCGTCAGTGGTGGCAAAACTTTTAAAAGAATAATTTTAGAGAAAGTTAACAGCCGCATGGACAAATATGTAGTAATTAAGGGGAACCTGTATGGACCTGTTAAGGGCAAGTCATGTTTGACTAACTTGCCTTATTGTGATAGGGTTAGGAAGAGAAATGGTTAGGAACATTACTGTTTATGGATTTTCTAAAAACGTATGATGAAGTACTACAAATGAGGCCTAACAAATTTGAATTCCAAGGATACAAGGGGTAATCTGAACATGTACAAAATGGGCAATTGCATAGAAAGGATGATTCTGTTAAATGGCTGTGTTCCAGACTAGACTGGCAAATAGTGAATTTTCTCATAGTTCAGTTTTGGGACCACCCCTACTTCTGATGTATATCAATGACTTGGATTTCCTGGGCACATTTTCAAAATTTGCATTTGATCCAAAACATTGGAATGCAGTAATGAAGTCTGTATAGTTATTTTAACAGAATGAGCATGCAGGCCACAGATTGCAGAAAAGTTTGAGGTGGTCTATTGTAATAGGAGGAAAAAGGAGAGAGAGTACAGTTTTCAATGTAAGAGGAGAGAGACCTGGGTTTGGTTCTGCATCAGCTTTTTTCAGTAGATGACAGGACAATTTAACAAAACTGTTAATAAAGCAAATGGGATCCTGGGCTTTGTTCAAAGTGACAGAAAGAATGAAAGACAGGAAATTTGGCAAAACTATGCGAAACACTAGTTTGGTCCCATTGTGTTCAAATCTGGGCTTCGCATGTTAGGAAGGATGTGAAGTCTTTGAAACGGGCACAGAAAAATTTATTTGAATTGTTCCAATGAAAAGGGATTACAATGTGGTGAGTAGACTGGAAAAGTTGGAGCTGTTTTTCTCAGTGCAGAGAAGTCTAAGAGGAGATTTGACAATTACTTAAAATAAGGTTTAGAAACTGTAAAGGAAGAAGCTGTTTCAGATCTTCAGCATCTGCATTTCTTTGTTTTATTAAAGAAAGAAGCTGTTTCGAATTGCTGAAGAATTGATAACTAGAAAATGGAGATTTATATATATTTAATCTATCTATTCAGGCATGTTGTGACACATCTCTGCAGCAGGTGGGATTTGAACCTGGGCCTTCTGACTCAGTGGCATGGATACTGCACTACAAGGGCTCTCAGGTTGGAAATTTAAGGTGATGAACAAAAGATAGGCTGAACATAGAAAAGCAATTTTATTCAGTGAGCATTTAGGGATTGGAAAGCACTGTCTAATATGCTGAGGAGTACCAATTCAGTAGCAGCCTTCATTGGAATTGAATAAGTTATTGAGTAAGGAAAGAAGGAATTGAAGAAAGTGAAGGGAATGTGCATAATTAGATTGCTGTTATGCACAGGATAGCGTCCTCTTGTGTTGTGCTGTTCTATGATTCTAGAAGCTCAGATCAGTGAAATGAATAGTTGGCACAGGTTGGGGAGTGGTGGGAGAGAGCGAAGGGAAGGAGTACCTTTGGACTGATTTAGATGCAAGTTTGAGAATTTTAAAATTGAGGCTTTATGGGGGATGTGTGCCATCATAGATTTGTGAGGGCAAGGGTGATGTCTGGGCATGACTTTGCATATGATGGGATATAGACTGCAGATTTTTCAATGTGCTGAAATTTGGAGTAGAGAATAAGTGGATATCCTGGAGAACATTTGAGCTGAACAACGTCCTTTTGAGAAATGTTGTGACTGTTGAAAGCTGTTGAAGATCATATTGCTTACACATACTTCGAGGCCCACATTTTGTGTTGTAAATTGTTAGAAAGGTGCCCAGAATTGTTAAATTGCAGGCGGAAGCAATTAATCATGCCCCATAAGATGTGTTTCAGTGAATGGCTAGGAAAGAATGATATTCTTTAAAAGAATTTCAATTCATGATGAAAAGATATGATTTCCGTACTTTATTTATTGTGATACTAAAACCTTGATTTTTTTTCTTGCCAGTGCTTTTATGCTTTTGATTAATAAGCAGTCCAGTGTGATTCATTGTGTAAATACTTTATCCCATACTAAAAATTATCAGTCATTCGTACTAACGTTTGTGAGCTATTGATCAATGTTTGGAATGTTATTCTGACCTTTTGTAGGCCGCAATTACTAATTTTTCTGTTTCAATTCGTAATTAGGAAATAATGCCGTTTTGTCAATTAATGGTGTATTAGATTGAGAATTTGTTGTAATTTGAGTGTATCAGTTCCATACTCATGGATGTTAAACTGGGAGAAGGGACTGTAGAGATGTACTGTTGAACAATTTTAAAATTCATGTATCCAATTATTCACTTTTTAAGTGTGAACCAAATATAGTTGATCAAAAAATACCTGATCACTCTGTTACCACCAAAATCATTTCTAATGCTCACCTCTGATCATTTAATTTATCACCGTGATCCACAGCCACGTGTGTACCATGGCCTGCCCCTGGGAAAATTAGGTATGACCCAAGGGTAGGATTTAGGATTTTGGAGTCTTCAGTTATTTCTGCCATTTCAGAGAGGGTCTCCATTGAAAATCTGGGCCCAGGTGTTGCATTTCCATCCTCAAGGATGGGAAGATGACATGGGAAGGGTAATGTGTGTTAAGGGTATCAGAGATAAAAGGTACTGCAGATGCTGGAGAATCCGAGATAACAAGGCGTGGGGCTGGATGAACACAGCAGGCCAAGCAGCATCATAGGAGCAGGAAAACTTGACGTTTCGGGCCTAGACCCTTCATCAGAAATGGGGGAGGGGAAGAGGGTTCTGAAATAAATTGGGAGAGAGGGGGAGGCGGATAGAGGGTGAACAGAGGAGAGGATAGGTGGAGAGGAGGCAGACAAGTCGAAGAGGCGGGGATGGAGCCAGTAAAGGTGAGTGTAGGTGGGGGGGTAGGGAGGAGATAGGTCAGTCCAGGGAGGACGGACAGGTCAAGGGGGCGGGATGATGTTAGTAGATAGGAGATGGGGGTGTGGCTTGAGGTGGGAGGAGGGGATAGGTGAGAGGAAAAACAGGTTAGGGAGGTGGAGATGAGCTGGGCTGGTTTTGGGATGCGGTTGGGGGAGGGGAGATTTTGAAGCTTGTGAAATCCACATTGATACCATTGGGCTGCAGGGTTCCCAGGCTGAATATGATTTGCTAACAACAACGCTCCGCCCACTGCCTGCACAGCCAGCAGCTCCAGAGGAGACAGCAACACTGAGCCCTGCCGAGTCTTCACCATCCCCCCAGACCTCCCCCTTACTGAGGACGAACGGTCAGTCCTCAGTAAAGGGCTCACCTTTGTCCCCCTCCACCCACATATCAACGAATACCGCTCACGCTTGGATATTGAGCAGTTTTTCCGCCGCCTCCGCCTCCACGCTTACTTCTCCAACCGCGAATCTGACCCTCCCTCTACTGACCCCTTCTCCCACCTCCAACACAAGCCCTCCACCTGGACACCATCCCAAGACCTCCTACCTCTTCATCTCCAACTGCCGTCGAGACATCGATCGCCTCAACCTCTCCACCCCTTTCAAACACTCCAACCTCTCCACCGCAGAACGTGCAGCCCTCCGCTCCAATCCCAACCTCACCATAAAACCCGCGGACAAGGGAGGGGCAGTCGTAGTATGGCGTACTGACCTCTACATTGCTGAGGCCAGGCGCCAACTCTCTGACACCTCCTCCTACCGCCCCCTGGATCATGACCCCACCCCCGAGCACCAAACCATCATCTCCCAAACCATCCACAACCTCATCACCTCGGGTGACCTCCCACCCACTGCCTCCAACCTCATCGTTCCCCAACCCAGCACCGCCGCTTCTATCTCCTTCCCAAAATCCACAAACCTGAATGCCCTGGTCGACCCATTGTCTCCGCCTGCTCCTGCCCCACCGAACTCATCTCCACCTACCTAGACTCCATTTTCACCCCCTTGGTCCAGGAACTCCCTACCTATGTCCGTGACACCACCCACGCCCTCCACCTCCTCCAGAACTTCCAATTCCCCGGTCCCCAACACCTCGTTTTTACTATGGATGTCCAGTCCCTATACACCTGTATTCCCCATGCAGATGGCCTAAAGGCCCTCCACTTCTTCCTGTCCCGCAGAACTGACCAATCCCCCTCCACCGACACCCTCATCCGCTTAGCCGAACTCGTCCTCACCCTCGACAACTTCTCTTTCAATTCCTCCCACTTCCTACAGACAAAGGGGGTGGCCATGGGTACCCGCATGGGCCCAAGCTATGCCTGCCTCTTTGTAGGTTACGTGGAACAATGCCTCTTCCGTACCTACACTGACCCTAAACCCCACCTCTTCCTCCGTTACGTTGATGACTGCATCGGCACTGCCTCGTGCTCCCACGAGGAGCTCGAACAGTTCATCCACTTCACCAACACCTTCCACCCCAACCTGAAGTTCACCTGGACCATCTCCAACACTTCTCTCTCCTTCCTGGACCTCTCTGTCTCCATCTCGGGTAACCACCTAGAAACCGATGTCCATTTCAAGCCCACTGACTCCCACAGCTACCTGGAATACACCTCCTCCCACCCACCTTCCTGCAAAAATGCCATCCCCTATTCCCAATTCCTTCGCCTCCACCGCATCTGCTCCCAGGATGAGACATTCCACTCCCGTACATCTCAGATGTCCTCATTCTTCAAGGACTGCAACATCCCCCCCACAGTGGTCGAGACCGCCCTCGACCGTGTCTCCCGCATTTCCCATAACACATCCCTCATGCCCCGTCCCTGCAATAATAACCAAAAAAGAATCCCCCTCGTCCTCACGTACCACCCCACCAACCTCCGGATCCAACGCATCATCCTCCGACACTTCCGCCATCTGCAATCAGACCCCACCACCAAAGACATTTTTCCCTCCCCACCCTTATCTGCCTTCCGGAGGGACCACTCCCTCCGCGACTCCCTTGTCCGCTCCACACTCCCCTCCAGCCCCACCACACCCAGCACTTCCTGCGGTTGCAGGGAAAAG